>CM022300.1:112974660-113516645 GCA_011799875.1 Thinopyrum elongatum
CGATCGCTCGGGTTCAGTAACATAGCTAGTGCAATCGCTCGGGTTCAGTTAGAGCCCAACGCCTCGCACACACGCGCGTACGCGTACGAGAGAAACGCGCAAACCTCCGTGCATCGCTCGACCCTGACCACCCACCGTAACTGGGAACTACCCAAAATTTTCCTCGCCCTCGCTTCTACCATGATTTTTTCCGTCATGGACGGCCCAAAGAATGTCATGCAGGTGCGTCCCCGACCCGCCCAGGATGAAAAACCCATTTTCTGTCATGATTTTTTGGCATAGAAGTAGGAGCCCACCACATCTATGATGATACGTGCTTTTGTCACGATTATCGTCATGACAGAAAAAAATTGTTCGGGCCAAAATGTCATGGATGTGTCTTTTTTTTGTAGTGTCATTGCCTAAGTATTTTACTGAAAAACTAGTTTCAGTAAAGTCTTAATCGGTGTCAAGAAATTTACATAACTTCCAATCAACAATATGTCATGTACATATAGTGTTTAGAAATATTATCATGCTCCCACTTACTTTCTTGTAAATACAAGCATCTTCGCTTTAATCAATGAAATCAATTTATTTGACCATTTCATCAGTACAAAGATTCCAACTCCACTATGCTTGCTTCAGATCATTATAGGATCTCTTGAAGTTTGCATACTTACTAGCATCCTCTGGATCAAAAAAATTACCTTGGACCGTATCAAATATACAACCTTGGTTCTATTTCCATCTCATGGGAATCATTTTGACATCCATCCATTTTATCTCATAATTGAAATATTCAGTAATTGCTAGTTTAACCCGAACTGACTTTAAGTATTGCTATGATGAGACAATCTCATCATAGTCAATTATTTGATCTTGTCATAAACTATTTGTAACAAGTCAAGCATTACAAAACATTTTTATCTTTGTCAGTTTATAGATCCATTACTATTCTTTAGACTCTAAGTTTTTCGAAGGGTTCATCAAGTTCTAAGCTTGAATTATGTGAATGGATACTATCTCAGATTATATTGGCATATAGCTAATTTCCGGAGTCAAGGCCCATCAACGCTTCTCTGTGAATTATAGGTTCATTGTTTGCCCAACAATATTTCGTCTACATACCAAAAAGGTCTTCACGAATTTTCCAACCTATATAGTTCAGCTGCAAGTTCAACCGTAGTCTCTATATCTCATGTAGAGGCTTTTGTATCAGTCGTAGTATGAAATTCTAGAATTACTTCCCGTGTTTCTTTTCTTTGATCTGATTATGAATATTCCGCAATCTTGTCGAGTTGCACTGTCCTCCCACTCACTCTTTTATAGAAAACATTTTCTTCAAAATTTCCGCACCCTGTGGCAACACTTTGCCTCTGTGTAGTGAAAGAGGAATACCCAACTATTGTGGATAACATACAAAGTAGCACTTATTTCAATAAATTTGATGGCGCTCTTTTTCAGTGTAAAAGGCACAGTCTCTAAAGCATCACTTAGAAAGTATATTGGTGAAATAATTAATGTCATCTTTGATCTCAACATGTCATACATAGCTTGATTGCATCTACTTAAAACACTCTACTCTTAGTAGTGTTCTAGGAGTTGCAAGCTATAAAATACTTTTTATAGGTCATCAAACATTCGCTAAACTTGTAACTCAAATATTCTTTTCTGCAATCCAATTGTAGAAACATAATTTTCTTGTTACAATAATTTCTACTTCATTCTGAAAACCTTTTGAAACACTTCAAAAGATCCAGATTTATGTCTCAATTAGTAAATATAAATATCTACTTGAGTCATCTTGAAGATAGATAAATCCACTGCTTGCAATAACACTTATTGGATTACATACTTCAATATGCATATCTCCAATTATTTTGTTGCTCGTTCTTTATGGCATCTGAACGGTATTTTAGTTTACTTCACTAATTGGACGAAACATGCAAGTGTCGGATGATTCTTAATCAGATGACTTCAAAATTCATCACTATGAAATTACTCCATGCTGGTTTCTCCAATGTGACTAAATGCAGTGCCACACAGATGTCATATTCTTTAGTCTTGCAACATTTAGCGTCAGTGTTATGGATGTTCAATTTTATTATTAATATTCATAATATACATCTTATTCACAATAAGAGTATGCCCTTTTGTTCATAGCATCGAACAACTATTGTTCTTTCATGAACAACCTCCTTCATAACAACGAACAACTATTGTTCTGTCATGAACAACCTTCTTGCAACTTCTATGCAATGGGCTAGAGTGTACAAAAAACTCTAAAATGAATTATGATAATAAATACAGAGGAAATACACCAATAGAAATACTATAACCTTTTGCAATCCATCAAAATATTTTAACCTCATTATTTGTTGGTCATTTAGGCCGTTTGGAGTTTCTTACAATGATTTGCAATAATATGCAATCGAGTCGATATCCTTGTGATTAACCTTTTAACCACAATACCGAAGAATCAATGATCAATAAATTGATCATTATTTCCAAGAACTACACTTTACTTGACCAACCAACTATGCATCTCTTAACTTGTATGGCATTCATACCTGAGCTGGACATTCCAATCTTCTTTTCTTTTTGCCTTTTACTTCTTATAGTTTTACTTCAATATTTCTCTTACTCTCAGAAGAACAACAACTTTAAGAGTGGTGTGAGCCCCGAACTTCCCTAGGCATGTAAGTCTCATTACATCCTTTGGTTTTGTTCCTTCTCTACAAGTTTTGTTCTTTCTCTACAAGTTCTCATGTAAGAACAACAACTTTAAGAGTGGCATGAGCCCCGAACTTCCCTAGGCTTTCTTCCGGATCTTATGCATCTCAGTCTTAAGCATAGTTGAACACTTCACTAGAATTTGCAAACAAAACATTTCTTTAGATATCGCATATCTTTTAGCCTTCGTTTGTTGCTGAAAACAATTATCAGCTCCAAGAATATCACGTAAGTATCCCAAACATTTTGAAGTTCGGGTTCCTCGGAAGCTAGTTGGCCGTAATGCAATTCTAGCTTTTGGATTGAAGGACGCGAGTCTTGTCATCCATAGCATCAGCAAGAGAGTATTGTAAACATGCAGTAGGACAAAATCCTTTTTGGCACTTTTAGAGGATGATCCTCTCAAACATAAAGTTTCAACCAGATAAATAACAGTAAATCAATTTCAACAACAAAGGTGGAACTGTGAGCCATAATTCTACGACTATAATGCAAACTACACATAGACATTGTTCATAATTAATTTGCACTAGTTATTTAACTTAATGAATACATAATTGTGCTCCCAATCAAATCAATATCTCTCATAATTGATAGTGAGTGATTCAAGATCCAAGCCTAGTTCTCAGCCATTGATGTGGACATCACTGATGATGAGAATTTTGACCGGTGGGCAAACTTTTGCCGATCATATCTCCATATGACTCTTGTTCATCTTTCGATGCTTTGTGCTCTGAGCTCAGAATGATTCTGCTAGAACTTCAAGACAACCGAGTGCTATCTGCAAGCATGGTCTAACCATCCCCGTCTTACGCCTCACGTCCCGTTTGTGCTCATGTGGACATGACCCACTCTGGAACGCTACGTGTTATAGACAGTTGCAACACTGGGAAGAGCACATTTTAACTTGATATTTACTATGAGAGATCACCCTAATAATTGACTACTATGCAATCAAAGGGTGCAAACAACAAAGGGATAAACATCTCAGGCAATTCATAATAGCATATATGGTATAGCCCTGGGCGCCGGGAGTTCTCCGTGATCGTCTTCAATCTCCAGTTGAAGCGACATGATGACAAATATTTCGTTGCCGTGGCAACCGTTTCAAAAATGTTGCCGTGGCGGCAATCTCAGAAAATATTGTTGTGGCGGCTGTTTCAAAAAACATTGTCGTGGCACAAAAATCTAAAATTCCGCCGTGGCACGAAATTACCGCTCCTCGTCCCGCGCCTTGGTACACTTTCTCCTCGTCGGGGTCCTCCGTGCACGTCTTGCCACCGTCATCTGTAATCGATCTCTATGATATTTACATTAAGGTGGCAATCTCGTGGCTCCAGCCATCATGCCGTGACACGCAGGCCACTTAACATTATAATATATAACCATCTCATACGTAAACTCATTATCATGACGAAGGCTATACCACATCATATGCAAACTCTGCAAAACCAAGTTAGACGTCCTCTAATCAGTTTGGTAAATTTTAATTATGTGGCTTCTAGGGTTTATGAATAAACCTAGCTACCTACCTGCACACCATAAAGTGATAATCCTTGTTGCTAGATTAACTTTCGGGGTGTGTGAAAGAAGAGACTTAATGAAAAATCTCATTCCCCCACACTAAACTTTGTCTAATATGCGTGACCCCCTAGAAGATCATCCATCTTTATCGCCCTCTTGCATACGCGAGGTTCACTATTCTTGACTATGGTGAAGCCCAAGGAACTGTTAGCAGATCGTCGATAGCCAGAGCCGAGCGATTGTCAGAACCTTGTAGAAAGCGACACCATGCCATCAATGAACTGAACCGAAGCAACCCTCAAGGGAAGCATAGCAAGAACATCACCCTCACATCCACATGTGATTTAGATCGCAACCTGCATCTACTCATAGAGCCGCTCATGATGCCACTGTTGGGAAACATAGTAGAAAACAAAAAAAAATCGCCATACGATCACCCAGGAACAATATGAAGATGCATAACGGATTGTGATCAACGATCGTTACCGACTCTGGGAGTGCAGCGGAAGTAGACGAGTCGGTGTAGATCATACTTGAAGTCCCTCAAACGTTGATGACGATCCCGCGAACCGCCCATGAACGATCCCTCGAACGGAAGACCGAAAGCACGGCCTCTCTAATTGGTTGCAAGCGTACGGTCTTCATGATCCAGCAGCGCTTTGCCGTCCAGAGCTAATCATTACCGGAGAATTAGAGGGAGGATAATAGAACCACATGGGGCTTATAATTATGAGGATTAGAGGTGGCTAGGGCTCGCTCTAATTAGTCAACTAGGACCAACTAGAACGTGCACTAGATCAACTAGAGGAGGCTCCAAAACTTGTGTCTCAATAGGGAGAAATCCTCAAGTATATATGGTTAGGAGGGGAGGAGAGGGCAGCCACCAAGGGAGGAAAGCCTCCCTTGGTGCGCCAGCCATGGGGGGAGTCCAACTCCCACCCCAAGTAGGATTCGCCCCCCCCCCCCCCCAATAGGAAAGGGGGTCCACCTCCACTTGGGCCTTCATGGCCCAAGTTTCCTTCAACCACTTGGCCTTATTAGGCCCATTGATATTAAATTAAATATACATTTGTTATAAACATTTTCAGACCATTATATATATAATTTAACATCCCCGGAAACATTTTCCACCTATATATATTAATCGGTAATACCCGGTATTACACGATAATCACCAAAACCCTTCCGGTGACCCCGAAACGCTTCCGGAACCTCTCGAAACTATTCCGGATATTAATGAAACAAGTCCACAAATATATTCTCATCACTCCCGTCCCACTAACACTCAGCAGATCATGATTACCTTAAGCTTGTGACCCCGTAGGTTCGGTAAACCATAGACATGAACGAAACCCCTTTGTTCAATGATCGATAGCGAAACCGTGGACATCCATATCGGTCCCTATGTCGGTGCAACAAACATTTGCATTTGTTGCCCGGACTTACACACAGGCACACTAGCATCGTTTGTTCAAAATCAACATCCGAGCGAGAGAAGCAGCTCTTACTAAGATCAAAGAGCGAATCAAGAAGACAAAGAATAAACAAGACAGAAGAATATCACCTTGGGAAAGCCTCCCCTGCCGGGCAGGAGGGCCTGGCCGGGTCGAGGCCGCCCCCAGGACAAGTTCAAGACTTCCCCGACAAGCTTGCCGGGTCCGCCAAGGGCAGAATCCCCACCAAGACACCACCGCTCCACCGCACAATGACGCAAGTCACTTATCAGTGCGGTGTCGAGCCCCCAAGCGATTAAGTGGCCTCTGCTAAGCACGTGGCGGCCCATTGGAAGACAAGATTTATCCAAGTGACACCCGTCCAGAAGCGTGTCAAGATGATAAGCATGCGATGGTTAAGCGGCTCGGCAGGTCTACCGGGCTTCGTCCTCAGCATGACACCTAGCAGTGCATTTAATGTGCTTTGTCCTAACTGCCAGAGTTAGGTATGATAGCACCGTTGGCTATCTAATCAGTAGATAAAGACTGTTTTGACATTGTGGTTACCCCTTAAACTATAAAAGGAGGTCCAAGGCGACCTAACAAAGGATTCGGATGCTCGCACACTTGTACGCGCGTAGTTGCACTCCCCGAGGCACCCTTGCCAGGCTTGAGCGTTGCATGCTCATTGTGTTCTTCTACTCAATCCACCGAAAAGCAGGAGTAGGGTTTTGTGCTATCCAGCGGCCCAAACCTGGGTAAAAACCACCAGTGTCACTGCCGTCACGTTGTTTCATGGCTTCTGCTCTTTGTGCAACGTGATCCCCCTTGCCGAACCACAAAGGGGCTCATGGCCCCATAGGTGATCGTGATCCACCACAACATCTTTGGCGCGCTAGGTAGGGGGGATCGCTTGTGCGAACCTGAAGTTGTAAACAACGTGTCGGGCTCCATCGTCGATCATCATCGTCATCATCCTTGCGCATGGCACCCAAGAAGAAGTCTGGCGTGACCGCACACCCTTCCACTTTGAAAGCTCCCTCTCACCCGGACGCGGGCGCCGCTGGCCCTGCGGCGACATTAAAAGATGCGGATACCACGAGAGACGCGACCGGCGCAGGCGGCGCTGTCATTGTATCCCCCGTGGAAGAAGCTGGAGCGGGAGGCGTCGGGGGAGGACAACATCAGCGAAGTTCAGACGAACATGACCCGCAAGCCGCGGGTGGAGGAGGCGTCCAGTCTTCGCCACCCCGCCGCACTAGTGGACACAGCCGCGACGACGACGCCCGCTCTGGTGCGAGTCGTGACCCTCTGGCCGCGCCTGTTACAGGCTCGACCACTGGACGCTCACCTCGCCCGAAACAAGGCGAGCAAGCCGAAGCACCGAACGGGGTCGCCAGTCCCTGGGCGCAGCCCACTCATCAACAAACCGCTCTGGCAGCCGATCCGCGATGGCGTGATCGCAGCGATGCCCCTGCTGGCACCACCAGGAGTCGAGCAACGTCACGATCTGCCTCGTCGGCTATGCCAAGCACAGCTACGGAAGCCATGGCACGGGCCCAACTCCTACTAAGATTTCTGCCAGCAGCTGATCAGATGGATGAGTGGAGGGCCACCATCCAGAGCTTGATCGGCTTTGCTGAGGCTGGAGGATCACGGTGGGCGGAGCCATCACGGCGCCCGCAGGCGACGACAGCAGTTTGAGTTGCTGGCCGCGTCGAGGGGGCCGCACTAACGGTGCAGTCCCCTCCGCGACAGCAAACCTAGAGGCAGCAACTAGGGCAACACGACCCCAAGCCCGACGAAGCTTCGATGGCCTCGTCTGATCCACGACCCTGTCGAGATCAGCGGCAGGTCCTGGAAGATCGGCGGAGGGAAGATGCGCGCGTCACTATAGAGCGGCGTCGGGAAACCCGCCGTCAATCCGATAGGTGCAATGGCCCAGACATCGACGAACCCGCACCTAGTGAGGGTGGGTACTTACCTTTCGAGGTTGGGTGCCCTGCCTTCACTAGTGAGCTGCGTCAAGTCAGTTGGCCATCTGCCCGCGTTTTCAAGCCGGAATTGCCAGAAAAGTATGATGGAAAGCTGAACCCGGCAGAGTTCTTGAGCATTTACATGATTGCCATTCAAGCCGCTGGGGGTAGGGATGAGAAAGTGTTCGCCAACTACTTCCCTTTGGCGCTCAAGTCAAATGTGAGGTCGTGGCTAATGCACCTGCCGGAGAACTCCATCTCATCATGGGCTGACCTGTGCAATGAGTTTGTTGGCGCCTTCACGGGCGGCCATCAAGAGCCAGGATGCCCAGTGATTTGCAAGTCCTTCCACAGAAGGAAGGGGAGAGCTTGCGAAAAAATATGTAGAGATTCAGTCGAGTGCACCGCAACATTCCAGAGATACACCCGGCAGCTGTGATTGCCGCGTTCCATTCGAACGTGCGCAACTGAAGGATACATTCTAAGATGAACGTCCGACTGCCCAAAACCATCAATGAGTTGTACACCTTGGCGGACAAGTGCGCTCGTGCTGAAGAGGGAAGGCGACTTCCTGGAGAGGAGGAAGGAGCAGAGGTTGATTCAGATGACGATGACGAGGCCACTGGCTCGAAGAGGAAGGGCCGGAGGCGCAACAAGAAACGCAAGGAGAAGTCAGTATTAGCCGTTGAAGGTTCTGGCGATCTCAGCACAGGCAAGAAGGCCAAAACCGAAGCCCCCAGTAAGGAAGCTGTTGCGTGCGCTGATTGCCGGGAGGCTGCGGCAGCAGAGAAAGCTGGGAAGTCCGATGGGCCGTACTGCAAGATCCACCGTACTAAGGGACATGATCTCCAAGAATGTCATCAAGTCGAGCAGCTTGTTAAGAGGCAGAAGGCGGAGTATGAAAAGCGTGACAGAGAGAGACCAAGAAGGTGCTGGCGGGAAGGGCCGTGGCGGCAGAGGGGGCCGCCATAGCAAGACCCCTCAGCAAAAAGAGAAACCTGACAGGGGCCGTGAAAAGAAGGAAGGTGATGATGAGAGTGATGGAGGAGATGAAGAAGAAACTAGCGAACAAGAATTCCAGAAAGCAACTGAGGCCCTATGCATTGACGGAGGTGCATCCTTGCACTCCTCTCACCGCCAACTCAAGCAGTGGGTGCGAGAAGTCAATGCCGTGACCCTAGCTGCGGATTCCCGGAAGCCACTCAAATGGTCCCGCACGCCTATCATCTTTGATGAAGAGGACCACCCCGACCGTACCACGGCGGTAGGGTGCTTGCCGATGTTGGTCTCACAAACAATCCGCAACCTCAAAGTCACAAAGATGTTAGTTGACGGTGGGGCTGGGCTGAATCTGATCTCTCCTAAGGTAGTCAGCAAGTTACAAATATCGGATGAAGAACTCAAGGTCACTGGCATATTCCAAGGAATCAACCCCGGCAAGGGTCGTCCTAAGGGGAAGATTACACTACCGGTGATGTTTGGCGGAGAACTGAATTACCAGACTAAGAGGGTTGTGTTTGACATTGTTGATCTTCCTCTGCCTTACAATGGGATCCTTAGCCACCCAGCTTTGGCAAAATTCATGGCAGCATCCCACTATGCTTACAATACCTTGAAGATGCCAGGGCCGATGGGCGTCATCTCTATCCCGTCAGACAAGAAAGACGCAATCATATGCGTGAATAAGATGTACCGAGACGTGGTAGCTGCTGAAGCCGCTGAGGCTGCAGCTCCCGCCAAGGAAACGAAGAAAGAAAAGAAGCCTAGCGGAGACACCGGCAAGGAATCCGGGAAGCGCACCTCTCCGAAGTGTGCTGCACCTGTTGATGACTTGCCAGAAATTTCCACTAGTAAGAGACCCAAAATTGCTATGCCTGCTGTGAAGAAGGTCCCGGCAAGGCAGGATGGCATTGACGGTACATTTACCATCAGCGCCGCCCTTAATGAGAAATAGGAAAGCACGCTCATTGCCTTCTTGCGGGCGAATGTCGATGTGTTTGCTTGGCAACCATCTGACATCCCCGGTGTTCCCAGGGAGGTAATCGAGCACGACCTTATTGTCTGCCCTCATGCTCGGTCCGTCAAGCAAAAGGTCAGAAAGCAAGATTTGGAGCGGCAACAGTTTATTGCCGAGGAGATCAAGAAACTTGAGGCAGCTGGTTTGGTCAGGGGGGGTTGCATCCAACATGGTTAGCCAACCCAATGGTAGTGCGCAAGGAAAATGGGAAATGGAGGCTTTGCATATACTTCACAGATCTAAACAAGGCATGCCCAAAGGACCCTTTACCCTTGTCGCGCATCGATCAGATTGTGGATTCCACTTCTGGGTGTGATCTGCTTTCCTTTTTGGATGCATACTCCGGATACCATCAGATATTCATGTCCAATGAAGACGAAGAGAAGACCGCGTTCATAACTCCATGTGGCATGTACTGCTTCGTACGTATGCCTTTTGGGTTAAAGAGCACTGGATCCACTTTTGCAAGGGCAGTGCAGATTGGGTTTGAGCCTCAGCTACATAGGAATGTAGAGGCTTACATGGATGATATAGTGGTCAAAACCAAGGACAGATCAACGCTCATTCAAGATTTGGAAGAAAGCTTTGCAAACCTGCGCAAGATCAACCTGAAGTTAAACCCCGAGAAATGCGTGTTCGGCATTCCCTCCGACAAGCTACTTGGCTTCTTTGTGTCTCATCGAGGGATGGAGGCCAACCCTGACAAGATCCAAGCAATCGAGCAGATACAAGCACCCAAGACCATCAAGGATGTGAGGCGTTTAACTGGATGTGTTGCCGCGCTAAGTAGGTTCATTTCCAAGTCTGCCGAGCATGCCCTAACGTTCTTCAAGATCTTGAAGAAGGCAGGGCCAATGAAGTGGACTCCGGAGGCAGAAGCAGTGCTGCGGGACTTGAAAACCTATCTTTCCTCTGCCCCCACCCTGGTCGCTCCTAAACCACAACAGCCATTGCTGCTATACCTAGCAGCGACTAATCAAGTGGTTAGTGCAACACTGGTGGCGCATCGGGAAGTAGACGAAGAAGCAGTCGCGACTACGGTCCTCCCCGGGAAAGAAGCCGAACCGGTCGCAACAGGATTGGGCACAGACCAGGTTGAGGAAGAGCAGGTTGGCAAGATCAGTTCTGAAGTTGCGGCAAAGAAGAAAGTGGTGCAGCGGCCAGTGTATTTCGTCAGCTCCCTATTGCAGGGGGCTAGGTCGAGGTACTCTGGAGTGCAAAAGCTAATCTTTGGCCTTATCATGGCCTCGAGGAAGCTGCGTCACTACTTCCAAGCCCACGAGATTACAGTTGTCACTCGTTTTCCACTCCAGCGCATACTGAGGAACCCTGAAGCCATCAGCAGGATAGTTGAATGGGCGCTAGAGCTATCAAGTTTTGGCCTAAAATACGAAAGTACCTCAACTATTCAGAGCAGAGCACTGGCAGAATTCATTGCAGAATGGACGCCCACTCCAGATGAAGAGATATCAGAGATAGTTATCCCCAGCAGGGAGGCGCCTCTGGAATGGGTCATGTATTTTGACGGTGCCTTCTCGTTACAAGGCGCAGGGGCCGGCATGCTTCTTGTTGCGCCCACTAGAGAACACCTCAAGTATGTGGTCCAAATGCACTTTCCCTGGGAGAAAGCTACCAACAACACTGCCGAATATGAAGGGCTCCTTGACGGGCTCAAAATTGTAGTAGAACTGGGGATCAAGAAGTTGATCATTCGTGGAGACTCGCATCTTGTGGTGAGATAGGTTAACAAGGATTACTAAAGTCCATTAATGGAGGCGTACGTTGAGGAAGTGAGAAAGTTGGAGGAACACTTTGATGGATTACAAACAGAGCACCTGTCGCGTGTAGAAAACAGCATCGCTGATTATTTATCAAAGTGTGCAGCACAAAAGCTCCCTGTGGAACCAGGGACTTTTGTCCTCCACCTGACTCAACCTTCAGTATCTCCATTAACGATGGCCAGAAAAAGGAGGAAGTTGGACTCCGGCAAGTTTCTCCCGGCAGGGCCTCTCGAGGCCTCCGGTAGAGAGGCTGCCGGGAATGAATCCGCTTCGCTTGGTGAGCCACACTCCTCCGCGGAACCACGAGTTCTCGCGGTTGAGGTAAGTGCTCCCATGAATGAGGAGGTGCCATTGGTCCTAGTTGTCGAGCCCCGAGCTCCAACTTGGGCGCGACACATAGTCTGTTACTTTCAAACAGGAGAACTTCCCGAAGAGCAAGAAGAAGATGAAAGAGTAGCCCGATGGTCCAGTGTGTACCAGTTCATCGATGACACTTTGTACAGAAGGAGACCAAATGGTGTGAAATTGAAGTGCATTGACCGGGAAGAGGGGCTAGAACTGCTGGTAGAGATTCACAAGGGCATGTGCGGCTCCCATATTGGATCAAGAGCCTTGGTTGGAAAGCTTTCCGGCAAGGTTTCTACTAGCCTACAGCCGTCCAAGATGCGGTTGAGCTAGTCACTAGATGTGAAGCCTGCTAGTTCCACTCCAAGAACATACATCAGCCAGCTCAAGCTCTCCAGACGATCCCTTTGTCCTGGCCATTCTCGGTCTGGGGGCTCGACATCTTGGGCCCCTTCCCCCGTGCTACCGGGGGCTTTGAATTCTTGTACGTTGCAATCGACAAGTTTACAAAGTGGCCGGAAGTGGAGCCAGTGAGGAAGGTGACCTCACAATCAGCTATCAAGTTCTTGAAAGGATTGGTGTTGGTGTGCTGTTTCGGAGTACCCGACAGAGTGATCACTGACAACGGCACCCAATTCACGAGTCACGCCTTCATGCAACACGTCCAAAACCTTGGGAGCAAGGTCTCTTTTGCTTTTGTTGCTCATCCCCGGAGCAACGGTCAAGTCAAAAGGATGAACGCTGAAGTGCTGCATGGGCTCAAGACAAGAACTTTCAACAAGTTGAAGAAATGCGGCAGACACTGGATCGACGAGGTGCCGGTGGTTCTTTGGTCCCTCCGTACGACACCAAATCGAGCCACCGGGCAGACCCCCTTCTCCCTAGTTTATGGGGCAGAAGCAGTGCTCACCACGGAACTCACATACGAGTCACCTCAAGTATTTGCCTACGATGAAGTAGAGCAAGAGCAGCACCGGCATGACGATGCCATGCTCCTTGAGGAAGATCGTCTTCGGGCCGCTGTGCGTGCTACACGCTACCAGCAAGCCTCGCGCCGCTACCATAGCCGCAGGGTTCATGCCCAGAGCCTTGAGGAAGGCGACCTTGTCCTTAGGCGTATTCAGTCCGCCATGGGTTCCAACAAGTTGACGCCAAAGTGGGAAGGCCCTTACCGGGTAGTACGAGTCACCAGACCTGGCGCAGTCCATCTGGAGACCGAAGATGGCATTAAAGTGCAAAACTCATGGAATATTGAGCATCTTTGCAAGTTCTACCCATAAGGCGTGGTTGCCGGGCTCAGCCCCGGCAGCCACCTTTTGTACAAGCCTTGCCGATGTGCATGTAACCCTTTGTACAAAGCCAGGCGCAGACCCTATCTAGAGATAATAAAGCGAAGCACTGGCGCCCTAAAAACTTGCATGCATGTCTAGTTTAAGCATATACTTTTGTTGGAATTATGACAGTGCTTAACATGAGCTGATTAATCCTTTACAGAGATATTATACACTGCCGTTTTCTCCCTTGTGCTTCTTTGGTTCGCAGCTCCTACCGCGGACGAATTTCCCGAAAGGAAAAGTAAAGGGAGAACTAGCGCGTCGACCCCTGATGAACTATCACCACCAGGGATAATAAGAAGAACTACAATCACAACTAAGTTCACTCCACTATCCATCATGTGCTTCTGTATGAAAAACTTGAGCGTGAGGAAACCTAGTCGCTCCTATCCTCTATGCTCCCATCCCTCCTGGTCTGAAGTTCCTTCGATCGAGGGTTGGTTGTAGTAGCAATTGAGAAGAGCCGGTAAAGGGCCTGCCCCTATCCTCGCTCCTACCCTAATATAGGCGTAGTAGTAGCGGGGGAAGGATCCGGCAAGATGTGTTTCCGGGGAACATTGTTTACTTGAGAGTATCGATAGTTCATTCCTCAGCATGGGCATGGCACATGGACAAAAGTACCCGGCAAGCTCTCTTTTTCATTAATACGCTCATGAACGAGTACAGATAATACAGAGTACAAGCATGGATAGAGGACTACATATTCTAGATTAAAGATTGGCAAATGCCTACATGTTTTAGAATAAAAAAAAGATAAGTGCCCCGTAATCCCTTTCTTGTCCCTCTCCTCTTAGGGGCTGCCGTGGGAGACAAAGAGGGCAAAAGGAGTGCCTGGGCAGAAGCCCAGCCTAACCCCATCAGGGCCCGCGAGACGCAGTCTGACAAGATCGAGAGGGGCGGGGGCGAAGACGACGGACGGAGAGAGCGGCTAGGCGATGCCCTGGTCACCACCACCAGGGCCAGCAGTACGCGGCAGGAGGGAGCATCGGCAGGGTGGACGAAGACGGAGCCCACGAGGAAGTCTGCCGAGGACCCAGCTGGAAGACCGCTGGAGGAGGCGGAGGCATCCACACCCAGCACCCCCGGCAAATCGCTCTGCCGGGGGAAGAAGACCCAGGTGCAGATGATGGTGCCGCCGCCCCCACCCCCCCCTGACGGTGACGGTGCGGCTTGCGCTCAGCTAGAGCTCGAGCCGCCATCCTCCTGCTCGGAGCCGTCGCCTTTGCCGACACTGTCCTCTTCGTCACTGTCGCTCAAGGAGGAGCTTTCGTCGTCGGTCGAGCTTTCTGCGCAGCACCCTAAGCGAGCACCCAAACGCCTGAAGACCTGGATGGAGTGCAGATTAGCCTCCATTAGCTTAAAATGGAGAACGTGCCCCTCCACCAAGCTGTGGGCACGAGCGAAGGTTTTCCAGCCATGCTAGAGAAGCATGACGTGAGGAGCGGGGAACTCCACGTTCGCCTGTATACTGCCGTTGCAGCAGCCCTTCATGTGCAGCCTCAGTCCGGGCGGCTGTTCCTCCTCCATCACGCTTGTGACGGGAGTTGGAAGCCGAAGACAGCTGCGCGGAGGCCCACGCAGTTGAATGATGAACTCCAACGGCTGGTCCCCAACATGGCCTTCGTCTGGGATAGGGACGGCTGGAGGAGGGGCTATCAGGGCCCCACCGCGGCCTCCTCGACCCCACACGCCACGGCAGCTGCGCCCATGACCGATGGCGCCACCTTGCACGCTGGACTCTGCTCTTGCATCCCCAGCAGGAGGAGGGAGGCGCTGTCGAGAAGAAACCCTCGTCGCCACCATTGGAGGTCGACCATGTCCTCTTCCCCGCACCATGGTGGAAGAAGGGTATCAGGCAAGAAGGGAGGAGAAGTATGTGGGTGAGCCCCTTGTCCACGTCCCTTTTTATAGGAGAACATGGCCGAGGGCTGGCTCCTCACCACCTAGAACGGGGCCGCCCCGCTCCACCAATCTTGCCTCCCTGCGCTACTGACGATGCCCATAATCAACGGCCGTCTGCCTGCGCCTATCCATGGCGCCTAGCTTTCTGCCATGGCACTCATTCCCGCACCCTTCGCGTCCGCCACCAACCCTACGCAATGCATGCAGCCCAAGTGCTCGCCTGTGTGATTGTTGGGACCTACCCCAATGATGCTTAACAGCACGTATGGGCCAGGCCCGGGGGCTCCTATCGGTAAAACAAATATTTGCATTTGTTGCCCGGACTTACACACAGGCACACTAGCATCGTTTGTTCAAAATCAACATCCAAGCCAGAGAAGCAGCTCTTACTGAGATCAAAGAGTGGATCAAGAAGACCAAGATTAAGCACGACAGAAGAATATCACCTTGGGAAAGCCTCCCCTGCCGGGCAGGAGGGCCTGGCCAGGTCGAGGCCGCCCCCAGGACAAGTTCAAGACTTCCCTGGCAAGCTTGCCGGGTTCACCAAGGGCAGAATCCCTGCCAAGACACCACCACTCCACCGCACGATGACACAAGTCACTTATCAGTGCGGTGTCGAGCCCCCAAGCGATTAAGTGGCCTCTGCTAAGCACGTGGCGGCCCATTGGAGGACAAGATTTATCCAAGTGACACCCATCCAGAAGCGTGTAAAGATGATAAGCAAGAGATTCTTAAGCGGCTCGGCAGGCCTGCCGGGCTTCGTCCTCAGCATGACACCTAGCAGTGCATTTAATGCGCTTTGTCCTAACTGCCAGAGTTAGGTATGATAACAATGTTGGCTATCTAATCAGTAGATAAAGACTGTTTTGCCAATGTGGTTACCCCTTAAGCTATAAAAGGAGGTCCAAGGCGACCTAACAAAGGATTTGGGCCCTCGCACACTTGTACGTGCATAGCTGCACTCCCCGAGGCACCCTTGCTGGGCTTGAGCGCTGCGTGCTCATTGTGTTCTTCTACTCAATCCACCAAAAAGCAGGAGTAGGGTTTTATGCTATCCAGCGGCCTGAACCTGGGTAAAAACCACCAGTGTCACTGCCGTCGCGTTGTTTCATGGCTTCTGCTCTCTGTGCAACATGATCCCCCTTGCCGAACCACAAAGGGGCTCATGGCCCATAGGTGATCGTGATCCACCACGACACCCTACGATTACACGAATGATATTCGGGTGAACCTTTGGTTATCATGTTATGTTCCCTTTGCTTTCGCGATACTTTACAAAACCCGGTATTCATCGTATCCTCCTGAGTCATCACTATGCTCACTATACCATTGCTCCCGTTACAGGTTTTGTTCTTCTTTCTCATTGTCATGTTCTGGCATCCCCGTGATGTAGTCACCTGTGTCTGTCCAGACGATGATGGATGCCGTCACACCGAGAGGGCCCTAAGAATACCTCTCCATCACCGGAGGAGCAAATCCCACTCTCGAGTTGTCTGGTCAGTTGTCAAACTTTTCGGTGAGCCTGAAAGTTGTCGTTATGATCACCTTGTTATAGATGATGTTTGAGCAACCCAAAGCCCATCGTCTGCTAGGAAGTGACCGAGATACTCTCATGGTCTGAGGAACTAAAACACATTCTAACACTCTGTGTTATAATAGATGATTTCAGACAATATGATCACATAGTATAACAGACAAGTTTTAGGTCGATTCAATATGATCGTTCTTCTAACATCATACCCTCAATGTTGTTTTAGGACTATTGTTACACTTAATGATATCCTAAGATCCGAAAAATGTGATCACCAACAACACTTGAGCCGGTCTTAGAGGCGAGACCAGGAACCTATTGTTTACCGTTTATCATTCCACACGTGCATATGAGTTTTCCACTGAATCGCATAGTCCAGGATCATAGCAGTTATAGCATGAAATATAAACTCTTAACTATGAATATGGAAATATAATAATACAATATTATTGCCACTAGGGCATATTTCCAACAATTCTTCCGCCGGCGAACTCGGTGATCTATAAAATAAATGTGACTGCAATTCTGAATGTTCAAAGTGGTAAGAAATTCCTTTAGCATCATATGCAAGAAACTTGTATGCAATTCTCAGTTTGCCTAATGGCCCCTAATAAGCCATGTTGCTTCCTTTTTCCATCAAATTTTGTGTGAGCAATGTGGTTGGGCATTCCATCAAACATGTGGAAGGCAGCAATGATATGCAGTAATCTAGAGCAAAATACAAGAGTGCACTTACATCCCGTCGTGGCTTAGTACTTGGAGGATGAGGCGGCGTAGCCAGACAGCAGGAAGAGAACACAACTGATCATAGAACCGTTGACGTCGAGGGAAGCGACAAACTAGACACATACTCAAACGCAAATTTGAGGAAGCACGGTGCCCCGACCCATGCCTTCGTAGATGCCTCGTACCATCTCCCCGATCCGCCGAGGAGCCTCCTGCATGCAGCAGCCTCGCCCTCCTATGCATCGGCTCGCCGTCGTCCTCCCATCGGTTGCCGACGAGACCACCATGACGTCGCCTGCTCCCCTCCTGCCGACCTCCTCTCCTCCCAGCTCTCTGCATACCGCCTCCTCCTAGCCGAGCTCACATGCGCGCTGCCCGCCGCTTCACACACCAACGCCACCACCTTGCTGACGTCCCGGAGAGCCTCCGGACAGACATCGTCGGCCTCTCCACTCTCCCTCATGCCTGGCTGCCCTTCGCCTCACCCGCCTCTGCTCGAAGGAGCTTGTATGTTTTCTCAAATTAAAAGGATTGCGGGTTAAATGTACCAAACTACAGGGTGTCTTTTGCAAAAAATGAAACTTTATCTCAGAAATTCACTTAAAATAGGATTTCGGGTTGAATACCTAAAACAGCAGGGACTTTTCCACAAAACTGTCACGATAGTGAACCCGATAGAAGCAATGCGTGCTTTATTAGTCGGTAAAGACTAGTGTTTGTGCCAAGTAAAGCCTTTGGGATGATTTGGTTGATAGTTGCTTTGATTCTATGCAAAAACAGAAACTTTTGCGTCCAGTACCAGAATTGTTAAAATTTGCTGGAGCGTGATAAAATTCTGAATTATTTACACATGATTTATATACAAATTGCCCATGTTGTCCTAATGTTTAAGAATTTTGGAAGTTACAAAAGTATGGTCATTGTTCTAATTATTATAGAATGTTCTGTTTTTTGACAGATTCTGATTTCGTTGCGTTGTTTGCTTGTTTTGATGAATCTATGGATTGTATCGGGGGGTATAAGCCATAGTGAAGTTAGAATATAGTAGGTATAATGCAATAATTAAATATGAATGGGTTTACAACAATAATTAAAGTAGTGATTTGCCTTGTTATACTAACGGGTCTCACGAAGGTTTTGTTGAGTTTTGTGTGCTGAAGTTTCAAGTTTTGGGTGAGATCATGATGGATGAAGGAATAAGGAGTGGCAAGAGACTAAGCTTGGGGATTCCCCAGAAGGCATCCCCTCTTTCTTCTACCAACTATCGGTAATATTACTTGGAGCTATATTTTTATTCATCACATGATATGAGTTTTGCTTGGAGCATCGTGTATTATATGAGTCTTTGCTTTGTTTGATTTTTAGTTTGTCAAAATCATCGTTGCTAGACACACCTTTTTGAGAGGGACACACATTATTCATGATTTGTTAGAATACTCTATGTGCTTCACTTATATCTTTTGAGCTAGGGAGTTGTTGTAGTGCTTCACTTATATCTTTCAGAGCACGGCGGTGGTTATATTTTAAAGAAATAGTTGCACTCTCATGCTTCACTTATATCATTTTGAGAGTTGATAATAGTAATGGCAATTAGTATGGGTTATGAATTTGGTCCTCATATGATAGGTATTCAAGAGGGATATAATAAAAACTTTCATGTAGATCACTGAATATGGTAAGTTTGATTCCATGCAATAGTTTTGCGATATAAAAGTGGTAATATGCGGGTTGCGCTAGTGAGTAATTATGGTTTAGTAAGAATATTGGTGTTAAGGTTTGTGATTCCCGTAGCATGCACATATGGCCTCCTGTTATGCTAAGAAGTTGGAGCATGATTTATTATTGATTGTCTTCCTTATGAGGGGCGGTCAGGAATGAGCGATGGTCTTTTCCTACCAATCTATCCCCCTAGGGGCATGCGTAGTACTACTTTGCTTCGAGGGCTAATGAACTTTTGCAATAAGTATGTGAGTTCTTTATGACTAATGTGAGTCCATGGATTATACACACTCTCACCTTTCCGCAATTTGCTAGACTCTTCGGTACAGTGCATTGCCCTTTCTCACCTTGAGATGTGGTGCAAACTTCGCCGGTGCATCCAAACCCCGTGATATGATACGCTCTATCACACATAAGCCTACTTATATCTTCTTCAAAACAGCCACCATACCTACCTGTTATGGCATTTCCATAGTCTTTCCGAGATATATTGCCATGCAACTTCCACCGTTCCATTTTATTATGACACACATCATCATTGTCATATTGCTTTGCATGATCATGTAGCTAACATAGTACTTGTTGCTCAGTCACCGTTCATATTTTTTATACATGTTACGCTCGATCATTGCACATCCCGGTACACTGCCGGAGGCATTCATATAGAGTCATATTTTGTTCCAGTATTGAGTTATAATTTTCTTTCGAGTTGTAAGTAAATAGAAGTGTGATGATCATCATATTCATTATTAGAGCATTGTACCAAGTGAGGAAAAGAGGCCAAAAAGAGCCCACAAAAAAAGAGAGGCCAAAAAGAGCACAACAAAAAAAGAAAAAAGAGAAAAAAAAATGAGAGAAAAAGAGAGAAGGGGCAATGTTACTATCCTTTCCACACTTGTGCTTCAAAGTAGCACCATGTTTTTCATATAGAGAGTCTCCTATGCTTGTTTTCATATAACTACTGGGAATTTTTCATTATAAGAACTTGGCTTGTATATTCCAATGATGGGCTTCCTCAAATGCCCGAGGTCTTCATGAGCAAGCAAGTTGGATGCACACTCACTTAGTTTTATTTTTGAGCTTTCATACACTTATAGCTTTTAGTGCATCCGTTGCATGGCAATCCCTACTCCTTGCATTGACATCAATTGATGGTCATCTCCATAGCCCGTTGATTAGCCTCGTCAATGTGAGATTTTCTTCCATTTTGTCTTCTCCACACAACCTCCAACATCATACTCTATTCCACCCATAGTGCTATATCCATGGCTTGCACTCATGTATTGCATGAGAGTTGAAAAAGTTGAAGCACGTTAAAAAGTATGAACCAATTGCTCAGCTTGTCATCGAGGTTGTGCATGATAAATACTTTGTGTTAAGAAGATGGAGCATGACAATACTATATGATTTTGTAGGGATAACTTTCTTTAGCGTTGATATTTTGAAAGACATGATTGTTTGTTGGTATGCCTTATTATTATTGTTTTTATGTCAAACTATAGACTATTTGTCGGTGTGAACGACCATCTATGGGGCCATCTAGCCCCTTTGTGGTTCAGCTAGGGGAAATGCACAGAACAAAAAGAGCAGGACTAACAGAGGGCGCGGCAATCTTTACCCAGGTTCAGGCAACCTTTGGGGTGTAACACCCTACTCCTGCTTTGGGTGTATTAGAAGTGTGGATGCACAAGTACAAGGAGTGCTTTCCCCCGACAAGGTGCAAGGAGAAGGCAGCTACACGTGCAAGTGTGCGTGGAGTTTGAATGGGTTCGAACCCTCGTAAAGGTTACCATGGCCCTCCTTTTATATCTCAAGGGGTTACCATAGTGACAAAAAAGTAACTACATGTTGATTAGACTGTAAACAGTGCTATCATACCTAACTCTGTCGGGCTAGGACAAAAGCATTTAATGCTATGTTAGGTGTCACGAGGAGGAGGAGCCCTGGCAAGGTCATTGCACCGCTTGCCCAGTCGCCTCCTATTATCTTGACACGCCTATGGGAGGGTGTCATTAAAGGTAGGGATAATTAGATTTATGCCCCTAGTTGTGTCCCACTCGTCTGTTTTACCCCTAGTTCCCAAAAGTCACCGGTTCTGTCCAAGTCACTTTGCTCCTCTTATGCTTTTGCCCTTTGACCGTTTGACCGTCATTTTGAAAACTTCATAACTAATTCATATTAAATCAGAAAAATGCAAATAAGATACCAAAATGTTCGGAAAAACATCACCCATATGTGAGTATCATTTGCATTCATGAAAAAAGTGTTGGAAAGTGCCCATCCGAGTTTTAGCTCTTATGTTACCACCATGAATAGTAAAATTTAAAAAAGTTCAAAAAATTCAAAAAAAAATTTGGTGGCAAAGAATGACAAATGTTGTAAGTGTCTGCCAAGTTTCATCAAGGAATAACATTCGTGGGTGCCGCGGCAAAAAAAACAATCAACACTCCAAAATAGATTATTTTTTTGCCACGACTTCCATGAATGTCGTTCCCTGATGAAACTTGGCAAGCACTTAGAACATTTGTCGTTCTTTGCCACCATATTTTTTTGAATTTTTTTAGATTTTACTATTCATGGTGGTATCAAAAGAGCTAAAACTCGGATGTGCACTTTCCAACACTTTTTTCATGAATGCAAATGACACTGACATATAGGTGATGTTTTTCTGAACATTTTGGTATCTTATTTGCATTTTTGTGATTTAGTATGAATTAGTTATGAAGTTTTCAAACTGACGGTCAAACAGTCAAAGGGCAAAAGCATAAGAGGAGCAAAGTGACTTGGACAGAACCGGTGACTTTTGGGAACTAGGGGTAAAACAGACGAGTGGGACACAACTAGGGGCATAAATCTAATTATCCCTTAAAGGTAATCTTCCTTCCAGCAAGCTGCCACGTGCCCGACAGATCCCTCCAAACCACCTGCAAGCTCGACACCTCATCGATTAGTGACTAGCTGCTCAATGACATGGAGCGCTGGTGGCTGGAAAAGCTTGCCGGCCACGGAGCTTGCCGGGCCTTCGCCCTGCCAACTCGGCCTCGCCGGCAAGGGCTGCTTCTAGGGCTCTGTCTTATTCTTCTCCTTAGATAAGTAGGTCATCTTAGCTCTGAATCTTGGTCTTCTTGATGTGCTCCTTGATCTCTCAAAGAGCAGCATCCTTTGGCTTGAAAGTCTCCCTCTAGCTCATCGACCTTGGTCTTGTCAATCTTTGGTAAGCTCTTTGGCCGGCAAGGGAACTGTTACTCGTCTATGCATAAGTCAGGGTGTAAAACACCCATGTTTTATACGCCGACAGGAGCCCCCCCAGGCCTGGTCCATATGCGCTGCTGAGCGTCGTTGGTCTAGGCCCAAACGATGCACAGATGTGCTGCACGGATTGATGCAAAATTTTGTCGAAACGACATTTATATCTTGAGATCTTCTTTGCTTCTTCATTAACCTGGACTCGTGTCCATACTTGGCCCCCCTCCAGCAAACTGAGTCGTTGGGCGGGTACCACCGCATGTGTAGAAACCAGGGGCGAGTATGCACACGGGTTGCTGCCGGGCGTGGTTTAGACAAGCCACAATCATGGGTGGCCAAAGGTAACTGCCATGCCTGCCATCACTTCCTCCTTTACTGCATCCCTCACCACGACGTGCGTCATACGTGGGATGTGGGATAGGTGGAGAGAGGCGGTCATGGAAGTAGTGCGCTGACCAAGGTAGGCAGGGCGTCGAATTGGTGAGGTAGGGCGGTTGCTGGAGTAATGCATCGGCCAGAAATGCAGGGTGCGGGACTGACGGAATGGGGTGGTTGCCCTAAAATGGTGGAGAGCCAGCCCCCGCGCCTCCACCTATGAAAGAGGGGCTGCGGGAGGTGATGCTCATCCACCTCGCCCTTCTCCATTCTTCTAGCATCTGCCACCGACATCGTGAGAGGGAAAGGCCGAGCTCATGCTTCAGCTGCTGTGGTGAGAGCCCTTGCTTTGGCTGCGGTTGTGGAGGCTAGCTCCAGCGCTCGGGGCGGGGCTGGAGGTCGGGGTCGTGGAAGACGCGGCGCCCAGGGCCGGGGTGGCTAGAGTAGGGCGCTTGTCATTCCACCTCCAGCTGCCTCTCCCCGGCAGAAGGACATACGAAGGATACATCGCCCGAGTTTGTCGTAGAGCTGCGCGACTCAGTGTGAAGCCGGCTGCGGCTCCCCCGTCCCTTTGCTAGGGTGATGGAGGTTGACCAACCGCTCGGTCTGTGGTTGCACGTGGACGGCTGTTGCAACGGCTTCGTTTGGGTGAACGTCGAGTTCTCCACCAACGGTATCATGTACCTCATGCGTGGGTGGAAATCATTCGCCCGCGCCCATTACCTGGAGCAAGGGCATCTTCTCCACTTCAAGCTAGTGGAATCCGACACGCTCTCTGTGAAGTTCTTCTGGGCTTCAGGCGCTCACATGGAGTGTTGCACGGAGAGCTCGAGCAACAGCAAAACCTCCTCCTCGAGCGAAAGTGACAAGGAGGATGATGGTGAAGACGATGACAACGGTTCTCTGGGCATCAAGATTGAGGACGACGGCTCCGACTTCGGCTGAGCGCCGGCAGCACCATCATCTTCAGCTGAAAGCCAGCAGCACCATCATCTAGCCTGCCGGGAGCGCTTCACCTAGGCACCCCTTTTGCCCTGGGTTGCACTCGATGTAAACCCTTGGAAGAGGAAGCTAAGAAAAATGTTACGAGCACTTTTCTATAAATATATGATATTTGTCGTGCTCAAATGAACATGTATTGTTCCCCTCGTTTGTCTTTGTTCTTGTATGATTTATATCCGACAGCCTACGTAGTTTGGGAGCTTGCCGGCACACATACTTGCCGCGAGCGCTTCGAGGAACTGCTCCTTAGCAGCCTCTTGGTAGTACTGTCACCGGCAAGGCAACTTGCCGGTCTCAACGCAACTACAAAGATGTTGCCGAGTGAACACGAGGCAAAATAAGAGCGTGAATAAACACAACAAGATTCCCTCGCGTGCAGGTTTCTCATACAACACAAAATCGTGCAAAAAAGGGGGAACTGTAAATGTAACAAAGAAAAATTTCTAGTTGTCTTCCAACTTATCTTTCTTTGATGTACTTCTTGTCGTATGAAACGCGCAATAATACCATTCCGAAGTGGTACTCCATCATCACTCCCCTCCTGGGAAATTTGCATGTGAGGAACCTTCCTGTCTTTGAGAAAAATAAAGAAGAGAAAAGAGTGGTATGGATACCTTGACAGTACGTTAGCCATTTCATTCAAGCAAAAATGTAATCATAACGTTACGCGTATTGATACATAAGTAAATATGCATAAAAAGTTGTGAAACGCTTAGCTTTATTCACATATGCACGGGGTCTGCGTCTGGCTTTGTACAAAGGGTTACAAGTCTTGGAGATAAAGCTTGTACAAAAGGGGTTGCCGGGGCGAGGCCCGACAACTGCGCCTCATGGGTAGAACTTACGAAGATGCTTGATATTGCACGAGTTTTGCACACGAATGCCATCTTCGGTCTCCAGACGGACTGTGCCAGGTCTGGTGACTTGCGCTACCCGATAAGGGCCTTCCCACTTTGGCGTCAACTTGTTTGATCCTTTGGCGGATTGAACGCGCCGAAGAACAAGGTTGCCTTCCTCAAGGTTTCGGGCATGAACCTTGTGGCTATGATAGCGGCACAAGGCTTGCTGGTAGCATGCAGCTCGCACAGCCGCCCGAAGACGGTCTTCCTCGAGGAGCACAACATCATCTTGCCGCAATTGCTCTTGCTCTACCTCATCGTAGGCAAGCACTCGAGGTGACCCGTATGTGAGTTCCGTGGGGAGCACCTCTTCTGCACCATAAACTAGCTAGGGAGAAGGGTGTTTGGCCGGTAGCTCGATTTGGTGTCGTTCTAAGTGACCAAAGAACTGCAGGCAACTCATCAATCTAGCGTCTTCCGCACTTGTGCAGCCTGTCAAAGGTTCTTGTCTTGAGGCCACGCAACACTTCGGCATTTGTCCATTCTGCTTACCCATTGCTTCTTGGATGAGCAATAAAGGCAAAGCAAACCTTGCTCCCAAGGCTCTGGATGTACTTCATGAAGGTGCGGCTCATGAACTGTGTGCCGTTGTCGGTGATGGCTCTGTTTGGAACCCCAAAATGGCAAACTAGTCCCTTGAAGAACTTGACGGCTAATTGCGTAGTCACCTTTCTCACTGGTTCTACTTCAGGCCACTATGTGAACTTGTCCATGGCAACATACAAGAACTCAAAGCCCCCGGTAGCATGGGGGAAGGGGACCAAGATGTCGAGCCCCCAGACCGAAAAAGGCCAGGAGTGAGGGATTGTTTGAAGTGCTTGTGCTGGTTGATGTATATTCTTCTAATGGAACTGGCATGCTTCACATCTCGTTACTACCTCAGTTGCATCCTGGAGGGCAGTGGGCCAGTAAAAACTTTGTCGTAAAACTTTGTCGACAAGGGCTCTTGATCCTATGTGAGAGCCACATATGCCTCCATGTATCTCTGCCAACAACTACAGTCCATCTTCCCGGCAAATGCACTTCAATTTCACCTCGTTCGGTCTCTTTCTGCACAGAGTATTATCCACAAACTGATACATACTTTATTGACGGGCTACTTTCTCAGCTTGCTCTTGCTCATCGAGAAGCTTGATAGGTCTCCAATGTATCTATAATTTATGAAGTATTCATGCTGTTATATTATCATTCTTGGATGTTTTACAATCATTTTATAGCAACTTTATATCATTTTTTGGGACTAACCTATTGACATAGTGCCCAGTGTCGGTTGCTGCTTTTTGCTTGTTTTTTACATCACAGAAAATCAATACCAAACGGAGTCCAAACGCAACGAAACTTTTTGGAGAATTTTTATGGACCAGAAGACACAACTTGGGCCAAAGAAGTACCAGAGGGGTGCCCCGAGGGAGGAACAACCCACCTGGGCGTGCCTGGGGGCCCAGGCGCGCCCTGGTGGGTTGTGCCCACCTCGGTGGCCTCCCGCACCGCCTCTTCGCCCTATAAATTGCCAAATATTCCAAAAACCCTGGGGGTAACCCTAGATCAGAAGTTCCGCTGCCGCAAGCCTCTGTAGCCACGAAAAACCAATCTAGACTCCGTTTCGGCACCCTACCGGAGGGGGAGATCATCACCGGAGGCCATCTACATCATCCCTATGGCCACCATGATGAGGAGGGAGTAGTCCACCCTCGGGGCTGAGGGTTTGTACCAGTAGCTATGTGTTTAATCTCTCTCTCTCTCATGTTCTTGAGATGGCACGATCTTGATGTATCGCGGGCTTTGTTAATATAGTTGGATCATATGGTGTTTTCCCCTCTCTATCTTGTTGTGAATTGAGTTCTCCCTTTGAGATTTCATTTTATCGGATTGAATACTTTTATGGATTTGAGAACACTTGATGTATGTCTTGCATATGAATACCCGTGGTGACAATGGGGTATTATATTGATTCACTTGAGATATGTTTTGGTACTCAACTCACGGATTCCCGAGGTGACATTGGGGTAATCTAAGCATATGGGTTGATGCATGTTCTCGTCTTTTGTTTCTCCGGTAGAAATCTTGGGGCACTCTTTGAGGTTCTTTGTGTTGGATTGAGTATTATGAATCTGAATTTGCTTTGGTGTTATTTTAGTACGAACTCTTGTTAGGTCGATCAGAAAGAATAACTTAGTGTTATTTTAGTACGAACTCTTGATAGATCGATCGGAAAGAATAACTTGGTGTTATTTTAGTACGAACTCTTGGATAGATCGATCGGAAAGAATAGCTACAAACAATTTCTTCTTATGTTCTCCGCTAGATAAGAACTTTGGAGTGATTCTTCATCCCACTTTGAGGGATGGTTATATGATCCAATTAGATTAGCATTGTTGAGAGATTGCACTAGCGAAAGTACAGACCCTAGGCCTTGTTTTCAAGCATTGCAATACCGTTTGTGCTCACTTTTATCATTCGCTAACTTGCTTTTTTTATTTATTCAGATTATAAAAATATATTTCTACCATCCATATTACACTTTTATCACCATCTCTTCGCCGAACTAGTGCACCTATACAATTTGCCATTGTATTGCGTGTGTTGGGGACACAAGAGATTTCTTGTATTTGGTTGCAGGGTTGTTTGAGAGAGACCATCTTCATCCTACGCCTCCCACGGATTGATAAATCTTAGGTCATCCACTTGAGGGAACATTGCTACTGTCCTACAAAACTCTGCGCTTGGAGGCCCAACACGAGTCTACAAGAATACAGTTGTGTAGTAGACATCAAAGCTCTCCTGTTTGGAGAAACTGAACTATGTGTTGCGCCCATGCCGGAGCTTGTGGCTCGACGACAAGGACTAAAGGCATCTTTTCGGCTGCAGGAGCGCTACCCTCAAAAGCAAGAACCTGAGATTCTGCTTGAAGCCGCTGCTCACCGGCAGGCGCGTAATTGTTTCCGGCAACATTCTCACTGGCGGCTTCAGGAAGCTCTGCCGGAAAAATACTTGTCAATGTCCAATTTCCTTCTCTTATTGGCTCGCGTTGATGGGGTGACTAACGGCTAGTTCAAATGGAGTACAAAAGTCCCTGGTTCCACAGGTAGCTTTTGGCCAGCACACTTTGACAGGTGATCAGCAATGCTATTCTTCACGCGGAGGATGTGTTCTATTTGTAACCCGTCAAAGTGTTCCTCAAATTTCCTCACTTCATCCACAGATGCTTCCATCAACGGGCTCTGATAATCCTTGTTCACTTGCTTTACAACAAGCTGCTAATCTCCATGGATGATCAACTTTCTGATTCCGAACTCTACTGGAATTCCGAGGCCGGCAAGGAGCCCTTCATACTCTGCAGTGTTGTTGGTTGCCTTTTCCCTGGGAAAGTGAATTTGAACCACATACTTGAGGTGTTCTCCGGTGGGTGCGACAAGCAGCACTCCAGCACCGGCACCTTGCAGCGATAAGGCACCGTCAAAGTACATGATCCATTCTTTCTCAGTCTCTTTGCCGGGGAGAGTTGATTCCTGAATTTCTTCATCTTGCGTTGGTGTCCATACTGCGATGAATTCTGCCAATGCTCTGCTCTGAATAATCGAGGTGCTCTCAAACTTGAGTGCAAAACTTGACAGCTCCAGTGCCCACTCCACTATTCTGCCAGTTGCTTCCGGATTCCTCAAAATACGCTGCAATGGGAAGCAAGTGACAATGGTGATCTCATGTGCTTGGAAGTAATGGCACAGCTTTCTCGAGGCCATGAGGAGGCCGAAAGCAGCTTCTACACGCCAGAGTACCTTGACCTAGCCCCCTGTAGAAGAGAACTAACAAAGTAGACTGGCCGCTGCACCACCTTCTTCTTTGGCACTATCTGTTGATTAACTTCTTTTACTTGTACTGCCCCTAACTTGCCGGCATCGGGTTCTGCCTTGTCGTGGGACGGGCTTGCCACCTCTGTTTCCTCATCACCAGCTGCTCTATGTGCAACTAGCGCGACACTAACCACCTGATTCGTTGCCGCCAAATATAGCAGTAACGGCTCCTGTGGCCTAGGCGCAACTAAGGTTGGAGCAGAGGATAGGTACCTTTTCAGATCTTGCAGCGCAGCCTCCGCTTCTGGAGTCCATTTTACTGGACCTGCCTTTTTAAATATTTTGAAAAATGGCAGGGCACGCTCAATAGATCTTGAAATGAACCTACTTAAAGTAGCAACACAGCTGACAAGACGCCGCACATCCTTGACAGTCCTGGGTGCTTGAATCTGCTCGATAGCCTTAATCTTGTCGGGATTTGCTTGTATTCCACGCTGAGACACAAAGAACCCGAGAAGTTTGCCGGATTGAACGCCAAACACACACTTCTCAGAGTTGAGCTTCATGTTGATTCTGCGCAAATTTGTGAATGTTACTTCTAAGTCTTGAATGAGGATGATTTGTCCTTGGTCTTGACCACTATATCATCCATATAAGCCTCTATATTCCTATGTAGCTGTGGCTCAAAACCGATCTAGACTGCTGTTGTAAACGTTGAACCGACACTCTTTAGTCCGAAAAGCATACGTACGAAGCAGTATGTGCCACATGGAGTAATGAATGCGGTTTTCTCCTCATCCTCCTTGGCCATGAATATCTGATGGTATCCTGAATACGCATCAAGAAATGAGAGCAATTCACAGCCAGCAGTTGAGTCTACAATTTGATCAATACGCGGCAAGGGGAAAGGATCCTTTAGACATGCTTTATTGAGATCAGTGTAGTCAATAAAAAGTCCCCACTTCCCATTTGCCTTGCGCACAACAACTGGATTTGCCAACCAAGTTGGATGTAGCACTCCTCTAACCAGACCTGCTGCTTCAAGTTTCTTTATTTCTTCAGCGATAAACTGTCGCCGTTCCAAAGCTTGCTTTCTGACCTTCTTCTTGATGGGCTGATACGTCTCCAACGTATCTATAATTTTTTATTGATCCATGCTATTATATTATCAACCTTGGGTGTTTTATATGCATTATTATGCTATTGCATATCATTTTTTGGGACTAACCTATTAACCTAATGCCCAGTGCCAGTTGTTGTTTTTCCTTGTTTTTGTCTTTACAGAAAATCAATACCAAACGGAGTCCAAATGGAATGAAACTTTTGGACGACTTTCTTGGACCACAAGACACCCTGGAAGCTTCGGGAGGAGGGCAGAAGAGCCACGAGTCAACGACAAGCTCACAGGGCACGCCCTAGGGGGCGCCCTGTAAGCTTGAGGGCCCCCCGTGACTCCTCTAGCCCTAATTCTTCTTCTATAAATACCTAAATATTCCTCGTAGACCAGGGGGCACACCAAAAATACTTTTCCGCCGCCGCAAGTTTCTGTCTTCGTGAGATCCATCTGGGGACCTTTTTCGGTACTTTGTCGGAGGGGGATTCGACCATGGAGCGCTTCTACATTAACCTTGCTGCCCTTCCGATGATGTGTGAGTAGTTTACCACAGACCTATGGGTCCATAGCTAGTAGCTAGATGGCTTCTCTCTCTTTGATCTTCAATACAATGTTCTCCTGAATGTTCTTGGAGATCTATTCGATGTAATCTTCTTTTGCGGTGCATTTGTTGAGATCCGATGAATTGTGGATTTATGATCAGATTATCTATGAATATTATTTGAGTCTTCGCTAAACTCTTTTATGCATGACTAAGATAGCTTTGTATTTCTCCCCGATCTATTGATTTGGTTTGGCCAACTAGATTGATTTTTCTTGCAATGGGAGAGGTGCTTTGTAGTGGGTTCAATCTTGCGGTGCTCAATCGCAGTGACAGAAAGGGACATGACACGTACTTGTATTGTTGCCACTAAGGATAAAAAGATGGGGTTTGTTCATATTTATTAGATCTATCCCTCTACATCATGTCATCTTGCTTAAGGCGTTACTCCATTCGTGTTAACTTAATACACAAGATGCATGCTGGATAGCGGTCGATGTGTGGAGTAATAGTAGTAGTCGGTCTACTTGTCATGGACGTGATGCCTATATGCACGATCATTGCCTTAGATATCGTCATAACTTTGCGCTTTTCTATCAATTGCTCAATTGTAATTTGTTTACCCACCTTATGCTTTCTTTCAAGAGAGAAGCCTCTAGTGAAAACTATGGCCCCTGGGTCTATCTTTTATCATATTATTTTTAGATCTATAAAATCAAAAACACAAAAATACTTTGCTGCAATTTATTTACTTTTATTTTATTTAGAACTTTTATTTGTATTTTATATTTATCACTATCAGATATCATCCTTGCAAGTAACCATGAAGGAATTGACAACCCCTTTATCGCGTTGGGTGCAAGTATTTGTTTGTTTGTGTAGGTGCAATTATTGGAGACTTGTGTGTTCCTCCTACTGGATTGATACCTTGGTTCTTAACTAAGGGAAATACTTATCTCTACTTTGCTGCATCACCCTTTCCTCTTCAAGGGAAAAACCAACGCAAGCTCAATAAGTAGCAGGAAGAATTTCTGGCGCCGTTGCCGGGGAGGATCTACATCAAGCCTACCAAGTACCCATCATAAATTTTCATCTCTTGCAATTACATTATTCGCCATTTACCTCTCGTTTTCCTCTCCCCCAATTCTAAAACATTTTCAGAAAAACACAAAAATATTTTCCTTTTTATTTGCCTTCGTTTCGTTCGCTTTTTTGTTTGCTTTTCGTTTGCTTGTGTGCTAGATTGCTTCTTTTGCTATCATGGCTAGTTCTTCTCTCGTAGCATGTACCTCGGAAAGTGAGGTTCTTAATTTTAAACAAAGGGGAGGAGAGAATTTAAAAGATGCTTGTAAGCAATCCATTATCGTTCTTCTTCGAAATTTTTATGTGGGCATTACTACTTGGTATAAATTTGTGCTAGACACTATTACTAGGGGAAACTTCTTGGGTAGTCACCCTATGGATGCTTTTAATGCTATGGGAAATTTGGTTGGATCACCACCAATTATGAATAATGAACAATGTTAACCTTGGAGCATGTGATGCAAAGGCTAGATATTATTGAGAATAAAATTTCTACCATAGAGCATATTGAAAATTTGGATAAAAGATCCATAATCACATTACTCAAAGTGGATCAAAGGTAGAAATGACTTTAAAAACTCTAAAAGAGAAGGAGCCTGTAATTGATGAGAGGATATGACGAAGTCCCGCTAGAATCGATAAGTTGGAAGGAGTTATTACCAATTTGGGTTCCGCTTTTGCTTCTATTAAGACTGTTCCAAAATTCCCTCCTAATAAAACCATGAAGTTTATTTATGTTCCTAAAAATAAGGGTGAATCATCTAGTGAAAGAAACGAGGATCTTAAGATGATAAGTATTTGCCCTAGTTTTATTAATATGATTAAGGAACCTACTCTTACAAACAAATTCCTTGATTTTTTACCTAGGAGCGTGATCACTAATAATTTTAATGAGATCCCTAAGAAGTTTGTTTGTGCAATTGAGGAATTGAATACCAAAGATGACAATACCTAGATCTAGGTAATATGCCTAGCTAGGCGCGTAAAACAATAGCGCTTGTTGGGAGGCAACCCAATTTTATTTTTATGTTTTTGCTTTTTCTTCTATTTTTCAATAAATATGCAATTATACTTCTATTATGATTGTGTTTTAGTATTTTAATTAGTTTTTGAGCCAAGTAAGACCTTTCGGATGATTTGGAAGATCGTTGATTTGATTCTGAGAAAAAATAGAAACTTTTGCGTCCAGTAGCAGAATTGTTAAAAATTGTTGGAATGTGGAAAAATTCTGAATGTTTTACACAATATTGACATACAGATTTCCTACGTTTTCCTAATTTTTCAGAATTTTTAGAGTTACAGAAGTACGATCTTAATTTGGGTCTTTATAGACTGTTCTATTTTTGAAAGATTCTGTTTTCATTGTGTTGTTCGGTTGTTTTGATGGATCTATGGGTAGTATCGGGGGGGTATGAGCCATGGTGAAGTTAGAATACAATAGATATAATGAAAATATAAAATTGGAATGAGTTTACAACAGTACCTAAAAGTGGAGATTTGTTTTATTATACTAATGGATCTCATGAGTTTTCTGTTGAGTTTTGTGTTGTGAAGTTTTCAAGTTTTGGGTAAAGTTTCGATGGACTGAGGAATAAGGAGTGGCAAGAGCCTAAGCTTGGGGATGCCCAAGGCACCCCAAGGCAATATTCAAGGACAACCAAGCGTCTAAGCTTGGGGATGCCCCGGATGGCATCCCCTCTTTTGTCTTCAATCTATCGGTAAATTACTTGAGGCTATATTTTTACTCACCACATGATATGTGTTTTGCTTGGAGCGTCTTGTATTATATGAGTATTTGTTTTTTATTTTACCAAAATCATCCTTGCTGGACACACCTTTTGAGAGGGACACCCATTAATTGTGAATTTATTAGAATACTCTATGTGCTTCACTTATATTTTTTGAGCTAGGTAGTTGCTCTAGTGCTTCACTTATATCTTCTAGAGCACGGCGGTGGTTATATTTTAAAGAAATTGATGAACTCTTCATGCTTCACTTATATTATTTTGAGAGTCTTATAAATAGAATGACAATTTGCTTAGGTTATGAATTTAGTCCTAATATGATAAGGTATTCAAGAGGGATATAATGAAAACTTTCATGAAGATCATTGAATATATGAGAAGTTTGATTGCTTGCATTTGTTTTGAGATATAAAGATGGTGACATTAGAGTCATGCTAGTGAGTAATTTTGGTTTAGTAAGAATATTTGTGTTAAGGTTTGTGATTCCCGAAGCATGCACATATGGTCTCTTGTTATGCGATGAAATTGGAGCATGATTTATTTTTGCTTGTCTTCCTTATGAGTGGCGGTCGGGGACGAGCGATGGTCTTTTCCTACCAATCTATTCCCCTAGGAGCATGCGTAGTAGTACTTTGCTTCGAGGGCTAATAAACTTTTGCACTAAGTATGTGAGTTCTTTATGACTAATGTTGAGTCCATGGATTATACGCACTCTCACCTTTCCGCACTTTGCTAGCCTCTTCGGTACGGTGCATTGCCCTTTCTCACCTTGAGTTGTGATGCAAACTTCACCAGTGCATCCAAACCCCGTGATATGATACGCTCTTTCACACATAAACCTTCTTATATCTTCCTCAAAACAGCCACCATACCTACATATTATCGCATTTCCATAGCCATTCCGAGATATATTGCCATGCAACTTCCACCGTTCCGTTTTATTATGAAATATACCATCATTGTCATATTGCTTTGCATGATCATAATAGCTAGTATGAAGTTCTCATGGCTTGTCCATTTTTTTTATATCCTTGCTACGCTAGATCATTGCACATACCAGTACTCCGCCGGAAGCATTCATATAGAGTCATATTTTTGTTCTAGTATCGAGTTATAATTCTTGAGTTGTAAGTAAATGAAAGTGTGATGATCATCGTTATTATAGCATTGTCGCATGTGAGGAAATGATGATGGAGACTCTGATTCCCCCACAAGTTGGGATGAGACACCGGACGAAAATAATAAATAAAATAAAATAAGAGGCCAAAAAGAGCCCAAGAAAAAAGAGTCCGAAGTGCCCAACAAAAAAAAGGGAGAAAAAATGAGAGAAAAAGAGAGAAGGGACAATGTTACTATCCTTTTCCACACTTGTGCTTCAAAGTAGCACCATGTTCTTCATGATAGAGAGTCTCCTATTTTGTCACTTTCATATATTACTAGTGGGAATTTTTCGTTATAGGACTTGGCTTGTATATTCCGATGATGGGCTTCCTCAACTGCCCTAGGTCTTTATGAGCAAGCAAGTTGGATGCACACCCACTTAGTTTTCTTTTGAGTTGTCATACATTTATAGCTCTAGTGCATCCCTTGCACGGAAATCCCTACTCCTTGCATTGACATCAATTGATGGGCATCTCCATAGCCCGTTGATTAGCCTCGTCAATGTGATACTTTCTCTTTTTTTATCTTCTCCACACAACCTCCAACATCATATTCTATTCCACCCATAGTGCTATATCCATGGCTCACGCTCATGTATTGCGTGAGAGTTGAAAAAGGTGAAACGCGTTAAAAAGTATGAACCAATTGCTTGGCTTGTCATCGGGGTTGTGCATGATAAATACTTTGTGTTAAGAAGATAAAGCATAACAAGAATATATGATTTTGTAACGATAACTTTCTTAAGCCATGATATTTTGAGAAGACATGATTGCTTAGTATGCTTGAAGTATTATTGTTTTTATGTTGTTTTGAATCTTATGGATCTAAATATTCATGCCACATTAAGAAATATTACATGATAAACATGTTAGCTAGAATTCCATATCAAAAATTCTATTTTTATCATTTACCTACTCGAGGACGAGCAGGAATTAAGCTTAGGGATGCTTGATAGGTCTCCAACGTATCTATAATTTTTTATTGTTCCATGCTATTATATTATCAACCTTGGATGTTTTATGTGCATTATTATGCTATTTTATATCATTTTTTGGGACTAACCTATTAACCTAGTGCCCAGTGCCAGTTACTGTTTTTTCCTTGTTTTTGTCGTTACAGAAAATCAATACCAAACAGAGTCCAAACGGAACTTTTTGATGATTTTTCTTGGACCACAAGACACCCTGGAAGCTTTGGGAGGAGGCCAGAAGAGCCACAAGTCAACGACAAGCTCATAGGGCGCGCCTTGCAAGCTTGTGGGCCCCCCGTGACTCCTCTAGCCCTAATTCTTCTTCTACAAATACCTAAATATTCTCCGTAGACCAGAGGGCACACCAAAAATACTTTTTCGCCACCGCAAGTTTCTGTCTTCGTGAGATCCCATCCGGGGACCTTTTCCGATACTCTGCCGGAGGGGGATTCGACCACGGGGCGCTTCTACATCAACCTTGATGCCCTTCCAATGATGTGTGAGTAATTTACCATAGACCTACAGGTCCATAGCTAGTAGCTAGATGGCTTCTTCTCTCTCTTTGATCTTCAATGCAATGTTCTCCTTGATGTTCTTGGAGATCTATTCGATGTAATCTACTTTTGCGGTGTGTTTGTTGAGATCCGATGAATTGTGGATTTATGATCAGATTATCTATGAATATTATTTGAGTCTTCTCTGAACTCTTTTATGCATGATTAAGATAGCTTTGTATTTCTCTCCAATCTATTGATTTGGTTTGGCCAACTAGATTGATTTTTCTTGCAATGTGAGAGGTGCTTTGTAGTGGGTTCAATCTTGCGGTGCTCAATCGCAGTGGCAGAAAGGGACATGAGACGTACTTGTATTGTTGCCACTAAGGATAAAAATATGGGGTTTATTCATATTTATTGGATCTATCCCTCTACATCATGTCATCTTGCTTAAGGCGTTACTCTGTTCTTGTTAACTTAATACACTAGATGCATGCTGGATAGCGGTCGATGTGTGGAGTAATAGTAGTAGATGTAGGCAGGAGTCGGTCTACTTGTCACGGACGTGATGCCCATATACATGATCATTGCCTTAGGTATCGTCATAACTTAGCGCTTTTTCTATCAATAGCTCAATGATACGTCCATTTTGCATCATGTTTTCATACTGTTATTTATAATGTTTTTATGTGTAATAATGCTTTATGGAGTAATTCTAATGCCTTTTCTCTCATAATATGCAAGGTTTACACAAAGAGGGAGAATGCCGGCAGTTGGAATTCCGGACCTGAAAAAGCTACGTCGAGGCACCTATTCTGCACATCTCCAAATGAGCTGGAAATTTATGGAGAATTATTTTGGAATACATGAAGAATAATGGAGCAAATAACTACCAGAGGGGGGCCACCTGGTGAGCCAGGCCCCCCAGGCGTGCCCTGGTGGGTTGTGCTCATCCCAGCCCACCTCCGGTGCCCATCTTTTGGTATATAGGTCATTTTGACCTAGAAAAAATAAGGAGAGGACTTTCGGGATGGAGCGTCGCCGTCTCGAGGCGGAACTTGGGCAGGAGCACTTTTGCCCTCCGCCGGAGCGATTCCGTCGGGGGAACTTCCCTCCCACAGGGGGAAAATCGAAGCCATCGTCATCACCAACAACCCTCTCATCTTTGGGAGGCCAATGTCCATCAACATCTTCAACAACACCATCTCCTCTCAAACCCTAGTTCATCTCTTGTGTTCAATCTTTGTACCGGAACCTCAGATTGGTACCTATGGGTGACTAGTAGTGTTGATTACATCTTGTAGTTGATTACTATATGGTTTATTTGGTGCAAGATTATATGTTCAGATCCATTTTGCTATTTAATACGCCTCTGATCTTGAGCATGATTATCATTTGTGAGTAGTTACTTTTGTTCTTGAGGTCACGGGAGAAGTCATGTTGCAAGTAATCATGTGAACTTGATATGTGTTCAATATTTTGATGATATGTATGTTGTGATTCCCTTAGTGGTGTCATGTGAACGTCGACTACATGGCACTTCACCATATTTGGGCCTAAGGGAATGCATTGTGTAGTAGTTATTAGATGATGGGTTGCTAGAGTGACAGAAGCTTAAACCCTAGTTTATGCGCTACTTTGTAAGGGACTGATTTGGATTAAAATGTTTAATGCTATGGTTAGATTTTATCTTAATAATTTTCTCGTAGTTGCGCATGCTTGCGAAGGGGTTAATCATAATTGGGAGGTTTATTCAAGTAAGAACAGCACCCAAGCACCGGTCCACCCACATATCAAATTATCAAAGTAGCGAACACGAATCGAATCAACATGATGAAAGTGACTAGATGAAATTTCAGTGTACCCTCAAGAACGCTTTGCTTATTATAAGAGACCGTTTTGGCCTGTCCTTTGCCACAAAAGGATTGGTCTACCTTGCTGCACTTTATTTACTGTTATCGTTACTTGTCCGTTACAAATTATCTTGCTATCAAATTACCTGTTACCGACTATTTCAGTGCTTGCAGAAAATACCTTGCTGAAAATCGCTTGTCATTTCCTTCTGCTCCTCGTTGGGTTCGACACTCTTACTTATCGAAAGGACTACGATTGATCCCCTATACTTGTGGGTCATCAAGACTCTTTTCTGGCGCCATTGTTGAGGAGTGAAGTGCTCTTGGTAAGTGGACATTGGTAAGGAAAAATTTATACTACGTGCTGAAATTTATTGTCACTTGCTACTATGGAAAACCATCCTTTGAGGGGTTTGTTCGGGGTATCTTCACCTTGACCAGAAGCACAATTAGTTGCCCCTCAACCTACTGCACCTACTAAAAATATTGGTTATGAAATTCCTTCGGGTATGATAGAACAACTACTAGCTAATCCTTATGCAGGAGATGGAACCGAACATCCTGGTATGCACTTGATCTATGTGGATGAAATTTGTGGATTATTTAAGCTTGCAGGTTTATCCGGAGATGAAGCTAAGAATAAGGTTTTCCCTTTATCTTTGAAGGGAAAAGCATTAACATGGTATAGGCTATGCGATGATGTTGGATCTTGGAACTGGAATCGACTGAAATTGCAATTTCACCAAAAAAAAATCCTATGCATCTAGTTCATTGTGATCGGAATTATATATATAATTTTTGGCCTCGTGAAGGAGAAGGTATCGCTCTAGCTTGGGGGAGGCTTAAGTCAATGTTATATTCATGCCCCAATCATGAGCTCTCGAGAGAAATTATTATTCAGAACTCTTATGCTCGGCTTTCTCGTGATGATCAATCCATGCTCAATACTTATTGCACTGGTTCTTTTATGAAGAAGACTATTGAATTCAGGTGGGATCTTTTAGAAAGAATTAAACGCAAGTCTGAAGATTGGAAAATCGATGAAGGTAAAGAGTCAGGTATTAAGCTTGAGTTTGATTGTGTTAAATCTTTTATGAATACTGATGCTTTTCACAAGTTTAGCACTAAATATGGACTTGACTCTGAGATAGTAGCCTCTTTTTGTGAATCTGTTGCTACTCATGTTGATCTCCCTAAGGAGAAGTGGTTCAAATATCATCCACCTATTAAAGAAGAAATTAAAGAACCGGTTAAAGCTAAAGATGAAACTATTATTTACAATGTTGATCCAGTTGTGCCAACTGCTTATATTGAAAACCCACCTTTCTTTGTTAGGATAAAGGAACATGCTAAGGTATCAACTGTGGTTCGCAAGAGTAATATTAAAGCACCTAAACCTTCTGAGCAAATTAAAGTAGAACCTAGTGTTGCTATGGTTAAAGATCTCCTGGTGGAAAATATGGATGGGCATGTTATTTACTTCTGTGATGAAGCTGCTAGAATTGCTAAGCCCGATGAAAAAGATAAACATAGGCCTGTTGTTTGCATGCCTGTTGTCTCCGTTAAAATAGGAGATCATTGTTATCATGGTTTATGTGACTTAGGTGCTAGCGTGAGTGCTATTCCTTTTACCTTATACCAAGAAATTATGGATGACATAGCACCTGCTGAAATAGAAGACATAGATGTTACTATTAAACTTGCTAATAGAGACACCATCACACCACTTGGGATTGTTAGAGATGTTGAAGTCTTGTGTGGGAAAATAAAATACCCTATTGATTTTCTAGTTCTTGGTTCCCCACAAGATGACTTTTGTCCCATTATCTTTGGTAGACCTTTCTTGAACACCGTTAGTGCTAAAATAGATTGTGAGAAACAAACCGTCGGTGTTAGCTTTGGTGATGAGTCTCATGAGTTTAATTTCTCCAAGTTTAGTAGACAACCTCATAAGAAAGAATTATCTAGTAAAGATGAAATAATTGGTCTTACTTCTATTAATGTGCCTCCTACTGATCCACTAGAATATTATTTTCTAGACCATGAAAATGATATGCATATGCATGAAAGAAATGAAATAGATAAAAAATTATTTGAACAACAACCTCTGCTCAAACACAATTTGCCTATTGAAACTCTAGGAGGTCCTCCTCCACCTAAAGGTGATCCTATGTTTGAATTAAAACAATTGCCAGACACTTTGAAATATGCTTATCATGATGAGAAAAAGATATATCCTATTATTATTAGTGCTAACCTTTCAGAACATGAAGAAGAAAGATTATTGAAAATTCTAAAGAAGCAACGTGCTGCTATTGGATATACTCTTTATGATATTAAGGGCATTATTCCCTTTCTCTGTCAGCACAAAATTAATATGGAACCTGATGCTAAACCAGTTGTTGATCACCAATGACTTTTGAATCCTACGATGAAGGAAGTGGTAAGAACTGAAATATTAAAGCTTCTAGAAGCAGGTATAATCTATCCCATAACTGATAGTAGATGGGTAAGTCTCGCTCATTGTGTCCCTAAGAAGGGAGGTATTACTGTTGTTCCTAATGATAAAAATGAACTTATTCCATAAAGAATTGTCACTGGCTATAGAATGGTAATTGATTTCAGAAAATTAAATAAAGCAACTAGAAAAGATCATTACCCTCTGCCTTTTATTGATCAAATGCTAGAAAGATTATCTAAGCACACAAACTTTTGTTTTCTTGATGGATATTCAGGTTTTTCTCAAATACCTGTTTCACAACCTGATCAAGAGAAAACCACCTTTACTTGCCCTTTTGGAACCTATGCTTATAGACGTATGCCTTTTGATTTATGCAATGCACTTGCTACCTTTCAAAGATGTATGACTGCTATATTCTCTGATATTTGTGAAAAGATTGTTGAGGATTTCATGGATGATTTTTCTGTTTATGGAACTTCTTTTGATGATTGCTTAAGCAACCTTGATCGAGTTTTGCAGAGATGTGAGCAAACTAATCTTGTCTTGAATTGGGAGAAGTGCCACTTTATGGTTAATGAAGGTATTGTCTTGGGGCATAAGATTTCTAAACGAGGTATTGAGGTGGATAAAGCTAAAGTTGATGCAATTGAGCAAATGCCATGTCCTAAAGATATTAGAGGTATTCGTAGTTTCCTTGGTCATGCTAGTTTCTATAGGAGGTTTATTAGAGACTTCTCTAAAATTTCTAGGCCTCTTACATTTTTTTTACAAAAGGATGTTCCATTTGTTTTCGGTGATGATTGTGTAGAAGGCTTTGAAACACTTAAGAAAGCCTTAACTTCTGCACCTATAGTTCAACCACCTAATTGGAACTTGCCTTTTAAAATTATGTGTCATGCTAGTGGTTATGTTGTTGGTGCTATTCTAGGACAAAGAGTTGATAAGAAATTAAATGTTATTCATTATGCTAGCAAAACCCTAGACAGTGCCCAAAGAAATTATGCTACTACTGAAAAATAATTTTTAGCAGTTGTGTTTGCTTGTGACAAATTCAGATCTTATATTGTTGATTCCAAAGTAATTGTTCACACTGATCATGCTGCTATAAAATATCTTATGGAAAAGAAAGATGCTAAACCTAGACTCATTAGGTGGGTTCTTTTGCTACAAGAATTTGATTTACATATTACTGATAGAAAAGGAGCTGAGAACCCCGTAGATGATAACTTGTCTAGGTTAGAAAATATTCTTGATGACCCACTACCTATTGATGATAGCTTTCCTGATGAGCAACTAGTTGCAATAAATGTTTCTCATAATACTCCTTGGTATGCTGACTATGCTAATTACATTGTTTCTAAATATATACCACCTAGTTTCACATACCAACAAAAGAAAAAATTCTTCTATGATTTAAGACATTACTTTTGGGATGACCCACATCTTTATAAAGAAGGAGTAGATGGTATTGTTAGACGTTGTGTACCTGAGCATGAACAGGAACAAATCCTACGGAAATGTCACTCCGAAGCTTATGGAGGGCATCATGCGGGAGATAGAACTGCTCACAAGGTATTGCAATCTAGTTTTTATTGGCCTACTCTCTTCAAGGATGCCCGTAATTTTGTTTTATCTTGTGATGAATGCCAAAGGATAGGTAATATCGATAAGCGTCAGGAAATGCCTATGAATTATTCACTTGTTGTTGAACCATTTGATGTTTGGGGTTTTGATTATATGGGACCTTTCCCTTCCTCTAATGGGTATACTCATATTTTGGTTGATGTTGATTATGTTACTAAGTGGGTAGAAGCTATTCCAACTAGTAGTGCTGATCATAACACTTCCATTAAAATGCTTAAAGAAGTTATTTTCCCAAGGTTTGGAGTCCCTAGATATTTAATGACTGATGGTGGTTCACACTTTATTCATGGTGCTTTTCGTAAAATGCTTGCTAAATATGATGTCAACCATAGAATTGCATCACCCTATCATCCTCAATCTAGTGGTCAAGTTGAACTTAGCAATAGAAAAATAAAACTAATATTACAAAAGACTGTCAATAGGTCCTGAAAGAATTGGTCTAAGAAATTGGATGATGCACTTTGGGCCTACAGAACAACTTATAAAAATCCTATGGGTATGTCTCCTTATAAAATGGTTTATGGAAAAGCTTGTCATTTGCCTCTTGAGTTAGAACATAAAGCATATTGGGTAATTAAAGAACTTAATTATGATTTCAAGCTTGCCAGTGAAAAGAGGTTATTTGATATTAGCTCACTAGATGAATGGAGATCCCAAGCTTACGAAAATGCCAAACTGTTTAAAGAAAAAGTTAAAAGATGGCATGACAAAAGAATCCAAACGCAGGAATTCATAGTGGGTGAACATGTTCTTTTGTACAACTCTCGTTTTAGATTCTTTGCAGGAAAACTTCTTTCCAAATGGAAAGGACCTTATATTATCGAAGAGGTTTATCATTTTGGAGCTATTAAGATCAATAATGCCGAAGGTACTAATCCAAAGGTGGTTAATGGGCAAAGAATTAAACACTAGATCTTAGGTACGACTATTAATTTTGAAACAAATATTATCCAAACCATGACACCAGAGGAACACATAAAAGAAACCTTCCAAAACACTCCAGAATCCTGAAAAAGAGGAGGTACATGATACGGTAAGTAAACGGACTCCGAAAAATCCGCAAAAATATTTTATGTCAGTTTTAGAATATTACAAAAATTAGGAAAATAAGAAATAACCAGGAAGGCAACCAAGGAGGGCACAAGACAACAGGGCGCGCCTGCCTAGCCTGGCGCGCCAGGTGGGTTGTGCCCACCTCGGGAACCTTCCCGACTCCGTTTTCCTCTCGTTTGCTTGTTTCCCAAGATAAAAAATATTTATATACCCCCCGAATGTATTGACCACCGTATTGCGGAGAAATCTTATGTTCTTGTTTTTGGCTGGTTTTCTGACAGATCTGAAAATATGTCGTCTCAAGATTCGGAGGGAGAGAGCCCTGTTTCTTACCAACCTCTCGATCCAAATGTCTTTAAGAAGACCTTCCCATATTTTTGGTTCTCGGATGAGGAGGAGGACACCAATCTGGAGGAGATGGAGGATGCATCCTTAGATGAAGATGAAGTTCCACTACCTCAACCTAGAGATACACATGTGGAGCTCAAGAAGTCAAGCCTCCCCAATAAATCTAAAACCCAATCTATCCCTTCTCGTTTTCTGCAGGATAGCAAGGCAGCATTATGCAAGAAGATATTAAAGCTTGAGCTAGAGAATGAGGATCTTAGGGAGGATAATTTCAGCCTCCGACACAAGCTGGAGAAGAAGAACATGACTGCATCACCACCACCATCATCATCTTCCCCACCAAAGGAGATTTTAGTACATGGTATGGGCACTCCCCTTGGCTTGTGCCAAGCTTGGGGGAGGTGCCCCAGTATCGTATAACCACCACTTTCTTTGCCTTTATCTATCTTAGTTCGATCTTTAGTTATCCTATGATTTAGTTGAATAAAAGTTTAGTTTGATCTATTTTCGAGTGCTTGCTTAGTGGTCTATCTATCTATGTAATCATGTGCGAGATATATAATAAAGAGTAGTTTGAGTTTTGTTCTTTACTTTTATATTTCAATAAAAAGAAAGGAAATAATGAAAAAGATCATATGCTATCTTATGGTAAGTTATAACATCACATAAGGAAAAGTACAATTGGTAAAATTTGTTGAAAGTTGACAAACATAGCATTGGTCAATGATGCAATTCATGAAAAAATTAATAAGGGAAGAGAAGATTCACATGCAAATACACTATCTTGGACATCTTTTATGATTGTGAGTCCCCATTAAATATTATATGTCAAAATTGTTGACGTTGGACAAGGAAGACAACGTAATGATTTATGTTTGTTCATATTCACATAGAAGTTATATTGTCATAGATCCTTCAACATGTGGTGCTTTCTCAATATCTTTGCTAGCCAAAAACTCCGCACTAAGTAGAGATACTACTTGTGCATCCAAAAACCCTTAAACCCAAAATCTTATTTTGAGAGTCCACCATACCTACCTATGGATTGAGTAAGATCCTTCAAGTAAGTTGTCATCAGTGCAATAAGGCAATAAAAATTGCTTCTAAATGTGTTTGATCATTTAGTGTAAGAGAAAATTGAGCGTTGTGCCAACTTGTGATGGCAAAGTAATAAAAGCGACGGATTGCATAATAAAGGTTGCTATCATAAGGGGCAATATAACATGACGTTCTTTTGCATAAAGGGATTTGGCATACAAACCTAAAAGCGCATGACTACCTCTGCTTCCCTCTGCGAAGGGCCTATCCTTTACTTTTATGTATTTACTTTTATGCAAGAGTCAAAGTATTCTTCCCTATTCCTTTTTATTTTCTCTTTTTGCAAGCATCATGTGGTGAGGAAAGATCTATGCACATATATCCAGTTGGATATGAGTGAGCATGAATTATTATTGTTGACATCACCCTTGAGGAGAATACATTGGGAGGCGAAACTATAAGCCCCTATCTTTCTATGTGTCCGGTTGAAACTTTTTGCGCATGGGTATGTTGTGAGTGTTAGCAATCATGGAAGATTAAATGATGGTTGAGTATGTGGACTTGCCAAAAGGCTCCAATACGAGACCCTTCCTGAAATTATGATGAATTGTAATTGCAAAGTTGACTGAGAACATAGTTTGTTGGTTTTCAATAGAGTTTATGCTTTTACTTCGATGTTGTGATGAATTGTTACTTGTTCATGAGAAGTTATGTGATAAAGTTTTATGTTAAAGTTCTTTGACGTTATAATAATAAGCATGATGCTTCTATGTTCGAATTTTGTTTTTATCGACACCTCTCTCTCCAAGCATGTGGACATGTTTTTCGATCTCGGTTTTCGCTTGAGGACAAGCGAGGTCTAAGCTTGGGGGAGTTGATACGTCCATTTTGCATCATGTTTTCATACTGTTATTTATAATGTTTTTATGTGTAATAATGCTTTATGGAGTAATTCTACTGCCTTTTCTCTCATAATATGCAAGGTTTACACAAAGAGGGAGAATGCCGGCAGCTGGAATTCTGGACCTGAAAAAGCTACATCAGGGCACCTATTTTGCACATCTCCAAATGAGCTAAAAATTTACGAAGAATTATTTTGGAATATATGGAGAATAATGGAGCAAATAACTACCGGAGGGGGGCACCTGGTGTGCACAAGACACCAGGGCATGCCCTGGTGGGTTGTGCTCAGCCCAGCCCACCTCCGGTGCCCATCTTCTGGTATATAAGTCATTTTGACCTAGAAAAAATAAGGAGGGGACTTTCGGGATGGAGCACCGCCGTCTCGAGGCGGAACTTGGTAGGAGCACTTTTGCCCTTCGGTGGAGCGATTCCGCCGAGGGAACTTCCCTCCCGGAGGGGGAAATCTAAGCCATCGTCATCACCAACAACCCTCTCATCTTTGGGAGGCCAATCTCCATCAACATCTTCAACAGCACCATCTCCTCTCAAACCCAAGTTCATCTCTTGTGTTCAATCTTTGTACCGGAACCTCAGATTGGTACTTGTGGGTGACTAGTAGTGTTGATTACATCTTGTAGTTGATTACTATATGGTTTATTTGGTGGACGATTATATGTTCAGATCCATTATGCCATTCAATACCCCTCTGATCTTGAGCATGATTATCATTTGTGAGTAGTTACTTTTGTTCTTGAGGTCACGGGAGAAGTCATGTTACAAGTAATCATGTGAACTTGATATGTGTTCGTTATTTTGATGATATGTATGTTGTGATTCCCTTAGTGGTGTCATGTGAACGTCGACTACATGGCACTTCACCATATTTGGGCCTAAGGGAATGCATTTTGGAGTAGTTATTAGATGATGGGTTGCTAGAGTGACAGAAGCTTAAACCGTAGTTTATGCACTACTTTGTAAGGGACTGATTTGGATCCAAATGTTTAATGCTATGGTTAGATTTTATATTAATACTTTTCTCATAGTTGCGGATGCTTGCGAGGGGGTTAATCATAAGTGGGAGGTTTGTTCAAGTAAGAACAGCACCCAAGCACCGGTCCACCCACATAACAAATTATCAAAGTAGCGAACACGAATCGAATCAACATGATGAAAGTGACTAGATGAAATTCCCGTGTACCCTCAAGAACGCTTTGCTTATTATAAGAGACCGTTTTGGCCTGTCCTTTGCCACAAAAGGATTGGGCTACCTTGCTACACTTTATTTACCATTACCATTACTTGTCCATTACAAATTATCTTGCTATCAAACTACCTGTTACCGACTATTTCAGTGCTTGCAGAAAATACCTTGCTGAAAACCGCTTGTCATTTCCTTCTGCTCCTTGTTGGGTTCGACACTCTTACTTATCGAAAGGACTACGATTGATCCCCTATACTTGTGGGCCATCACTCAACAATAATTTGTTTACCCACCGTATGCTTTGTTTCAAGAGAGAAGCCTCTAGTGAAAACTATGGCCCCGGGGTCTATCTTTTATCTTTTTATTTTTGATCTATAAAATCAAAAACACAAAAATACCTTGCTGCAATTTATTTACTTTTATTTTATTTAGCACTTTTATTACCTTTTGTATCTATCACTACCAGATCTCATCCTTTCAAGTAACCGTGAAGGGATTGACAACCCCCTTATCACGTTGGGTGCAAGTATTTGTTTGTTTGTGTAGGTGCAATTATTGGAGACTTGTTTGTTACTCCTAATGGATTGATACCTTGGTTCTTAACTGAGGGAAATACTTATATCTACTTTGTTGCATCACCCTTTCCTCTTCAAGGGAAAAACCAACACAAGCTCAAGAAGTAGCATGGGCCGAGCGTGGGGACAGACAGCAAGGTGGTGCTCAATTACCTTCCTGGGAACGCCGAGGATATCAGATGGTTGCCACGCAAACACATCTATATTCGCCCGCAGGAATGCAATGAGAACGCTTTCCTATTTACTGTCAAGAGTGGCACTGACAGTGAAAGTACTACCAGTGCCGTCCTCTCCGATAAGTCTTCAATGGGTGCGTAGCACTCCGAAAAGGCGCGCTTCCCAGAATTCTCGCTAGATGTCTTGTCGGGCTTCTTGCTTTTCTTTTTCTTGGCAGGAGTTGCTGCCTTGACAGTCTCTACTGCAACCACATCTCTATAGAGCTTTCCAACACATATGACCACATCCTTCTTGTCCGAGCTGATGGAAATGACACCCATTGGCCCTGGCATCTTCAATGTGTTATAGGCATAATGAGACGCTGCCATAAACTTAGCCAGTGTTGGGCGTCCAAGAATTCCATTGAACGGCAAAGGGATCTTAACCACATCAAACATTATTTTCTCTGTTTTGTAGTTCAGTTCCCCGCCAAACGTTACCGGCAGCGTGATATTTCCCTTGGGCTGGCTCCTTCCCGGGTTAATCCCTTGGAATGTCCCGGGTTTTTTGAGCTCTTCGTCAGGGATTTGCAGCCTCTCAATCACTTCAGGAGAGATCAAGTTCAAGCCTGCCCCACCGTCAACTAACACTTTCGTGACCTTGAGGTTGCATATTGTTGGTGAAACCAACAACGGCAAGCACCCAACCGCAGTTGTGCGATCAAGGCGATCCTCGGCATTGAAAATGATAGGCGTGTGGGACCACTTGAGGGGCTTCTAAGCTTCTACTACCGGCTCCGCTACGTTGACTTCATGTGCCCATTATTTAAGCTGGTGGTGAGAGGAATGCAAAGATGCACCCCCTTTAATGCACATGGCTTCTGTTGCCTTTTGGAATTCATGCTCACTGGATTCGTCGTCATCTTCCTCATCACTCTCATCATCTTCTTCTTTCTTTTCTTTGCCCCTAGCAGGTTTTTCTTTCTGTTGATTGGCCTTGCCGTGGTGCCTCCTTGGCCACCGCAACCCTTCTTACTGGATCCACCAGTACCATCTTGATCCTTCTCCTTGTCTTGCTTTTCATACTCATCCTTTTGCTTTTCATCCAGCTGTTCAACTTGCCTACACTCCTGGAGGTCATGACCCTTGGTACGGTGAATCTTGCAGTATGGCCCGTCAGACTTGCCAGCCTTCTCGCCCGCCACAGCTACCTGGCAATCAGCGCATGCAGAAGCTTCCTTGCCGGAGCTCTCTGTTTTGGTTTTCTTAGCAAAACTTGAGTTGCCAGACCCTTCTGCGGCCATAACTGACTTTCCCTTGTGCTTCCTATTGCGCTTCCGGCCTTTCTTCTTTGGGGTGGCGGTGTCGTCGTCCTCAGAATCAACTTCAGCGCCAGCATCTTCCCCGAGAAGTCTTCTTCCTTCCTCAGCATGTGCACATTTGTCCGCCAACGTGTAGAGTTCGTTGACGGTCTTCGGCAACCTTATGTTCATCTTCTCCCGCATCTTGTGATATTGCGCACGTTCGTGTGAAATGGGGCAATCACAGCTCCAGGGTGCACATCTGGTATGCTGCGGTGTACATGGCTGAATCTTTGGATATACTTGCGCAAATCTTCTCCTTCTCTCTGTGGGATCACTTGCAAGTCACTGGGCTGTCTAGGGCCTTTCTGGCCTCTGGTAAAGGCACCAACAAACTCGTTGCATAGATCTGACCATGAAGAAATGGAGTTCTCTGGCAAGTTCATCAACCAAGATCTCACATAGGGTTTGAGTACCAACAGGAAATAATTGGCGAGGATCTTTTCATCCCTTCCTCAAACAGCTTGCACAACAATTATGTAAATGCATAGGAATTCTGTCGGGTTCAACTTTCCATCATACTTCTCTGGTACTTCTGGCTTGAACGCCCGGATAGACAGTCAGCGGACTTGCCGTAGCTCACGTGTGAAAGAGGGCACCCAACCTCATAAGGTAGGTACCGGTCAACAACGAGCGCTGGCTCATCGATGGCTGGACCGTTGGGCTCGTTAGATTGACGGCACGCCTCCCGACATCATTGAATGGTGGTGCAAGCATCTTCTTCTCCCTTATCTAGTAGTACCTGCCGTTGATCCTGCTGGATATGCAGATCTGAGGAGGCCATCGACACATCATCAGGCTCGGTACTTCGTTGGGTTCACTGCGACTGCTGGTGCTGCTATGGGGGTTGATGCCATGGAGGAGACTCCATCGTTGGTGCTCCACCTACAACATGGCCATCAGTCTGAGCTACTGGTGCTGTTTGCGGGTGTCGTGAGGGCTCCGCCAGCTGGGATTTGTTAGCCTCCGCAAATCCAATCAAGCTTTGGATGGTGGCTCTCGACTCATCCATCTTGTCTGCTGTTGGAGGAAAGTTCAACAACATTTGGGCTCGCGCCATCACCTCCGTTGCCATTGAAGGCATGTTGGAGAGTGAAGAACGCGACGTCGCTCGGCTCCTGGCAGAGCCAGCAGGAGCGTCGTTGCGATCTTGCCATCATACCGCGGGAGTGACGGTAGGTTGGCATGGCGGAGGTGGCACCTGAAGATCTTGAGCCTGATCGACAGGCGTCTTGCCATGCGGGCGTTGTTGTGCATGTTCAACAACGCCGCTCGGCATCACGTCACGCCCATCTTGTGATGGACGTAGCATCTACTTCGATGTCGTCTCCCTCACTGCAGCGGGAGGATCTCGGCTTGTGCCTGCCAGAAGGTGTTGCTCCAATGGCTGCGCTCGCCGGTGCGTCGAGGAGGCGGGAGTTGCGTGCCCGCGCCATTGTTGCTATCTTCGCCAGAGGGTCATGGAAGGTGACCACCTCCAGCGCCTCCACCACCCGTTCCTGCCGCAGTGGGCACAGTGACCGTGCCACCTGCGCTGGTCGTGCCTACCGTGGTGTTCACGCCGCCCGCGGACGCGTGTGAAGGAAGCTTGGATGTGGAAGGTTTCATCGCCATGGAGCCCTTCTTCTTGGGCGCCATGTAAGAAGGAAATGATGATGAAGCTTGATGAAATCACGCGCCGTCTGCTAAACCAAGTTCACGCTAGTGGTCCCCCTACCTCGCGCGCCAAAGATGTCGGTGTGAACGACCATCTATGGGGCCATCTAGCCCCTTTGTGGTTCGGCTAGGGGAAATGCACAGAACGCAAAGAGCAGGACTAATAGAGGGCGCGGCGATCTTTACCCAGGTTCGGGACACCTTTGAGGTGTAACACCATACTCCTGCTTTGGGTGTATTAGAAGTGTGGATGCACAAGTACAAGGAGTGTTTTCCGCCGGCAAGGTGCAAGGAGAAGGCAGCTACACGTGCAAGTGTGCGTGGAATTTGAATGGGTTTGAACCCTCGTAAAGGTTGCCATGGCCCTCCTTTTATAGCTCAAGGGGTTACCATGGTGGCAAAAAAAGTAATTACATGTTGATTAGAGTGTAAACAGTGCTATCATACCTAACTCTGTTGGGCTAGGACAAAAGAATTTAATGCTATGTTAGATGTCACGAGGAGGAGGAGCCCCGGCAAGGTCATTGCACCGCTTGCCCAACCGCCTCCTATTATCTTGACACGCCTATGGGACGGGTGTCATTAAAGGTAATCTTCCTTCCAGCAAGCTGCCACATGCCTGACAAATCCCACCAAACCATCGGCGGGGTCGACACCTCATCGATTAGTGACTAGTTGCTCGATGAGGTGGAGCGCTAGTGGCTGGCAAAAGCTTGCTGGCCACGGAGCTTGCCGGGCCTTCGCCTTGCTAGCTCGGCCTCACCGGCAAGGGCTGCTTCTAGTGCTCTATCTTGTTCTTCTCCTTAGCTAAGTAGGTCAACTTAGCTCTGAATCTTGGTCTTCTTGATGCACTCCTTGATCTCTCAAAGAGCAGCTTCCTTTCGCTTGAAAGTCTCCCTCTAGCTCATCGACCTTGGTCTTGTCAATCTTTGGTAAGCTCTTTGGCCGGCAAGGGAACTGCTACTCATCTGTGCATAAGTCAGGGTGTAAAACAACCATGTTTTAAACACCGACACTATTGCTTTGAATCATTCGGATCTTAATATTCATGCCACAAAGAGAAATTACATGATGACCATGATAGGTAGCATTCCACATCAAAAATTCTATTTTTATCATTTACCTACTCGAGGACAAGCAGGAATTAAGCTTAGGGATGCTTGATACCTCCAACATATCTATAATTTTTTATTGTTCCATGATATTATAGTATCAATCTTGGATGTTTTATATGCAATTCTATGCAATTATATAACAATTTTTGGGACTAACCTATTAACCTAGTGCCCACTGCCAGTTGCTATTTTTTGCTTGTTTTTTGGATTTTCAGGAAATCAATATCAAACAGAGTCCAAACAGAGAAAAAAACTTTGGATTAATTTTTTCTGGACCAGAAGAGACCCCAGAAGGTTCGGGAGAAGAGCTGACGAGCCACGAGGGAGCGACAAGCTCGGGAGGCGCGCCCCCAGGCTTGTGGGCCCCTCGTGGCACCTCTTGACCTAATTCTGCCTCTATAAATTCTCAAATATTCCCCTGGCATCAGAGAGCCACCTGAAATACTTTTTCCGTCGCTGCAAGTTTCTGTTCCCACGAGATCCCATCTGGAGGCCTTCTCCGGTACTCTTCCGGAGGGGGAATCGATCACGGAGGGGCTCTACATCAACCTTTCTGCCCTTTCGATGATGTGTGAGTAGTTCACCACGGACCTACGGGTCTATAGCTAGTAGCTAGATGGCTTCTTCTCTCTCTCTTTGATCTTCAATACAATGTTCTCCTCGATGTTCTTGTAGATCTATTCGATGTAATGACTTTTTGCGATGTGTTTATTGGGATCTGATGAATTGTGAGTTTATGATCATATTATCCATGAATATTATTTGAGTTTTCTCTGAACTCTTTTATGCATGATTGTTATAGCTTTGTATTTCTCTCCGATCTATTGATTTGGTTTGGCCAACTAGATTGATTTTTCTTGCAATGGGAGAGGTGCTTTGTGATGGGTTCGATCTTGCAGTGCTCAATCCCAGTGATAGAAAGGGAGATGACATGTTGTTGTATCATTGCCATTAAGGATAAAAAGAAGGGGTTTATTCATGCGTGAGTTTACTTTGTCTACATCATGTCATGTTGCTTAAGGCGTTACTCCGTTCTTTATGAACTTTATACTCTAGATGCATGCTGGATAGTGGTCGATGTGTGGAGTAATAGTAGTAGATGTAGGCAGGAGTCAATCTACGTGTCTCAGACATGATGCCTATATACATGATCATTGCCTTGGATATCGTCATGATTATTTGCTTTTCTATCAATTGCCCAACAGTAATTTGTTTACCCGTCGTATGCTATTTTCAAGAGAGAAGCCTCTGGTGAAAACTATGGCCCCCGTGTCTACCTTTTATCATGTATTAAAATAAAAAATACCTTGCTGCAATTTTTATTTATTTATTTTATTTTGTGTTTCAATTATCTATCTATCACTACGAGATTTGATCCTCGCAATTAATCACCGAGGGATTGACAACCCCTAGATCGCGTTGGGTGCAAGTATTTGTTATTTTGTGTGTAGGTACTGCTAACGAGGTGTTGCGTGGTTCTCCTACTTGATTAATAATCTTGGTTCTTAACCGAGGGAAATACTTATCTCTACTATGCTACATCATCCTCTCCTCTTCGAGGAAATCCCAACGCATCTCACAAGTAGCAGGAACCCTTTCGGAGAGATGGTAGGAGGGTTGCGCAACATCCTATTTGATGGGAGCATGCATCAAAGCACGACTCGGGAGCAAGCAATTCACGTCCTCATTCAGGGTCAGGAAAGCAAAATTAAAGGCCCCGTGCAAAACTCTAAAATGGGGCTTGCCTCTTAAAAATTATTCTTTATCGCTTAACAAATATAGTCAGTAAATAAGACATCGCTTAACAAATACAGTGTTTTCTTTGTCAGTACTAATTGAACTTAGTTTAGTTTTATAAAATAGGCTGCTACCAACTTACCTATATGATGTAGTCTTCCACTCAGAGATACTTCTAAGAAACTACTATTGTGTATACTACGTTTCTTCCAATTGCGTGGAATAAAATCAAATAGTGATACGGCTGACTAGTGTGAAGTTAAATCGACTAGTACATTAGGCAACAATAAAATTAGATGGGCATGATGTGCAAAAGAAAAATGATGGGCTATACTTTTATCGGAGAATACTTCTAGAGACTTGGAATTGATCGATTTTGTGACAAATTGATACAGCAATGTACCACAGTTTCTACAGAATTAGATGAGTAGATGTGCCACAAAAATCGATGTACTTGTAAAAAATCACATACAGAATTGATAATGTGAGCTTGAGATTACCATTGACCAGGAAGTGACTTGCCGGAAGAGCTATCGACAGCAGCGAACGTGGCGCTGGTAGCGCCGGCAGTGGCCATTTGACCTTCTCCTAGTGGTGGTACATGTTGGCTTCAAGGTTGGGTGGAGCCCAGCTTTCGGCGAACTGAAAGTACGGCGGCCACCATAGCCTATAGCTCGCGGACGGAGAAGTTCTGTCGATTGGTGAATAGTTGTGGAGGCACTGCGGCGCTGGATCGAGTCATCGTCGACGCGCAGGATTAGGGCATCGAGCTAACAGTAGCACGGGCTTGATGAAGCCGCGAAGGCCCATTTCCAGCAGTCAAGGCATGCAAGACAATATGCATGCAACCTATCTATGAGTTTTGGTGAAGTGCTACAAAAATTTGGGGCCCCTCGGAGCTAGAGGCCCTATGCGACCTCACAGGTTGCACGCCCTGGGCCCGGGCCTGCCTCATTGGATTGTTTGCTCCCGTTACAACACACATCATGTTTGTTAAGATTAAAACATGACTCAATAGCAAGGAAGTTGTGTCTTCACTGGATCGCTTGCTCCAATTTCAACACATGAACATGTTTGCTAGTTTTGTAAAATGAACCCCTAAACACTTGCTTGTAAAAGAAGAGAAAAAACGAATAGCACATGGCAGGGGTGACTGAGAATTCAGAAACCCTAGCGATAAGGAGCGATAAGGTAGCCGTTATGGAGAGAAAGAAAATCCTAGCGGAGATGGATGAGCTTCTTTTAAAGGAAGAATTCATGTGGAAGCAAAGGTCTTGTATTGACAAAATGATTTTGGGGGACCGAAACACAAAGTTTTATCAGAGAAAGGCCTCCTGGAGGGCGAAGAAAAATAATATTATTGCTATCAAGAGGAGTGACGGGTCTCTCACGGAAAATTTGGAAGAAATCAAGGGTATCACGAACTCAATTTTTCAACAACTTTATACCTGTGACACTAATGTTGATCCTTCCCGTATTATTCCAATTGTGAAACCCCTTGTCAATGATGAATTGAATGCGGAGCTCTGCAAACCTTTTTCTGAGGAAGAGATTAGTGATGCTCTCTTCCAAATTGGTCCGTTAAAAGCACCAAGTCTGGATGGGTTTCTTGCTAGATTCTTTCAGAGGAATTGGGGATTAATTAAGGAGGATATTGTTGATACGTCTTCGTCGTATCTACTTTTCCTAACGCTTTTGCTCTTGTTTTGGACTCTAATTTGCATGATTTGAATGAAACTAACCCAGACTGACACTGTTTTCAGCAGAACTACCATGGTGTTGTTTTTGTGCAGAAATAAAAGTTCTCAGAATTGGACAAAACTTTTTGGAGAACTATTTCAGAATATATACAAAATACTGGAACCAAGAACCACCGGAGGGGGTGCCCTGGCTGGGCATGATACACCAGGGCCCCCCCCCCTCTGGCGCGCCCTGGTGGGTTGTGGTCCCCTCGTGACCCCCCTGACCCTAATTCCAACTCCATAAATACCTATTTTCGGAGGAAAAAAAGGAGAGGAAGTTTTATCGCGTTTCACGATACGGAGCCGCCGCCACCTCATGTTCTTCATCGGGAGGCCAGATCTGGGGCCCTTTTGGGGCTCCGGAGAGGGGAATCTTTGGTCTTCGTCATCACCAACCCTCCTTCATCACCAATTCCATGATGCTCCCCACCGGGAGTGAGTAATTTCTTCGTAGGCTCGCTGGTTGGTGAGGAGTTGGATGAGATTCATCATGTAATCGAGTTAGTATTGTTAGGGCTTGATCCCTAGTATCCACTATGTTCTGAGATTGATGTTGTTATGACTTTGCTATGCTTAATGCTTGTCACTAGGGCCCGAGTGCCATGATTTCAAATCTGAACCGTTTATGTTTTCACCATTATATCTATGTTCCAGATCCGATCTTGCAAGTCATATTCACCTATTACGTGTTATGATCCGTAAACCCCAGTGTGACAGTAATTAGGATACTTTTCGGTGATGACTGTAGTTTGAGGAGTTCATGTATTCACTATGTGTTAATGCTTTGTTCCAGTTCTCTATTAAAAGGAGGCCTTAATATCCCTTAGTTTCCTTATGGACCCCGCTGCCACGGGAGGGTAGGACAAAAGATGTCATGCAAGTTCTTTTCCATAAGCACGTATGACTATTTACGGAATACATGCCTACATTATATTTATGAATTGGAGCTAGTTTTGTATCGCCCTAGGTTATGACTGTTATATGATGAATATCATCCAACGAATTCACCGATCCAATGCCTACGAATTTTCCACATTTGTGCTTGCTAAGTTACTACTGCTGTTGTTACTGTTACACTTGCTACAAAATCATTGCTATCACTGTTACCATTACTGTTACTGTTACCACTTCTATCAAATCTATCATATTACTGTGCTACTGATCACTTTGCTGCAGATATTTAATCTCCAGGTGTGGTTGAATTGACAACTCAACTGCTAATACTTAAAAATATTCTTTGGCTCCCCTTGTGTCGAATCTATAAATTTGGGTTGAATACTCTACCCTCGAAAACTATTGCGATCCCCTATACTTGTGGGTTATCAAGACCATTTTCTGGCATCGTTGCCGAGGAGCATAGCTATATTTGCTCAGTCACTTGGGATTATTATCTATTTATCACTATGAAGAATCTGAAGGATACAAAAACCAAGATCATTCCCTCTAAGACGAGGGGAGGTAAGGATTTGCCATCACACTCTGCACTTGATTCACCTTCTGTTTTCAGTAGACTTGCAACACCACCACATGCTATTAATCCTGATATGTCACAAGTTATTGATGATGCTACTTCTGCTATGAATGATACTCATGATGATGCTAGTACCTTGCTTAATGATAATGTGCCACTAGGTGAATTTCTTGATGAACAAATTGCTAGGGCTAAAGATATTGAAAATGCTGAAACTGGTGTGTCGTGGATGGACACGGTCACCTATGGGGCCATGAGCCCCTTGTGGTTCGGCAAAGGGGGAGATCACATTGCACAAAGAGCAGAAGCCATGAGGCAGCACGACAATGGGGCTCTGGTCGTTTTTACCCAGGTTCGGGCCGCTGAGAAGCGTAAAACCCTACTCCTGCTTTGGTGGATTGGATGGAGGAAACACGACAGCACGCAGTGCTCAAACCCAGCAAGGTGGCCTCGGGGAGAGCTGCTACGTGCGTACAAGTGTGAGGGGGTCTGAATCCCTCTCTAGGTTGCCTTGGGCCTCCTTTTATAGCTCAAGGGGTAACCACAGTGGCAAAACAATCATTATCTCATGATTACATAGCTAACAGTGCTATCATACCTAACTCTGGCACTTAGGACAAAAAGGCATAAATGCTACCTTACGTGGCGTGCGGGGGTGCATCCCCGGCAAGCTTATGTCACTGCTTATCCATCTTCTGCTCATCATTTTGACACGCTCTTGGACGGGTGTCAAGTGGGCGTGATCTGTTTATCATTGAGCTGCCACGTGCTTTGTGAGAACCACTTAATCACCTGGAGGGCTCGACACCACATCGACAAGTGACTGGCATTGCGATACGGTGGAGCGGTGGTAGCTGGCCTGCGCCTGCCGGGGGCAGGGCATGCCGGGATATCTTGGAGGGGTCTGTGCTTCGGCCTCCGGCTGCCCTGGAGGCGCAGCTGGCGGGGGTTATCCCTTGCTCTTGCTTGTGGTGTCGACCTTGCCGGCCTCGCCTGGCCAGCAAGGGACACTCCTCTTGGGGTCTTGATTTGTATGCTTAGCTTGGTCTTCTTGATACGCTCCTTGGTCTCACGAAGAGCGGCTCCCCTGGCTTGGTTTTGCGTTACCCACTGGTGCTGGATATATGACTATCAGCACACCTGTGTATGGGTCTGGTCAACAACTGTGAATGTTTGTTGCACCGACAGGAGCCCTCGGGCCTGGCCCATACGTGTTGCCAGGCATCGTTGGGGTAGGCCCTAACAAATGCACAGGCGAACACTTCGGCCGTACCACAATGGGATCGATGTCTCTCTTGATATCTTCCTTGCTTCTTCATTAACCAGTGACTGGATCAGTTTCCGGTTTTCCCATGAGTCATGCTGAACGTCGGGGGGCTATCCACGTAATGGTCCGTGGGACGCCCACGTTCACGGGGAGGTAACTGCCATTTTAATCATCCCACTACCGCTGCCGTTTCCGCCAGGTACGCCGCATGGATTGCGCAGGGTTGGTGGCGGAAACGCGGGGCGCGGGAATGAGTGCCATGGCAGAAAGCTCGGCGCCGTGGATAGGCGCAAGAGGGCGGTCTGAGATTCCGGATGTTGCCAGTGACGCTGATGGACCGGATTGGTCGATCGTGGCAGTTGCCACGGGGTAGTGGGGAGCCAGCCCCCTGCCACGCTCCGCTATAAAAGGGAGTGCAGAGGCGGGCGAAAGGACTCACCCATGCACCTCCTTCTTCTTCGTGTGCCCTCTTTCACCATGGTGAGAGGGAGAGGGCGCGGGCATGCTCCTGCGGTGGCAACAAGGACCTCTTCTTGGCAACGCATCCTGCCCCGACCGGGGATGCGGGGGCAGAATCCAGCGCACAAGGTGGTGCTGCAGGACACGATCGTGGTCGGCGAGGCCCTCGAGGCCAGGGAGGACGCGGTGGCGCGCTAGTCGCTCCTCCCCCAGCCGCCCTGGCTCTGATGGAGGGCCATGTCGGGGACATGGTACTGGAGTTCATCGTCAGGCTGTGCAAGCCCCCCCCCCCTTTCATTCCACCCCCCCCCCCCCACCCCAAACCCCCACCCCCCCCCGCAGCCGCCTTCGGCTTCCTACCCCTTTTGCAAGGGTAATGGAGGTGGAACAGCCGCACGGGTTGAAGTTACACATGAGGGGTTGCTGTAATGGCAACATGCGGGTGGACATTGATTTCCCCGCACCTCACGTGATGCTTCTCCTTTGTGGCTGGAAAACTTTCGCACGTGCCCATAGCTTGGTGGAGGGGCACGTACTCCATTTTAAGCTAATGGATGCGGATCTACTCTCCATCAAGGTCTTCGGACGTTCGGGTGCTCGCTTAGGGTGCTGTGCGGAGAGATCGACCGACGACGAAAGCTCATCTTCGAGCAACAGCGACGAAGAGGACACTGACAGTGAAGATGACGGCGCCGAGCGGGAGGATGGCGGCTCGAAGTCCAGCTGAGCACCATACGCACCGTCACCATCAGCTAGGCGTCGGCGGCACCATCATCTGCACCTTGTATTCTCCCCGGCAGAGCGATTTGCCGGGGTGTTCAGTGTGGATGCCTTCGCCTCCTCCAGCTAGACCCCGGAAGGCTTCCTTGTGGACTCCAGCTTTGTCTTCCCTACCGGTGTCCCTCCTGTCGCGTTCCTCTGGTCCTAGCGGTGGTGACCAGGGCATCGCCTAGCCGCTCCCTTCGTCCTTCTCGCTTCGCCCCCGCCCTCCCGATCTTGTCAGGCTGCGTCTCGCAGGCCCTGACGGGGTTAGGCTGGGCTTCTGCCTAGGCACCCCTTTTGCCCTCTTCACCTCCATCTGTAGCTCCTAGGAGGAGAAGGACAAGAAAGGCATTACAGGGCACTTATCTTTTTTCAATCTAAAAGATGTAGGCACTTGCCAAACTTTAGCTTTAATTATGTACCCTTCCATCCATATTTGTACCCTGTATGGTTTGTACTTGTTTACCCACGTATTAAAGAAAAAAGATATGCTTGCCGGGCGCTTGTGCATGTACCATGTCCATGCTGAGGAACGACTCCTCTATACTTCCAAGTAAACATAGTTTTCCGGCAATACATCTTGCCGGTCCCTTCCGTTGCTGCCGCAGGACTCAGCCTGACGGGTTAGGAGCATGGAAGAGAACCGGCCCCTCGTCAACCCTTTTTTCAAATGCTACTGCGACCACCCTGACTGAAGTAATCTTCGAGTCAAAAGGTGGGAGCACAAATGTTCAAGGGCGACAAGGTTTTTCTACGCACAAGACTTACACACAGGGGTAAGCTATAGATGGCTAGGGGAACTTATCTGCTTTACGCTGTCGAAGATCGATACGCCAGCTTGTCCTTGATGTCGCTTGAACTACGTCGGTATTTCCCCAAAGAGGAAGGGATGATGTAGCACAGCTACGGTAGGTATTTCCCTCAGTTATGAAACCAAGGTATCAATCCAGTAGGAGAACCAAGCAACACTATGTAAACGGTACCTGCACACAAATAACAAATACTTGCAACCTGACGATTAGGAGGGGTTGTCAATCCCTCTATGGGTAAAAAGATAGGTAAATTTGTGATAGATTGGATAAATAGATCTCGATAAAACGTGAAATAAAATAAATAGCAAAAAGGTGCAGCAAGGTATTTTTGGGTTTTTGGAACAATAGATCTGAAAACAAAAGCGAATAAAAATAGATCTGAAAGCAAATATGATAAAGAATAGACCCGGGGGGCGTAGATTTCACTGGTCGCTTCTCTCAAGAAAATAGCATACGGTGGGTAAACAAATTACTGTTGGGCAATTGATAGAACATCAAATAATTATGACGATATCTAGGCAATGATCATTATATAGGCATCATGTCCAAGATTAGTAGACCGACTCCTGCCTGCATCTACTACTATTACTCCACACATCGGCCGCTATCCATCATGCATCTAGTGTATTAAGTTCATGGAGAAACGGAGTAATGCAATAAGAACGATGACATGATGTAGACAAGATCTATTCATGTAGGTATAGCCCCCATCTTGTTATCCTTAATAGCAATGATACATGCGTGTCTTGCTGCCCCTTCTGTCACTGGGAAAGAATACCGCACGATCAAACCAATCACAAAGCACCTCTTCCCATGGCAAGAAAAATCGATCTAGTTGGCCTAACTAAACCAAAGATTCGAAGAAGAAATACGAGGCTATAAGTAATCATGCATAAAAGAGATCAAAGAACTCAAATAACTTTCATGGATATAGATCTGATCATAAACTCAAAGTTCATCGGATCCCAACAAACACACCGCAAAAAGAGTTACATCTAATAGATCTCCAAGAGACCATTGTATTGAGAATCAAAAAGAGAGAAGAAGCCATCTAGCTAATGCCTACGGACCCGTAGGTCTACAATGAACTACTCACGCATCATCGGAGAGGCACCAATGAGGATGATGAACCCCTCTGTGATGGTGTCTAGATTGGATCTCATGGTTCTGGAACTTGCGGCGGCTGGAATTGTGTTTCGTCGACTCCCCTAGGGTTTCTGGAATATTTGGGGATTTATAGGGTGAAGAGGCAGTGTGGGAGGACACCGAGGTGGGCACAACCCACCATGGCGCGCCTGGGCCCCCAGGCGCACCCAGGTGGGTTGTGCCCCCCTCGGGGCACCCTTCTGATAATTCTTTGGCCCATCTTGTGTCTTCTGGTCCAGAAAAATTCTCCAAAAAGTTTCGCTGTGTTTGGACCCCGTTTGGTATTGATTTTCTGCGAAGTAAAAAACAAGCAAAAACAGCAACTAGCACTGGGCACTATGTCAATAGGTTAGTCCCAAAAAATGATATAAAGTTGCTACAAAATGATTGTAAAACATCCAAGAATGATAATATAATAGCATGGAACAAGCAAAAATTATAGATACGTTGGAGACGTATCAGTCCTCACTTCTCCCCTTCGGGGGGTTTATCGGCGGTAGGAGCCCTGCTGTTAGTACAAGGGAAAACAGCAGCATACGATCTCATCTATATGATTTAAGGACTATAGCAAAGTCAGACTTAAATAAACATGCATGCAAGTTTTAGGCGCCAACACTTCGTTTTATTATCTTTGCACAGGGTCTGCGCCTGGCTTTGTACAAAGGGTTACATGCACATCGGCAAGGCTTGTACAAAAGGTGGTTGCTAGGGACTGAGCCCGGCAGCTGCACCTTATGGGTAGAACTTGCGAAGATGCTCAATATTCCATGAGTTTTGCATTTTAATGCCATCTTCGGTCTCCAGACGGTCAGTGCCAGGTCTGGTGACTTGTATTACCCGGTAAGGGACTTCCCACTTCGGCATCAACTCATTGGAATCCTTGGCGAGCTGAACACGCCTAAGGACAAGGTCACTTTCCTCAAGGCTCCGGGCGTGAATCCTACGGCTATGATAGCGGCGCAGGGCTTGCTGGTAGCCTGCAGCACGCAAAGCGGCCCGGAGATGATCTTCCTTGAGGAGCACGGCATCGTCATGCAGGAGCTGCTGTTGCTCTACTTCATCGTAGGCAAGTACTCAAGGTGACCCGTATATGAGTTCCGTGGGGAGCACTGCCTCCGTCCCATACACTAGGGAGAAGGGATTCTGGTCGGTGGCTCAATTTGGTGTTGTTCGGAGGGACCAAAGAACCACTGGCAGCTCATCAATCCAGCGCCTGCTGCATTTCTGCAACTTGTCGAAGGTTCTCGTCTTGAGCCCACGCAGCACTTCAGCATTCATCCTCTCAGCTTGCCCATTGCTCCGCGAATGAGCAACAGAGGCAAAGGAGACCTTGCTCCCAAGGCTTTGGATGTACTGCATGAAGGCGCGGCTCGTGAACTGGGTGTCGTTATCGGTGATCCCTCTGTTGGGTACTCCAAAACGGCACACCAATCCTTTCAAGAACTTGATAGCTGATTGTGCGGTCACCCTCCTCACTGGCTCCACCTCAGGCCACTTTGTAAACTTGTCGATTGCAATGTACAAGAATTCAAAGCCCCCGGTAGCACGGGGGAAGGGGCCCAAGATATCGAGCCCCCAGACCAAGAATGGCCAGGATAAAGGGATCGTGTGGAGAGCTTGAGCTGGTTGATGAATGTTTTGGAATGGAACTGGTAGGCTTCACACTTGGTGACTAGCTCAGTTGCATCCTGGAGGGCTGTGGGCCAGTAGAAACCCTGCCGGAAGGCTTTTCCAACCAGAGCTCTTGATCCAATGTGAGAGCCACACATACCCCCATGTATCTCTGCCAATAGCTTCAGCCCATCTTCCTGGCAAATGCACTTCAATTTCACCCCATTTGGCATCTTTCTGTATAGAGTGTCATCGACAAACTGGTACATGCTGGACCGTCAGGCTACTTTTTCAGCTTCTTCATGCTCTTCGGGAAGTTCTCCTGTTTGAAGAAAACGAGCTATGTGTTGCGCACAAATTGGAGCCTGTGGCTCGACAACAAGGACTAAAGGCATCTCCTCATTCATGGGAGCGCTCCCTTCTACTACAAGGACTTGTGGTTCTGCAGGAGGGTGCGGCTCACCAGCCAAAGCGAGGCTACCCCCACCAGCCTCTCTACCTGCAGCCTCGGGGAGCTCTGCCGGGAAATGCTTGTCGGGGTTCAACTTTCTTCTTTTTCTGGCCATCGTTGAAGGGGATACTGACGGTTGAGTTAGATGGAGGACAAAAGTTCATGGTTCCACAGGGAGCTTTTGTGCGGTGCACTTGGACAAGTGATCGGCGATGCCATTTTCTGCTCGTGGCACGTGCTCTGCTTGTAATCCATCAAAGTGCCCTTCCAACTTTCTCACTTCCTCCACATATGCCTCCATCAACGGACTCTGATCATCTTTGTTGACTTGTCTCACCACTAGTTCAGAATCTCCGCAGATGATTAGTTTCTTGATTCCCAGCTCCACCGCAATTATGAGTCCAGCAAGGAGCCCCTCATACTCAGAAGTGTTGTTGGTGGCCTCCTCCCGGGGAAAGTGCATTTGAATCACATATTTGAGACGATCTCCAGTGGGCGTGACAAGAAGCACTCCGGCTCTGGCGCCCTGTGGTGAGAAAGCTCCATCGAAATACATGATCCACTCTTGAGGTGCCTCTTTGCCGGGGAGAACTGTTTCTGGCACTTCTTCGTCTGGAGTGGGCGTCCATTCTGCAATGAACTCCGCCAATGCCCTGCTCTGAATAGTTGAGGTGCTTTCATACTTTAAACCAAAGCTTGACAATTCTAGTGCCCACTCGACTATTCTGCCTGTGGCATCGGGGTTCCTCAGTATGCGCTGCAGTGGAAAACGGGTGACAACTGTGATCTCATGGGCTTGGAAGTAGTGGTGTAGTTTCCTCGAGGCCATGATAAGGCCGAAGATCAGCTTTTGTTCTCTAGAGTGCCTTGACCTAGCCCCCTGTAACAGGGAGCTGACAAAGTAGACTGGCCGTTGTACCACTTTCTTCCTTGCCGTGGTTTTAGGATCGCCTTTGCTGGCTTGCTCCGCCTCCTCTTGGTTTGCATCTAGGCCTGCCGCGACTGGTTCAGTTCCATCTCCGGAGGGTGCAGTTGCTGTAGCTGCTTCCTCGTCCACTTCTCGCTGCGCCACCAGCGCTGCACTAACCACTTGATTCGTCGCAGCTAAATATAGCAACAACAACTCTTGTGGTTTAGGCATGACTAAGGTGGGAGCAGAGGAAAGGTAGGCTTTCAGGTCTTGCAGCACTGCTTTTGCTTCTGGGGTCCACTTCATCGGGCCAGCCTTCTTCAAGATTTTGAAGAAAGGCAAGGCACACTCGGCAGACTTGGAGATGAACCTACTCAGTGCGGCAACGCATCCAGTCAAATGCCTCACATCTTTAACAGTCTTGGGTGCTTGTATTTGCTCGATCACTCTGATCTTGTCGGGGTTGGCTTCTATCCCTTGCTGGGACACAAAGAAACCAAGGAGCTTGCCGGATGGGACACCAAACACACATTTCTCATGGTTTAGTTTCAAATTGATCTTGCGTAGGTTTGCGAAGGTCTCTTCTAAGTCTTGAATGAGTGTTGATCTGTCCTTAGTCTTGACCACTATATCATCCATATAAGCTTCTACATTCCTGTGCAGCTAGGGCTCGAAACCAACTTGTACTGCCCTTGCAAAAGTGGATCCGGCGCTCTTTAACCCGAAAGGCATTCGTACAAAGCAGTATGTGCCACATGGAGTTATGAACGCGGTCTTCTCTTCATCTTCTTTGGCCATAAATATCTGATGGTACCCGGAGTACGCATCCAAGAAAGATAGCAAATCACATCCAGAAGTGAAATCAACAATTTGATCAATGTGCGACAGGGGGAAAGGGTCTTTTGGACATGCTTTGTTCAAGTCCGTGAAATCAATGCAGAGCCTCCATTTCCCGTTTGCCTTTGCGCACCACCACTGGATTCGCCAACCAAGTTGGATGTAGTACCCCTCTGACCAAACCAGCTGCTTCAAGTTTCTTGATTTCCTCGGCAATAAATTGCTGCCGCTCCAAAGCTTGCTTTCTGACCTTCTGCTTGACGGGCCGAGCATGAGGACAGACACAAGGTGGTGCTCGATTACCTCCCTGGGAACACCGGGGATGTCAAACGGTTGCCAAGCAAACACATCGACATTCACCCACAGGAAGGTAACGAGCGTGCTTTCCTATTTGTCATCAAGGGTGGCGCTGATGGTGAATGTACCGTCAATGCCATCCTGCCTTGCCGGAACCCTCTTCACAGCAGGTGAAGTAACCTTGGGTCTCTTGCTAGTGGAACTCTCCGGCAGGTCATCAACAGGCGCGGCGCACTCCGAAGAGGCGCGCTTCCCGGGGTCCTTGCCGGCATCTCTGCTAGCCTTCTTTCCATTCTTTGTTTCCTTGGCGGGAGCTAGAGCGTCAGCAGCCTCAGCTGCTACCGCGTCCCGATACATCTTGTCTACACATATGATCGCATCTTTCTTATCTGACAGGATGGAAATGATGCCCATCGGCCCTGGCATCTTCAAGGTGTTGTAGGCATAGTGGGATGCTGCCATGAACTTTGCCAGAGCTGGACGACCAAGAATCCCATTGTAAGTCAGAGGAAGCTCAACAACGTCAAACACAACCCTCTCAGTCCGGTAGTTCAGTTCCCCGCCAAATGTCACAGGCAATGTGATCTTCCCTTTGGGCCGGCTCCTGCCGGGGTTGATTCCTTGGAATATACCCGTAGCCTTGAGTTCTTCATTAGGGACATGTAGCTTGCCTACCCACCTTAGGGGAGATCAGATTCAGCCCAGCCCTGCCATCAACTAGCATCTTTGTTACCTTGAGGTTGCAGATCGTTGGGGAGACCAACAACGGCAAACACCCTACCGCGGTAGTGCGGTCTGGGTGATCCTCTTTGTCAAAGATGATAGGCATGCGGGACCACTTAAGTGGCCTTCGGGAATCCGCAGTTGGCTCCACGGCATTGAGTTCACGCGCCCATTGCTTGAGTTGTCGATGAGAGGAGTGCAAGGATGCACCCCCATCAATGCACATGGCTTCAGTTGCCTTCTGGAATTCTTGTTCACTGGTTTCTTCTTCATCCTCTTCATCACTCCCGTCATCTCCTTCTTTCTGTTCGCGGCCTCTAGCGGGTTTTTCCTTCTGCTGTGGAGTCTTGCCGCAACGGCCTCCTCTACTACCACGGCCTTTCCCGCCATCACCCTCTTGGCCTCTCTCTCTGCCATGCTTCTCATATTCAGCCTTTTGCTTCTTAACAAGCTGCTCAACTTGATGACACTCTTGGAGGTCATGTCCCTTGGTGCGGAGGATTTTGCAGTACGGCCCGTCAGATTGCCCGGCCTTTTCTGCTGTCGCAGATTCCCAGCAATCAGCGCACGTAGCAGCTCCCTTGCTGGGGGCCTCAGTCTTAATCTTCTTGCTGGCACTAGGATCACCTGAGTTCTCGACGGCCAATACTGTCTTCTCTTTGCGCTTCCTATTGCGCCTTCGATTCCTCCCCTTCGGGTTGGCGGCACCGTCATCAACATCTGAATCAATTTCAACGCCAGCCTCTTCTTCGGGGAGTCGCCTCCCTTCTTCAGTCCAAGCACACTTATCCGCCAACGTGTATAGCTCGTTGACGGTCTTGGGCAGCCGGACATTCATCTTGGCCCGCATCCTTCTGTTGCGCATGTTTGAATGGAATGCGGCAATCACGGCGACAGGGTGTATCTCTGGAATGTTATGGTGCACTCGACTGAACCTCTGTATATACTTACGCAAATCCTTCCCTTCCTGTTGTGGAAGGACCTGCAGATCACTGGGTTGTCCAGGCTCTTGGTGGCCACCTGTGAAGGCGCCAACGAACTCATTGCATAAGTCTGCCCATGATGAAATGGAGTTTTCCGGCAGGTGCATCAGCCATGATCTCACATTTGGCTTAAGTGCCAAAGGTAAATAGTTGGCGAACACCTTCTCATCTCTGCCTCCGGCGGCTTGAACAGCAATTGTGTATATGCTCAGAAACTCTGCTGGGTTTAACTTTCCATCGTATTTTTCTGGCAGCTCAGGCTTGAAGACTCGGGTAGATGGCCAATGGACCTGCCGCAGCTCATGAGTGAAGGCAGGGCACCCAACCTCGAAAGGCAAATACCCGCCAGCACTGGGCGCGGGCTCGTCATCGTCTGGGCCATTGCGCCTATCAGACTGACGGCGTGACTCTCGGCGTCGCTCTATGGTGACGCGTGCATCTTCCTTCCATCATTCTTCCAGAACTTGCCACTGATCATGACGGGTTTGCGGGTCAGACGAAGCCATTGACGTCTCGTCGGGCTCGTCGACTAGCTGAGCTCATTGAGGTTGCTGCTGGACCTACTGCCACGGAGGGGATTGCTCCATTGGTGCAGCCCCCTCAACACGGCCATCGCCTCGGGGTGCTGTCGCTATTCGCCGGCATCATGACGGCTCCGTATGCTGTGATTTACGGGCTTCAGCAAAGCCAATCAAACTCTGGATGGTGGCCCTACACTCATCCATCTTGTCAGCCATTGGCAGAAAGTTCAAAAGGAGCTGGGCTTGCGTCATTGCTTCAGCGGTCGTGCTTGGCATGGCCAACGAAGCGGACCGCGATGTCACTCGACTCCTGGTAGAACCAACAGGAGCGTCGCCGCATTCTTGCCATCGTGGACCAGTCGCCAAGGTGGTCTGGTGGTGAGTGGGGCATGTCTGGGGGTCGACAGCCATGTTCGGCGCCCTGCCTTGACCGTCACGCCCCGGGCAAGACGTGCGCTTCGAAGCCGCGCCCGTAGCGGGCGGAACTAGAGAATCGTGGCTTTCGCCTGAGCGGGTGTTGTTGTTGCGACTGCGTCCGCCCGTGCAGCGGGGAGGTGGAGACTGGGCGTCCCCTCCACCCGCAGCTTCCGGGCCAAGTTCGTCAGGACGCTGCTGATGCTGCCCATCCCCGGCATTTCCTGCTCCAGCTTCGGCCGCGGGGGACACAACGGCTGCGTCGCCTGCGACGGTTGTGTCGCCAGCGGCACCCGCCTCTCCCAACGCTGCCGTGGTGCCGACGGCGTCCGCGGCTACGTGCGAGGGGGCCGTCAAAGTGGAGGGATGCGTGGTCGCGTCGGGTTTCTTCTTGGGTGCCATGGACGGAGAAGTTGATGATGAAGAAGACGATGATGAAGATCGACGCGATGTTCGCAACTTCTGGTTCACGCAAGCGATTCCCCCTACCTGGCGCACCAAAGATGTCGTGGATGGACACGATCACCTATGGGGCCATGAGCCCCTTGTGGTTCGGCAAAGGGGGAGATCACATTGCACAAAGAGCAGAAGCCATGAGGCAGCACGACGATGGGGCTCTGGTCGTTTTTACCCAGGTTCGGGCCACTGAGAAGCGTAAAACCCTACTCCTGCTTTGGTGGATTGGATGAAGGAAACACGACAGCACGCAGTGCTCAAACCCGGCAAGGTGGCCTCGGGGAGAGCTGCTACACGTGTACAAGTGTGAGGAGGTCTGAATCCCTCTCTAGGTTGCCTTGGGCCTCCTTTTATAGCTCAAGGGGTAACCATAGTGGCAAAACAGTCATTATCTCATGATTAGATAGCTAACAGTGCTATCATACCTAACTCTGGCACTTAGGACAAAATTCCATAAATGCTACCTTAGGTGGCGTGCGGGGGTGCATCCCCGACAAGCTTATGTCACCGATTATACATCTTCTGCTCATCATTTTGACACGCTCTTGGACGGGTGTCAAGTGGGCGTGATCTATTTATCATTGAGCTGCCATGTGCTTAGTGAGAGCCACTTAATCACCTGGAGGGCTCGACACCGCATCGACAAGTGACTGGCGTTGCGATGCGGTGGAGCGGTGATAGCTAGCCTGCGCCTGCCAGGGGCAGGGCTTGCCGGGCTATCTTGGAGGGGTGTGCGCTCCGGCCTCCGGCTGCCCCGGAGGCGCAGCTGGCGGGGTTTTTCCCTTGCTCTTGCTTGTGGTGTCGACCTTGCCGGCCTCGCCTGGCCAGCAAGGGACACTCCTCTTGGGGTCTTGATTTGTATGCTTAGCTTGGTCTTCTTGATACGTTCCTTGGTCTCAGAAAGAGTGGCTCCCCTGGCTTGGTTTTGCGTTACCCATTGGTGCTGGATATATGACTGTCAGCATGCCTATGTATGGGTCTGGTCAACAACTGCGAATGTTTGTTGCACCGATAGGTGAAATTATTGAAACTGATGAAGTACTTGAAACTGAAATTCTTGAAACACCTATTAGACCTAGCTCTCCTAGATATGAAATGCCTAAGATACCTGAAGGTTATGTTATGGATGAGGAGATAGCTAGAGATTTTCTTGCTTGCAATGATAGGGACGATCTTAAGAAATTACTATGCAAACTGAAAGAAAAATCTTTGACTGCTAGAATGAAATGTGATCCCAAGTTTGCTACTTCACCTATCTTTGTTACCGATAAGGATTATGAATTCTCTGTCGACCTAGAGTTAATTACTTTGGTTGAATCTAATCCTTTCCATGGCTATGAAACTGAAACTGTAGTGGCACATCTCACTAAATTAAATGATATAGACACCCTTTTTGCTAATGATGAGAAGATTCACTACTATTATATTCTCAAATTATTTATGTTCTCATTAAAGGGTGATGCTAAGATATGGTACAATACTCTTTCTCCTGGTTGTGTGCATAGTCCCCAGGATATGATTTACTACTTCTCTGAAAAATATTTTCCTGCTCATAAGAAACAAGCTGCCTTACAGGAAATATTTAACTTTGTGCAAATTGAAGAAGAGAGTCTACCACAAGCTTGGGGGAGGCTTCTCCAATTGCTTAATGCTTTGCCTGATCATCCTCTTAAGAAAAATGAAATACTTGATATCTTCTATAATGGACTAACCGATGCTTCTAGTGACTTCCTAGATAGTTGTGCTGGTTGTGTTTTCAGGGAATGAACTGTTGAACAAGCTGAGGAATTATTGAACAACATATTGGAAAATTATGATGATTGGACTCTTCCTGAACCACCGCCTAAACCCACTCCGAGAAGAGGGGTATCTTATATCTCAGTCCTGAAGATATGAAAGAGGCAAAGAAATGTATGAAGGAAAAAGGTATTAAAGCTGAAGATGTTAAGAATTTACCACCTATTGAAGAAATACATGGGCTTGACACACCACCACCTCCACATGTGGCAGAGGTAAATTTTTATTAAAGTTTGATGAAGGTGACATCCCTTACAATAAACATCCTAGTCAATGCCTATATGAATTTGATAGGTACATCATCAAACAAGATCACTTCAATGCAAATGTTATGAAACAATTGAAATACAACTCTGATATGATTGCTCGCTTGAGTGACTTGTTATTTAGAATTAATAATAATCTTAGGGGTGTAGGAAAACATGCTTCTATGGTTCAAACTCAGTTAGAACAAGTTGCTAAATCTCAAAGAGAATTGCTTAGTGAAATGAATAATAATATGAATGATTTTGCTGTTAGAGTAGCAACTAGAGGAGGCAAAATGACTCAGGAACCACTCTATCTCGAGGGACACCCTAAAAGAATTGAACAAGATTCTCAAAGAGTTAACACTGATGCACCTAGTCCTTCTAAAAAGAAAAGGAAAAAGAAAAATGATAGGACTTTGCATACCTCTAATGAACCTGAGAAAGAGAAACTTTCCGAAGATAACAATGATGTCTCGATCTCTGATGCTGAAACTCAATATGGTAATGAACATTCATCCAGTGATAATGAAAATGATAATGATTGTGTTCATGAAGACACTCAACCAAACAATGATAAACAATCAGATAATGATGTTGAGATAGAACCTGTTGTTGATCTTGATAACTGCTACTTCTTGAGCTTGCGTTGGTTTTCCCTTGAAGAGGAAAGGGTGATGCAGCAAAGTAGAGATAAGTATTTCCCTCAGTTAAGAACCAAGGTATCAATCCAGTAGGAGATACATGCAAGTCTCCAATCTATGCACCTGCACAAACAATCAAACACTTGCACCCAACGCGATAAAGGGGTTGTCAATCCCTTCACGGTTACTTGCAAAGGTGAGATCTGATAGAGATAGATATAAAAGCTTACTAAAACGTGAAACAAAGTAAAAACAAATAAATTGCAGCAAGGTATTTTTGGGTTTTTTGGTTTATAGATCTGAAAATATATGATAGAAAATAAACCCGGGGGCCATAGGTTTCACTAGAGGCTTCTCTCTTGAAAGCAAATAATACGGTGGTGAACAAATTACTGTCGAGCAGTTGATAGAAAAGCGCAAAGTTATGACGATATCCAAGGCAATGATTATGAATATAGGCATCACGTCCGTGTCAAGTAGACCGACTCCTGCCTGCATCTACTACTATTACTCCACACATCGACCGCTATCCAGCATGCATCTAGAGTATTAAGTTCATAAGAACGGAGTAATGCCTTAAGTAAGATGACATGATGTAGAGGGATAAACTCAAGCAATATGATGAAAACCCCATCTTTTTACCCTTGATGGCAACAATACAATATGTGCCTCGCTACCCTTACTTTGTCACTGGGTGAGGACATCGCAAGATTGAACCCAAAACTAAGCACCTCTCCCATTGCAAGAAGAACCAATCTAGTTGGCCAAACCAAACCGATAATTCGAAGAGAAATACAAAGATATCAAATCATGCATATAAGAATTCAGAGAAGTTTCAAATAATATTCATAGATAACCTGATCATAAATCCACAATTCATCGGATCTCGACAAACACACCGCAAAACAATATTACATCGGATAGGTCTCCAAGAACATCGAGGAGAACATGGTATTGAGGATCAAAGAGAGAGAAGAAGCCATCTAGCTACTAGCTATGGACCCGTAGGTCTGTGGTAAACTACTCACGCTTCATTGGAAGGGCAATAGAGTTGATGTAGAAGCCCTCTATTATCGAATCTTCCTCCGGCAGGATGCCGGAAAAGGCCCCAAGATGGGATCTCACGGGTACAGAAGGTTGCGGCTGCGGAAAAGTATTTTGGTGGATGCCTCTGGTTATTTGGGAATATTTCTGAATTTATAGGCCAAGAATTAGGGTTAGAGGAGCTCCGAGGGGCCCATAAGTCCTCAGGGCGCCCCTAGGCCCCTGAGGCTTGTGGCCTCCTCGGGACTCCTGTGACTTCATCTCCAAGTCCTACGTGTGTCTTCTGGTCCAAGAAAAATCATCGCGAAAGTTTTATTCCGTTTGGACTCCGTTTGGTATTCCTTTTCTGTAAAACTCAAAAACAAGGAAAAAACAGAAACTGGCACTAGGCTCTAGGTTAACAAGTTAGTCCCAAAAATAATATAAAATAGCATATTAATGCATATAAAACATCCAAAACAGATAATATAATAGCATGGAACAATCAAAAATTATAGATACGTTGGAGACGTATCAAGCATCCCCAAGCTTAATTCCTGCTCGTCCTCGAGTAGGTAAATGATAAAAACAAATTTTTTGATATGGAATGCTACCTAACATATTTATCCATGTAATTTTCTTTATTGTGGCATGAATATTCAGATCCATAAGATTCAAAACAAAAGTTTAATATTGACATAAAAACAATAATACTTCAAGCATACTAATAAAGCAATCATGTCTTCTCAAAATAACATGGCCAAAGAAAGTTATCCCTACAAAATCATATAGTCTGGCTATGCTCCATCTTCATCACAGAAAGTATTAAATCATGCACAACCCCGATGACAAGCCAAGCAATTGTTTCATGTTTTTGATGTTCTCAAACTTTTTCAACTTTCACGCAATACATGAGTGTGAGCCATGGATATAGCACTATAGGTGGAATAGAATATGATGGTTGTGGAGAAGACAAAAGGAAGGAGATAGTCTCACATCAACTAGGCGTATTAATGGGCTATGGAGATGCCCATCAATAGATATCAATGTGAGTGAGTAGGGATTGCCATGCAACGGATGCACTAGAGCTATAAGTTTATGAAAGCTCAAAAAGAAACTAAGTGGGTGTGCATCCAACTTGCTTGCTCACGAAGACCTAGGGCAATTTGAGGAAGCCCATCATTGGAATATACAAGCCAAGTTCTATAATGAAAAATTCCCACTAGTATATGAAAGTGACAACATAGGAGACTCTCTATCATGAAGATCATGGTGCTACTTTGAAGCACAAGTGTGGAAAAAGGATAGTAGCATTGCCCCTTCTCTCTTTTCTCTCATTTTTTTTATTTTTTTTTGTTTGCGCTTCTTTTGGCCTCTTTTATTTTTTGTAAAGTCCGGAGACTCATCCCAACTTGTGAGGGAATAATAGCTTCCATCATCCTTTCCTCACATGGGACAATGCTCTAATAATGATGATCATCACACTTTTATTTACTTACAACTCAAGAATTACAACTCGATACTAGAACAAAGATATGACTCTATATGAATGCCTCCGGTGATATACCGGGATGTGCAATGATCAAGAGAGACATGTATAAAAAATATGAACGGTGGCCTTGCCACAAATACTATGTCAACTACATGATCATGCAAAGCAATATGACAATGATGGAGCGTGTCATAATAAAAAGAACGGTGGAAGTTGCATGGCAATATATCTCGGAATGGCTATGGAAATGCCATAATAGATAGGTATGGTGGCTGTTTTGAGGAAGGGTATATGGTGGGTGTAATGCACCGGCGAAAGTTGCGCGGTACTAGAGAGGCTAGCAATGGTGGAAGGGTGAGAGTGCGTATAATCCATGGACTAACATTAGTCATAAAGAACTCACATACTTATTAAAAAAAATTATTAGCTATCGAAACAAGTACTACACGCATGCTCCTAGGGGATAGATTGGTAGGAAAAGACCATCGCTCGTCTCTGACCGCCACTCATAAGGAAGACAATCAATAAATAAATCGTGCTCCGACTTCATCACATAACGGTTCACCATAAGTGCATGCTACGGGAATCACAAACTTTAACACAAGTATTTCTACCAATCCACAATTACTCACAAGCATGACTCTAATATCACCATCTTTATATCTCAAAACAATCTTAAGGAATCAAACTTCTCATAGTATTCAACGCTCTTTATATGAAAGTTTTTATTATATCCCTCTTGGATGCCCATCATATTAGGACTAAATTCATAACCTAAGCAAATTACCATGCTGTTTAGAGATACTCTCAAAATAATATAAGTGAAGCATGAGAGTTCAACAATTTCTATAAAATAAAGCCACCGTCATGCTCTAAAAAGATATAAGTGAAGCACTAGAGCAAAATTGCCTAGCTCAAAAGATATAAGTGAAGCACATAGGGTATTCTAATAAATTCACGATTCATGTGTGTCCCTCTCAAAAGGTGTGTACAGCAAGGATGATTGTGGCAAACTAAAAGGCAAAGACTCATATCATACAAGACGCTCCAAGCAAAACACATATCATGTGGTGAATAAAAATATAGCCTCAAGTAAATTTATCGATAGACGAAGACGAAAGAGGGGATGCCATCCGGGGCATCCCCAAGCTTAGATGCTTGGTTGTCCTTGAATATTACCTTGGGGTGCCTTGGTCATCCCCAAGCTTAGGCTCTTGCCACTCCTTATTCCATAGTCCATCAAATCTTTACCCAAAACATGAAAACTTCATAGCACAAAACTCAACAGAAAACTCATGAGATCCGTTAGTATAAGAAAATAAATCACCACTTTAGGTACTATTGTGAACTCATTATTTATTTATATTGGTGTAATATCTACTATATTCCAACTTTTCCATGGTTCATACCCCCCGATACTACCCATAGATTCATCAAAATAAACAAACAACACAAAGAAAACAGAACAGTCTGCGAAGATCTGAATTGTACTCATACTTCTGTGAGTCAAAAATGTCTGAAATATTAGGAACACAGAGGCAATTTGTATATCAACCTTGTGTAAAAAATTCAGAGTTTTTGCACACTCCAGTGAATTTAAACAATTCTGTTACTGGAAACAAAAGTTTCTGTTTTTCAGCAAGATCAAATCAACTATCACCGTAAGCCATCCCAAAGGTCTTACTTGGCTCAAACACTAATTAAAACACCAAAACACAATTAATACAGAGGTAATAATGTGTATTTATTGAAAACAGAACCAAAAACAAAAAAATAAAATTGGGTTGCCTCCCAACAAGCGCTATTGTTTAACGCCCCTAGCTAGGCATAAAACATAGATCTAGGTATTGTCATCTTTGGTATGCAATCCATAAGATGTGTTCTCGTCGGAAGGTTTTGCAAAGATTACTTGGAACACATTATCCATAGAAATTTTGCCATTATTAAGCTGCTCATCCATGTATCCCCTTTGATTTCCGGCTACAATCCAAGAATACTGCTGATTAACATCATTGAAAACTTGTTGGGTCATATCTAAAATGGGGATTTTCTTTTTAAGGTTTTCATCAAAAATCTGATTATTTCCAAAAAAATGTCTCAAAGTATAGTCACTATTGTAAAGGATCTCATCTATAACCGGTTTTTCATGGTTCATACCATAATGATCAAAAAATTCCGTAGCTTCCCGTACTATGTGATCAAATTCATTCTTAAGAACTTGAGAAGCTATCTTTTTAGCCTTAGGATCCTTTATAACGGATAGCTCATAAATCAATATTTGCAAGGTAGGATGAGTACGGATAAATCTACTTTCAAATTTCAGAACTAGTGCTAAAATAGCTTCCGCATAGGTTTTAGTTCTTCTAAGTATGGGAGTATCATCGAGAGGCAGATTGCCTACACAATTGAAAAATTCTTGTATATGTTCTTTTCCCATAAAATTCCCCTGTCCCAAAACAAAAGTTTTAGCATCCAAATTGCCTCTTCGTCCAATTTTAGGAGTTAGGCCATCATCTGTTTCTGCCATACCAAAGTCACTCCTGATGATGAGTTCAAGCAAACGAAAGATCGGACGGAAGAAGGGCGAATAAAAAGGCAAATCTTTTTGTGTTTTTCTGAAATCGTTTTAGAAGTGGGGGAGAGGAAAACGAGAGGCAAATGGCAAATAATGTAATACAAGAGATGAAAGTTTATGGTGGGTACTTGGTAGGCTTGATGTAGATCTCCCCGGCAACGGTGCCAGAAATTCTACCTGCTACTTCTTGAGCTTGCGTTGGTTTTTCCCTTGAAGAGGAAAGGGTGATGCAGCAAAGTAGAGATAAGTATTTCCCTTAGTTAAGAACCAAGGTATCAATCCAGTAGGAGATACACGCAAGTCTCCAATCTATGGACATGCACAAACAATCAAACACTTGCACCCAACGTGATAAAGGGGTTGTCAATCCCTTCACGGTCACTTGCAAAGGTGAGATCTGATAGAGATAGATATAAAAACTTACTAAAACGTAAAACAAAGTAAAAACAAATAAATTGCAGCAAGGTAGTTTTGGGTTTTTTGATTTGTAGATCTGAAAATATATGATAGAAAATAGACCCGAGGGTCGTAGGTTTCACTAGAGGCTTCTCTCTTGAAAGCAAATAATACGGTGGGTGAACAAATTACTGTCGAGCAATTGATAGAAAAGTGCAAAGTTATGACGATATCCAAGGCAATGATTATGAATATAGGCATCACGTCCGTGTCAAGTAGACCGACTCCTGCCTGCATCTACTACTATTACTCCACACATCGACCGCTATCCAGCATGCATCTAGAGTATTAAGTTCATAAGAACGGAGTAACGCCTTAAGTAAGATGACATGATGTAGAGGGATAAACTCAAGCAATATGATGAAAACCCCATCTTTTTACCCTTGATGGCAACAATACAATACGTGCCTCGCTGCCCCTACTTTGTCACTGGGTGAGGACACTGCAAGATTGAACCCAAAACTAAGCACCTCTCCCATTGCAAGAAGAACCAATCTAGTTGGCCAAACCAAACCGATAATTCGAAGAGAAATACAAAGATATCAAATCATGCATATAAGAATTCAAAGAAGATTCAAATAATATTCATAGATAAAGTCACCATAAATCCATAATTCAACGGATCTCGACAAACACACCGCAAAACAATATTACATCGGATAGGTCTCCAAGAACATCGAGGAGAACATGGTATTGAGGATCAAAGAAAGAGAAGAAGCCATCTTGCTACTAGCTATGGACTCGTAGGTCTGTGGTAAACTACTCACGCTTCATCGGAAGGGCAATAGAGTTGATGTAGAAGCCCTCCGTTATCGAAACCCCCTCCGGCAGGATGCCGGAAAAGGCCCCAAGATGGGATCTCACGGGTACAGAAGGTTGCGGCGGCGGAAAAGTATTTTGGTGGATGCCTCTGGTCGTTTGGGAATATTTCTGAATTTATAGGCCAAGAATTAGGGTTGGAGGAGCTCCGAGGGGCCCACAAGCCCTCAGGGCGCACCCCCCCTAGGGCGCACCCCTGAGGCTTGTGGCCTCCTCGGGACTCCTCTGACTTCATCTCCAAGTCCTACGTGTGTCTTCTGGTCCAAGAAAAATCATCGCGAAAGTTTTATTCCGTTTGGACTCCGTTTGGTATTCCTTTTCTGTAAAACTCAAAAACAAGGAAAAAACATAAACTGGCACTGGGCTCTAGGTTAACAAGTTAGTTCCAAAAATAATATAAAATAGCATATTAATGCATATAAAACATCCAAAACAGATAATATAATAGCATGGAACAATAAAAAATTATAGATACGTTGGAGACGTATCAATAACCCAGAACCTAAAAATAAAAGATATGATAAAAGAGACTTTGTTGCTTGAAAAAATGGTAAATAAAGAGAACCATGGGTTCAGAAACCCATGCCCTTTCCATCGAAACCAACTAAGAAAAAAGATGATGAAGAATTTGAACGTTGTGCTGAAATGCTTAGGCCAGTCTTTTTGCGTACTCGCTTGACAGATATTTTAAAGATGGCCCCTTATGAAAAATACATGAAAGACATCATCACTAATAAAAGAAATATACCTGAAGCTGAAATCTCCACCATGCTTGCTAATTACTCTTTTAAGGATGGAGTGCCTAAAAAACATGGAGATCCGGGAATACCAACTATACCTTGCTCCATCAAAAGAAATTATGTCAAAACTGCTTTGTGTGATTTAGGAGTTGGTATTAGTGTTATGCCCTTCTCTTTATATAAAAGATTTGACTTGAATAAACTCACACCTACTAAAATATCTTTGCAAATGGCTGACAAATCGACTGCCATACCTATCGGTATTTGTGAGGATGTGCTCGTTGTTGTTGCAAATATTACTATCTTAACAGACTTTGTTATACTTGAGATGCCCGAGGACGACAACATGTCGATTATCCTTGGTAGACCCTTTTTGAATACCGCAGGGGCTGTTATTGATTGCAATAAAAGCAAGGTCACTTTTCATATCAATAGTAATGAGCATACGGTGCACTTTCCGAAGAAACAATTTCAAGTGAATGGTATTAATGTTATTGAAAAATCTCCGACACTCACTATTGGAAGTTTTCAACTACCTCTACCTACTGCCAAAAAGAAATATGACATACTTATTGTTGGGGATATTCACATCCCCGTTGAGGTAACTTAGTGTTTAACGAAAGTTCTTCGGTTTCATGCTAATCGAAAGTGGTTATTAATAAGACTTGATCAACCTTGTTAATGGATCATTTTTTAGAGGTATGAAGTCGATGAATTTAGTGAGCACAACTTTTTGTCCTTACCTTTTTTTTTTGTTTTTCTTAGTTAAATTAAATAAAATTCCATGTTTAGTCTATTTTCTGAATTTTCCGTGCTATAAAAAAATGACCCAAAAATAAAAGTTCTCAGAATGTCCTGAAATTTTAACACGATTTTTTCTGAATATTTCTGAATTTCTTGTGCAAATAACATCAAAGGGGGGTGCTCCTGGTGACCACGAGACACCAAGGGGCGCCAGCAACCTCAAGCGCGCCCTGTTGGGTTGTGGTCCCCACGTGGGTCCCCTCACTTACCTTTTTAACCCATGTCATCTCCTAACTCTAGAGAAAAATCACCATAGCTCTCTCTCTATCATGTTCTTGCCCTCAAACCCGCGGATTTCGATCTCTTTGCTCGAAGCTCCATTTCCGAAACTGTTTTGGGGGATTGCTACTTGGTATGTGACTCCTCCATTGCTCCAATTAGTTTTTGCTTTAGTGGTTTATATTTTAAATAATTAGCTACTCTTGGTGTTGCTGTAGATGGGCTTGCATGTTGAATTCTTAGAGTGCTAATTAGTTTGAATGCTTAATATAGCCTCTATGCATCCTTATGAGTAGTTTCTATCAACCTTATGAAGTTTTGTTGACAAAAATTCCGTGTCCCAATTTTTTTCCAGAAATTGTTCACAAATAAAAATGCAACTCTTTAGGAGTTCTTCGAAGAGGAGGTCTTCGGAGGCATCATCGAGTAGTGTCTCGATACGTCGGTCTTATGTTGAGCCAAGTGCGAGCTCAATGCGGTATGCCGCTACCAAATCATGTCTATGGCCGTGTAACAATTTCTTGGTAAGTGCAGGTATTAAGGAAGAATTTGAGCAATATGTTCACAACGTCGAGCTTGGCCCTTGCATCGAAGATAAGTGCATTCAGCATCTCAATCTCATAGAAACGTTCACTAAGAAATTTAAATTTCATCCTCGTGAGTCTAGAGTTTCATTTAGTCTTTATAATCATCCATTTACCATGCCTCTAGATATGTTTTGTGATGCCTGTAAAATTCCATATTGGGGTTTGCTAGACGAACTGCCAAAATATGAATATGAGCCATTTCTGATTAATCTTTGCTATGGAGAGGATAGAGGAGTGACACAAGGTAGAATAAAAAGTATTCATTTCCCATCAATTCACTACTTTGCTCTCTTTAATGGCAAATGCATCGTGGGTAAGCAAGACTGTAGCACGCTATGTGCTCCTGACTTGAGCCTCATACACACAACCTTGACTAGAATTATACGCTATAATCTTGGAGCAATCGTTGCACGGAGGTTGCAACGTAATGCTAAGAGTGGTCACTTTTATGGTGGGATTTATGCTTCCCGATTAGCTAAAGAGGTTGGTGTGACACCTCTACCTGATGATCCCATCCTACCCACTCAGTACTTAGACTTTGGGGCCATGAAACGTCATAAGTTCCTTACAGGCAAGGTCGATAATTATACTTATAACTTGAGGTTCAATAAAGAACCCATTGTACCTGTTGTTTTGCCTGCACCTGCTCTCTTTGATTATCACAGCAAGAGAAGATATTACTTTCTTGAGAGTGAGGCCCACGCGTACAATGCGGAGGTCGAGGCTGCTTGCCGGGCTGAGGAGGCTGCACCAAGAGCCTCCGTGGGCTATCACTCAGATTATTATCCAGGCCGTGGATGGTGATTACCAAGCTAGGCCAAAAGCCTAAGCTTGGGGGAATTCAGCTTAGTCCACGGCACCCTTGCACTATTATTTTCATATCATTCGGTCGTGCAAGTGAAAGGCAATAATGACGATATTTGATGAATTGACTGTGGTAGAGAGAAGCGGGTATGAACTCAACTTGTTTTGTTTTTGTAAATATGTTTAACCTAGTATCCATGATTCAGCATATTATGATCAAACATATTTGCAATGACAATTAGAGATTATAGTTTCTCATGACATGCTTAAGAAGCTAGGGGTGGATAATGATTTATCTTAGGTGTCAACATGCATTAAAATGATTGTGATATAGTATGATGATATGGCATCCTCCTCTTAATGTTTCAAGTGGCTTGACTTGGCACATGTTCATGCATGTAGTTCAATCAAAACCAACATAGCCTCTATGATATTTATGTTCATGGTGTTCATATGCTACTCATGCTAGTATTCAATGTTGATTATGCATAACGCATGTTCATGACCGTTTTCACTCTCTAGCTGGCCGCTTCTCAACCTATTTGCTAGCCTACACCTGTACTAAGCGGGAATACTGCTTGTGCATCAAAATCCTTAAACCCAAGTTTTTCCAGATGAGTCCACCATATCTACCTATATGCGGTATTACCCTACCGTTCCAAGTAAATTTGCATGTGCCACCTCTAAAAATTCAAATAAACATCTGTTTTGTGTGCCTGGACCGCTCATGGAGCGACAAGGGGTGGTCAGTATCTTCCATGCTAAACGGGTTATTCTCATGATGAGTGTTTATTCACTCGTCCTTGCACGAGAGGGGCGGTAATAGGGATGCCTAGTCCCAAAATAAAAAAATTGCAAATAATTAAACAAAACTCCCCCAGGATTGTTGTTGGTATGGACGGTACCCACGAATTTAGCTAGCTGTGGAGTGTGTTTGTTGGTGAAGGGGGAGTAAACCTTTACTTTTATTGCTTGGGAACCATCGCTAATGTGTTTAGCATGAAAGATATTGATAACTCTTGGTCGTAACGTTGACAGGAAGGGTGCACCTCCCAAAATTATATTTATCTCTATTTTAAGCTTTGAACTCTGGCACCTCTGCAAATCCCTGCTTCCCTCTGCGAAGGGACTATCTATTTAATTTTATGTTGAGTCATCACCTTCTCAAACAAGCGCCAGACCTAAGAGCACTATTGTCATCCTCATGCATTGTGTATAGTTAATGTTCGAGGCATCATGACTGGATCTTTTCTACCATGAATTACAATGTTTAGTCGCTGCTTGAACTTTGGAGGTGCTCTGAATTTATGTTTTGCGATCTCAGAAAGGTCTAGTGAGATACCACTGTTGTCATATTATATCATGGTTGTTTTGACAAAGTGTTGTCATTTGAGATATTTTATTATTGCTCGCTAGTTGCTTATGTCATTGATATGAGTTAATATAAATCTAAGAGTTATTGTTGAAATGGTTAGTCATGATCTTTGCTGAAAACCTGGGTGCTACTTAAGCTTATTTATGTAAACAAGAACAAAAGAGTTCGTAAAAGTTTTTCTTTATCACTTTCAGTTTGTCAACTGAATTGCTTGAGGACAAGCAAAGGTTTAAGCTTGCGGGAGTTGATACTTCTCCATCGTATCTACTTTTCCTAACACTTTTGCTCTTGTTTTGTACTCTAATTTGCATGATTTGAATGAAACTAACCCGGACTGACGCTGTTTTCAGGAGAACTACCATGGTGTTGTTTTTGTGCAGAAATAAAAGTTCTCGGAATTGGACAAAACTTTTTGGAGAACTATTTCAGAATATATAAAAAATACTGGAACCAAGAACCACCGGAGGGGGTGCCCTGGCTGGGCACGATACACCAGGGCGCCCCCCCTCTGGCGCGCCCTGGTGGGTTGTGGTCCCCTCGTGGCCCCCTGGCCCTAATTACAACTCCATAAATATGTATTTTCGGAGAGAGAAAAGAGGAGAGGAAGTTTTCTCGCATTTCACGATACGGAGCCGCCGCCACCTCCTGTTCTTCATCGGGAGGCCAGACCTGGAGCCCGTTCGGGGCTTCGGAGAGGGGAATCTTCGGTCTTCATCATCACCAACCCTCCTTCATCACCAATTCCATGATGCTCCCCACCGGGAGTGAGTAATTCCTTCGTAGGCTCGTTGGTCGATGAGGAGTTGGATGAGATTCATCATGTAATCGAGTTAGTTTTGTTAGGGCTTCATCCCTAGTATCCACTATGTTCTGAGATTGATGTTGTTATGACTTTGCCATGCTTAATGCTTGTCACTAGGGCCCGAGTGCCATGATTTTAGATCTGAACTGTTTATATTTTCACCATTATATCTATGTTCTAGATCCGATCTTGCAAGTCATATTCACCTATTACGTGTTATGATCCGTAAACCCCAGTGTGACAGGCATTGGGATACTTTTCGGTGATGACCATAGTTTGAGGAGTTCATGTATTCACTATGTGTTAATGCTTTGTTCCGGTTCTCTATTGAAAGGAGGCCTTAATATCCCTTAGTTTCCTTATGGACCCCGCTGCCACGGGAGGTGTCGTGGATTTGTCACGGCAGATGTCCTAGTGTGAGGATTTAGTCGTGAGGCCAACGCATCTACGTAGTAGCTTGAGAGGGGTTGAGTGGGATGAGAGACGCGAGGTTTTTTACCCAGGTTCAGCCCCTCACAGTGGTGGTAAAAGCCTACATCCTGCTTCATTGATATTGATCATGGTGCTCACGATTACAATGGTGCTCTTTGGCTACCTCTCTCTCGAGAGCTATTGACTTGTCTCTCTCAAAAAAACCTCTCCCTCTTGGGGTGCTCTGCCCCTCCTTATATAAGTTGAAGGGGCGGGTTACATGACTAGTCCTAGTAGGATTAGGATTTACTCTATTACAAGTGGAGTCCTAGTCTTGCTTCCTTTGTAAGGGAATATTCCTTATGCCTTTCCTCTTAAGCCGGCCTACTATAACATGAGCCGGCCTTCTGGGCCTTGGGCATTGTCATCTATCTGACCCGCCGTCGGGGTCATCAGTGAGTCACCAGACCAGTGAGTCGCCAGTCTTCGGGCGGGTTACCGATGAAACGCCAAGTCTCGGCCGGGTCATGCATCCGGCCGGGTCATACCGCGGGGTATATCCCCGACATTAGCCCCCAGTTTAATTTGGATTTATCCATGTTAAACTGATCCCGCAAAATAAACACAAGAACAAATTTGACAGGTTGTGCTCTGGGTTAAAAAAATTCTGAGCCGGCACCTGATCATCCTTAAGTCCTTGTCATTTCCTTCTTCTGGAAAGTCCGGGTCAATAAACCAGCTTCATAATCAATTTGCTGATGTTGGTTTCTTGTAGAAAAATATTATAAAGAATAATCCATTTGATTCGGCTTCCAATGCTCTAATTTGACAAAAATATTGGTCTTGAAATACTTATCTGATTTTCAGCCGGCTTGAAGATGTAGACCTTGCCGGTTTATAATTGCCAAAATTGCCGGGTTATAAAACAGATGATGCCGGGTCATGATTGTTGCTGACGTCGGGTCATAATTGTTGCAGACGCCGGGTCATGATTGTTGCAGACGCCGGGTCAATCTTATGGCGACTTGGTGCTTGCTTTTGTAAATGTAGCTTTCCAACCATTGAGTCGGCTCTGTAAACCTTTCTATGAATAGCTTAGAGGAAATAAACTTTGCAAATTTCTCCAATAATAATATAATACCTGGTTTGCTCAAAACTGAGAATTTAAAGATATTCCTCCCTTATATGCATATCACCTGTAGCCCCCAAGTCTTAAGAGGAGAACGTAGTGATAGCTTAAGACTTGTTTCAATATAAATGTTGTAACTTTGGAGAAAACCCGGGTTGTTCATCTCAGTCACTAGTCATAAACTGAATATTTTTACCTCATATGTGTAGCCCCCAAGTGCCGGGTCATTACGCAATAATGAGCAGGGACTTTTGTAGATCTGATCATATAAATTTGAGGAGCAATGTGTAGCCCCCAAGGGCCGGCTCATCAATATGTGATGGGTCGGGTCTTCAATGAGGCAAGTTAAAATGACTTTGCATTAGCCCCAAGTGTCATGGTGCATGCTTGCAGTGACATGGGACTTGCATACTCGATGTAATCTTGATTTGATTAATGTAGCCCCCAAGTACCGGGTTGTATGCCTGCAGCAACTCGGGACTAAATAAAACCATGTCCATTGTCCGGATGATGTTGCTGAAAGCCTTTGCATATCAATATTGAACCATGCTCTCTGTTGTGAACCAGTATTTTATATGAAGGAATAATAGCCATTGCTCTGAAGCGGCTTTGAAAACCTCAGTCATAATACTGGTTATTGATAACCATAATAAAAATCCAGCCATTTTGGCTATTAAAGATTTGAATAATATAACCCGATTGGAAAACCTCAATCATTCAATACTGGTTATAACAACCATAATGAAAATCCAGCCAGGTTTGGCTATTAAAGATTTGAATACTTTATCTGTTGACAAGTAAATTCGGAGTTAAATACCCGGCGGCTCTTGGCCGATGGCGACTTAATGCGCATCCATTGTACTCCGGGATACAACACGGCGGCTTATAGCCTTTGTAAAAATTAAGAACTGATAACCCGTTCGAAACACCAATTCTAATCTTTGATGATGGGCTTGACCTTAATCATTTATTTAAGCCATAGCTCAGCACGTTCTGCACAAAGTTTAAAGAACATATGCCCTGGCGACTTAACGTCAAAAACTAGGGCGGGTAACAACCTAAACATAATATAGTCTTATGCATTTATGTAAAAGACTAGAATTAAGGCCATCGAAGCTAAAATATACTGGCGACTTAAAGTCAAAAGCCAGGGCGGGTTATCAAACATCGCATATTCATATAACAATAAAAAAACATACCTGTAAAATTGGCTCATACTGCCGGCTTACATCGTCATATCCAGTGAGGGTGACAACCCAAAGATTTATAAGCGCATGATTCCAATTACGCAATCCAAAGTATACTGGCGACTTAACGTCAAAAGCCAGGGCGGGTTATCAAACCCCAAATATTCATACAATTATTAAAAGACATACCTGTAGATTGATACCATGGTGATACCTTGATAATTATAATCCGGAGCGGGTATTGACCCGTAGACATGAAAGATCATAATTTGAATTTATTCAAGGCGAATCATCCTGGCGACTTAAAGTCTGCTTATCAGGGCGGGTTATTAACCCAAAACGCTCAAGTATGAGTCATAGAATTAAGGCTACATAGCCTGAATTGTAAAACCATATGTGAATATGGTAGAAGGATATAAATCCAAAATTTTCAGAAAAACAGAAATCCAGAAAAACAAGGCTTTCATAGGCCGCCAAGCCTAAAACTCAAGTGCTTTCATGGACCGCACAGCCACTGAGTTAATCCTAGCTCACTGTAAGCCGGTCCTCACATGACAAACCGCCGTTTTAACCTTAACAAGTTCAGGATCTGATTAAAAGATTGACTGTCAAGAGTACGGCGGGTCATTTCAGGATTACCTGGGCAGAGTAACAACGACATACAGGCAGGATAACCCGAAATTTGGTGTTTACACCTGGCTAGGAAGCCGATCAAGAGGGTAAGCATAGCTATGCACATTGAGCAGGAAGCCCCCAAGTGACCAATAACAAGGCATGAAAGCCTGATCAAGAGGGTAAGCATAGCTATGCTCAATGAGCAGGAAGCCCCCAAGTGACCTATAATATGATAAGCCAATAAGGCAGGATACCCATGTTTGAACCGTGCATCATGGCAGCAAGTTCTCTTTGGCAACCTTTAATTTTTTCTGAGAACTCGAACTTGCGAGAGATGGATTCTTCTTGAACCGGATGTTAAACCGGATATTGAGAGCTCAAAACTTTGTGAGAGACAGATTTCCCTTGAGCCGGATATTGAACCGGAATTTTTTCTTATAACCCGGAACGCTTCTATTGAGCCGGAACTCTTTTGATTGCCAAGCACTTTTTAAGCCGGAAATTATGTGACAGCCTTTTGAATTTTCACCAATGTGGCAGTAGCCTCCGGGACCGGGTTATTTTCCCTCCAATGACCCGGGGTTCTTGAATCTGCTGAAATTGACCGTGGCATAAACCGGCACATAGTTTACAGCGGAACGCTGGAATGTATTGAAGCTGGAGACAAGGTGAGCTATATATCCATGGCACGACCATCGCTCTTGCAGTGAACAATTGTCCTGCATAAAAAATATTGCAAGCCGGAGTAATTTGTTCTTTAAAGAATAAAAAATGCACCAATAAAAGTTGATTGGATAAATTTCACCTGATTCATCCGGACGACGTAAGTAGCGTCCGTGGATCACCTCTAGTAACTTCAACGGCAATTGAGCTGCTCTTTCATGACCGCAGCGAAGATGGCGGCTTAGAACAAGGCCGACCGGGCGTGATTTAGCACGAGGTCACAGTGGTGACAGCCGTGGCCGGCGGCTTGAAGTACGCTCGAACCTGAACCTGGGCGGCTCAGAGCGGACCCTCCGGGTCATGTTGGCCCTTTTTTTTTTGTCAACCGTCTGTTTATTTTTGTCCATCTTCATACGGGTATCTGGTGCCGTTTCCTTCTCCTCCATCGGGTACCCAGACCCGCCGAGGCAACCAACGGCGCGGCAGGCCCGCAGTGGAGGCAACGACGGCGGCCCTTGCGGCAGGGGCATATGGACGGAGGCCACCTCGGCGGGTCACAGAGGCGGAGGCAGCGGCTCAACACCTGCTCCGGCGAGGGTGGCGCGAGGCCAAGACAGAGGCCGGACCAGGCCTGACAGCGGCGGCTTGAAACTGTAGCGACATGCGGCAGACGAGGTGACCCGGTGAAAGCGACTTGGCGACGGCGGGCGCGTTAACCGCGGCTCGAGGTGAACGCAGAGGCGGAGGCGCCTCGACGCAGCCGGCGGAGGGTGCTTGCGGCGGCCGTGGCAGCCAGGCGGCTCGGCGAGGTGCGACGGCGGCCGGTGCAGCCGCGGGCGAAGGCGACGCCCAGCAGGGAGAGGCGCGGCGGCGGCTTGCGGCCGCCGAGACGGCAGCGGCTCGGCGCGGAGATGGCCGAGGAGGTGGGTTGAAGCAGAGGCGACCACGGCAACGGGGCCGCTCGGCGACTCGTAGGCAGCCGCAGTACAGGCGGCAAGCCGGTTTGGAGCGGGCGGCCCGAAGTGGAGACGAGGCCGTAGCGGTTGACTTCAAGTCCACGCTCACGTAGCGGCCTTTCAGGCGCATGCTCTGCAAATTGATGCCCTTGTGTGTTGGTGTGGAGCAAGGAGCAACCGTGCAAATGCCTTGACGTGCAACATTATATGCATATTCGCCCCATTCATCAATTGGTATTAGCTTTGCTAGTACTTTGCATTGGCTTGGGTCTTCTTGTTGGGAAGATTGACTCAACCTCGAGGCCGTCAGCTCACGTGTGAATTCCTCAGCAGATCCTACGAACTCGACAGTAGACCAACAACACCACTCAGACTTCCCGTCCCAAACTAGCAGCTGATCCAATCCTTCCTACTAAATCATATCTTCAAACCAGTTTTTGCCACGGCCGCGTAATTGCAAACGCTTGCTGCTGTTGCTCTCTGCTAACATAGCAGCTACAAATCTTATGGTCAGTGTTTCAGACTGTACACATTGCCATGTCATTAAATCTAGATGAACTTCAGAAGATGGCTGCAGCAACTGACAAAATCAGCAGTACGTGAAGTAATTCCTTGGTGTCATACGCAGTTGGCTGTTGTACGTGTAGTTGTTGCTGATCTTGAGGAAAAAGCACTGAAGCCCAACAACGGAGGCAACTTGAGGCCGAGGCCAAGGCGCGGACACGCGTGGATGGAGGCGAGGCCCGGCTCGGCCGGCAGCGTGCGGGATGCTCAAGGAGGCAGAGCCCGTGCTAGGGGCGGAGCGGTGAAGAGGCGAAGACGTTCCAGTGAGGAGAGGCTGCGGCCATTGGAGGCGGCAGGGCCGGAGTCGGTGCAAGGTGATCTAGCGGAAAAGGAGTCCGGCGGCTCGAACACGAGGCCGAGGCGGCTTGAGGCAGCAGGTGGCCAGAGTTATGGGCGTCGGCAGCTTGGAACGGCGGCTTGGAGTAGAAACCGGGGCGCTCGGCGACGAAGACGACGGCGACTTGAAGCCATGCGCGGAGCTAGGCCGTTGGGGCGAGCCAGAGGAGGTGGAGGCGGCCATCGCGGTGGCAGGCGGTCGACGAGGCCAGCGACTTGGCGGAAGCGCGGGATGAGCCCGCAATGAGCGAGGCGGCGATTGGAGGCCGCGGAGACGAGGTCGCACGGGGGGAGCCACGCAGAGGCGGAGCCCGGCGACTCGAAGACGAAGTTGTGGTGGCGACTCTGAGGCGAAGCGGAAAACCCCTTGGAGGCAGCTAGGCAAACGGTCAGCTGAGGTGAGGCCGTGGCTCAGGCAGGCAACGGCGACTTGGAACGGACCGGTGGGCGGCTTTACGGAGGCCCTTCGGCGACTTCGGAACGAGGCCGGTGACTTGATGCCGCGGCAGAGACAGCTGCGAGGCCGGGCCGGCTTGAGGCGCAAACCGCGGCGCAGGTGAGGCCATGGTGCAGAGGCGGCAGCTGACTCGAAGGCAGGTTGACGGAGTGGCTCTGAACGGTGGCCTCTGTCTCGAAAGCGACCGGCGGGTCAGTTTATTCCCAAATAAACAAAGGCAATCCTAAACCAGATCGATCAGGTTGCTGCGTAGGAGTACTTGGTAGAAAATATCGTTGGTGCATGGGCCCATCCAATAGCTATACGGAATCGATCTGACGACCACTGTCCGGACTGATTTTTGTAGCGACCGCCTAACAGCAATCGGACCCGGCTATCGAATCCGTAGCGAAACTCATCAACGACTTTGATGGTTTCCTGTAGTATACTTTGTGTGCGGCGGAAACACTCCTGCCGATCTAGGCGACTCACGTTGGCAACCTGCGGCAATGTATCAAATCGTAACCCTAATTCCTCTTGAACCATGGATGGGGCTTAGATCTGACCGCGCGCCTTTGAGATAATGTAAATCCTTTTGCAATGACTCTTTTTCATTCGGAAAATTGCGAACTTCTCGATTCCTGAGAGAGATCCCTTTAAGAACTCAACACCACCGTGCGTAGGCCCCACGATGGGCGCCAACTGTCGTGGATTTGTCACGGCAGATGTCCTAGTGTGAGGACTTAGTCGTGAGGCCAACGCATCTACGTAGTAGCTTGAGAGGGGTTGAGTGGGACGAGAGACGCGAGGTTTTTTACCTAGGTTCGGCCCCTCACGGTGGAGGTAAAAGCCTATATCCTGCTTCATTGATATTGATTATGGTGCTCACGATTACAATGATGCTCTTTGGCTACCTCTCTCGAGAGAGCTATTGACTTGTCTCTCTCAAAAAAACCTTTCCCTCTTGGGATGCTCTGCCCCTCCTTATATAAGTTGAAGGGGTGGAGTCCTAGTCTTGCTTCCTTTGTAAGGGAATATTCCTTATGCCTTTCCTCTTAAGCCGGCCTACTATAACATGAGCCGGCCTTCTGGGCCTTGGGCCTTGTCATCTATCTGACCCGCCGTCGGGGTCATCAGTGAGTCGCCAGACCAGTGAGTCGCCAGTCTTCGGGCGGGTTACCGATGAAACGCCAAGTCTCGGCCGGGTCATACCGCGGGGTATATCCCCGACAGGAGGTTAGGACAAAAGATGTCATGCAAGTTCTTTTCCATAAGCACGTATGACTATTTACGGAATACATGCCTACGTTATATTTATGAACTGGAGCTAGTTTTGTATCGCCCTAGGTTATGACTATTATATGAAGAATATCATCCAACGAATTCACCGATCCAATGCTATCACTGTTACTGTTACCACTGCTATCAAAACTATCATATTACTGTGCTACTGATCACTTTGCTGCAGATATTTAATCTCCAGGTGTGGTTGAATTGACAACTCAACTGCTAATACTTACAAATATTCTTTGGCTCCCTTTGTGTCGAATCTATAAATTTGGGTTGAATACTCTACCCTCGAAAACTGTTACGATCCCCTATACTTGTGGGTTATCAACAATTTTTTATGTCAGGAGTTATGCCTGAAGGTATCAATGATACGACCATTGTCCTTATCCCAAAATTGAAGAATCCTCGGTCCATCAAAGATTTCAGACCAATTAGCCTGTGTAATGTCATTTATAAAATCATATCGAAGTGCCTGGTGAATAGGCTGAGACCTTTTCTGGATGGTATGATTTCTCCCACTCAGAGTGCCTTTATTCCAGGAAGGTTAATTTCAGATAACGCGCTTATTGCTTTTGAATGTATCCATTTGTTGAGTACGTTAAAAGATCAGCATGGATATTTTGGTGCATATAAGTTGGATCTGGCAAAAGCATATATACGATCGAGTGGATTGGCAATTCTCGAAGAGTATGCTTGGGGCTTCTGGTTTTGCACCAGTTTGGATTAATTGGATAATGACATGTGTTATATCAGTGAAATACTCGGTGCGGTTAAATGGACAGCTGTTGGAACCTTGCTATCCATCTTGTGGACTCAGGCAAGGGGATCCCTTATCACCGTATTTGTTCCTGTTTGTGGCTGAGGCCTTTTGTCTGCTGCTAAGAGACGCATGTGACAGAGGTGCCCTAAAGGAATTTCATCTGAACAGATAGGCCCCAGGTATTTCTCATCTGTTGTTTGCAGATGACAGTCTACTCTTTTTCAAGGGGACCATTGATCAAGCCTTAGTCATTAAAAATATCCGGTCAGCTTATGAGGAGGGAACTGGCCAGCTCCTAAACCGTGATAAATGCTCGATTAAGTTTGGCAAAATGTGTAGTATAAAAAATCAGGTGGCCACGATGGTTATTTTAAAAATTTCTGCAAAAGGCTTCGAGGATAAGTACCTTAGGTTACCTGTGCTGGAGGGTAGAATAAAGGTGGGTAAATTCTAGTCTACCAAAGATAAGGCTTTAAAAAGATCAACAAACTGGATTGAAAAGTATGCCTCTAGCGGTATAAAGGAAAATCAAATTAAGGCAGTGTTGCAAGCGCTCCCAGTGTATGCCATGGGAATCTTTAAATTTCCAGCATCACTGTGTGATGAGCTTACTCGCATTATTAGGAAATTTTGGTGGGGAGACGAAGAAGACAGAAGGAAAACCTATAGGTTAGCTTGGGATAAGCTAACTAAACCAAAAAGGCAGGGGCCTGGGTTTTCGAGATCTCAGGTTATTTAATCAAGCACTCTTGGCTAAGCAGGTGTGGCTGTTAAGGCATATTTCTCCCTTAGTGGTTTTGGTGATTAATGACAATACGCTTTGCGGACTAACCGTGTGCATAAAGTTTTTCAGAGAATATCCTAGGTGGCACAAGATGGTTTATTTCCCCTCGGTGGCATTAAGTCAAGACGGTTTTTCTCCTGACGATTTCTTTTTGGTGGTTTGAGTCGTACGAAACCTGTACTATTAAGATGGGGTCCGTGCTGGAAAGGTGTCGGTGCAACAGACCCTGGTGTATGTTGCGCGGACTGTACATAGGCTCAGGAACAAGGTTACAGCATCCAAGACGAGGCCAAGCTGAAGATATAGCTCTTTGAGAAGTCGAAGGGCGGATCAAGAAGACCAAGACAAACCAAAGAAGCAAGATCTCATCAAGGGGAAACCTCCCTTGCCCGGCAGGCGAGCCTGGTTAGGTCGAGGTCATCCCAGAGACAAGTCTCAAGACTCCCCCGGCAGGCTTACCGGGGACGCCGATGGCGGATTACCCCGCCAAGGCTCCACCGCTCCACCTCACAGCAACGCAAGTCACCTATCGGTGTGGTGTCGAGCCCCCAAGTGATTAAGTGGCAGTATTTGGTACGTGGCAGGCCATTTCTGCGGAAGAACACCCCTAAATGACACCCGTCCAGGAGACGTGTCACGCAGGCAGGCGAAGAGGTGGCTGAATGGCACGGCAAGGCTTGCCGGGCTACACCCACGTTGTGACACTAAGCGGTGCATTTAATGCGCCTTGTCCTGTCTGCAGAATTAGGTATGATAGCACTGTTTGCTATCCAATCAGTACGTAATGACTGATTTGCCATTGTGGTGACCCCTTGACCTATAAAAGGAGGGTCGGGGCAACCTAAGAAAGGATTCGGACCCCTGTATGCTCATACACGCGTAGCTGCTCTCGTCCCAAGGTGACCTTGTCGGGCTAGAGCATTGCATCTCCACCCCGGTCCATTCATCAATCCACCAAAGCAGTAGGGTTTTACGCCTCACGGCGGCCCGAACCTGGGTAAAAACTGCATGTGTCATCACTGCCGCGCCATCTTACGGCCTTCGCTCTTTGTGCAGCGCGCCCTCCCCCCTTGCTAAACCACAAAGGGGCCAATGGCCCCATAGGTGGCCGTGTTGAACCACGACATCTTTGGCGCGCCAGGTAGGGGGAAGCGCATGTGCGAACCTGAGGTCATAAGTGGCGTGTTCGTTTTCATCATCGTCTTCTTCATCAACGGCTTCATCAGCCATGGCGCCCAAAAAGAAATCCGGTGCTTCAGCTCACCCGTCCAACTCGAAGGCCCCCTCGCATGCAGCCACTGATGCCATGGGGGCTGCGGGGGAACATGGGAACGCGGACGCCGCGGGGGACGTGACTGGCGCAGGCGGCGCCATCACCGTTCCCCCTGTGGCCGAAGCGTGAGCGGGAGGCACCGGAGGAGGGCGACACCAACAGCACCCCGTCGGCCATGCTCCGCAAGGTAAGGGTGGGGAGAATGTTCCGTCTCCGCCTCCCCACCTCACCGAGGGACATAGCCGCAGCGATGGCGCTCGCCCTGCTGCGGGTCGTAGCCTCCTAGCTGCCCCCGCCGCTGGAGCGGCTACAGGGCCCGCGCTATCCCCGGGGCAAGTTAACCAAGACGATCCGCCGAACGGGGTCGTCAATCCCCAAGCACATCCACCTCGTCGCCATGCCACCCCGGCGACCGGCTCGCGGCGGCGAGAACATGGCGCCACCACAAACAGGCACCATCAGAAGTCGGGCGACATCGCGATCCGCATCATCGTCCATGCCAAGCACTACCTCGGAAGCCATGGCACGGGCCCAGCTCTTGTTGAGATTCCCGCCAGCGGCCAATCAAATGGATGAGTGGAGAGCCACCATTCAGAGCCTGATTGGTTTCACTGAGGCGGGAGGATCACAATAGGCAGGCCCGCCGTGGCCTCCACCGACGGCGGCAACGGCCCAAGCCGCTGACCGCACCGAGGAAGCCGTTTCAATGGTGCAGTCCCCTCCACAGCAGCCAGTGCAGGGGCCACGGCCAGAACTACGCGACCAAGAACTCGACGATGTGTCGACGGCTTCGTCTGACCCTCGAGCCCGTCGAGACCAGTGGCAGGTCCTAGAGGGCAGGTGGGGGGAAGACGCGCGCATCACCATAGAATGACGCTGCGAAACCCACCGCCAGTCCAATAGGCGAAATGGCCCCGACGTCGACGAGCCCGCGCTCGGTGGGAACGGGTACCTGCCTTTCGAGGTTGGGTGCCCCGCCTTCACCCGTGAGCTACGGCAAGTCCGTTGGCCATCTGCCCGTATGTTCAAGCCAGAGATACCAAAAAATACGATGGAAGATTGAACCCGGCAGAATTCTTGAGCATCTACACCATCGCCGTCCAAGCTGCCGGAGGGAGAGATGAAAAGGTGTTCGCCAACTACTTCCCTTTGGCCCTCAAGCCAAACGTGAGGTCGTGGCTGATGCACCTGCCGGAGAATTCCATCTCGACCTGGGCTGACCTGTGCAATGAGTTTGTTGGCGCCTTCATAGGCGGCCATCAAGAACCAGGGCGGCCCAACGATTTGCAACTCCTCCCGCAGAAAGAAGGAGAGAGTTTGCGGAAGTATATGCAGAGGTTCAGCCGGGTGCACAGAAACATTCCAGACATCCACCCGGCAGCCGTGATCACTGCGTTCCAGTCCAACGTACGCAACCGCAGGATACGTTCCAAGATGAATGTCCGGTTGCCCAAGACTGTGAATGAGTTGTACGTTTTGGCGGATAAGTGTGCCCGGACAGAGGAGGGGAGGCGACTCCCCAGAGAAGAAGGTGGCATCGACGTCGACTCGGAAGATGACGACGATGCTGCCGATCAGAAGAAGAAGAACAAGAAGCGCAAGAAGAAAACAGTGTTGGCTATCGAAGGATCTGGTGCCCCTAGTACCAGCAAGAAGGACAAGGCCAAAGCTCTTGGCAAGGAGGTTGCCACGTGCACTGATTGCCGGGAGGCTGCAGTGGCCGAGAAGTCTGGGAAAGCTGATGGGTCGTATTGCAAGATCCATCAGACTAAAGGCCATGATCTCCAAGAGTGTCACCAAGTTGAGCAACTCGTCAAGAAGCAAAAGGATGAATACGAGAAGCACGACAAGGAAAGAGACCAAGATGGCATTGGCGGGAAGGGCCGAGGTGGCAGAGGAGGCCACCCCGGCAAGGTCCATCAGCATCAAGGGAAACCTGCTAAAGGCCGTGACAAGAAGGAGTGCAATGACGAGAGCGACGAAGGGGATGAAGAGGAAACCAGTGAGCAGGAGTTTCAGAAGGCCACTGACGCCATGTGCATTGACGGGGGTGCATCCTTGCACTCCTCTCACTGCCAGCTTAAACAGTGGGTGCGTGAGGTCAATGATATGGAACCAGCGGCAGAGTTTCGGAAACCGCTCAAGTGGTCTCGCACGCCCATCATCTTCGACGAAGAGGACCACCCTGACCGCACCACCGCGGTAGGGTGTTTGCCATTGTTGGTTTCACCAATAATCTGCAACCTCAAAGTCACGAAGATGTTGGTTGACGGCGGGGCTGGGTTGAATCTGATTTCCCCCAAGGTGCTCAACAAGCTTCAGATAGCAGATGAAGAGCTCGAGGTTACCGGTACTTTCCAAGGGATCAACCCCGGCAGGAGTCGTCCTAAGGGAAAGATCATGCTGCCAGTAACATTCGGAAGGGAGGTAAACTACCGAACTGAGAAGGTTGTGTTTGATGTGGTTGACCTCCCCCTGCTGTACAATGGAATCCTCGGTCGTCTAGCCCTGGCTAAATTCATGGCGGCATCCCACTATGCCTATAACATGCTGAAGATGCCAGGGCCGATGGGCGTCCTTTCCATTCCATCGGACAAGAAAGACACAATCATATGCGTGGATAAGATATACAGAGAGGCAGTCGCTGCCGAGGCCGTGGAAGCTGCCGCTCCCGCCAAGGAAAGTAAGAAAGGGAAGAAAGCTAGCAAGGATACCGGCGAGGAATCCAGGAAGTGCGCCTATCGATGACTTGCCGAAAAGTTTCAATAGCAAGAGATCAAAGGTCCCGGCAGGGCTGGTTGGCACTGATGGTACGTTCACCATCAGCTCCACCCTTGACGAAAAATAGGAAAGCACGCTCGTTACCTTCCTACGGGCAAATGTCGATGTGTTTGCCTGGCAACCATCTGACATCCCCGGTGTTCCCAGGGAGGTCATCGAGCACCACCTTGCTGTCTGCCCTCATGCCCGGCCCGTCAAGCAGAAGGTCCGAAAGCAAGCTTTGGAGCGGCAGCAATTCATTGCCGACGAGATCAAGAAACTTGAAGCTGGTGGTTTGGTCAGGGGAGTGTTGCACCCAACATGGTTGCCTAATCCAGTGATGGTGCGCAAGGCGAATGGGAAGTAAAGGCTCTGCATAGATTTCACAGATCTAATAAGGCATGCCCGAAGGACCCATTCCCCTTGCCGCGCATCGATCAGATTGTGGATTCCACCTCCGGGTGTGACCTGCTCTCCTTCTTGGACGATTACTCCGGGTACCACCAGATATTCATGTCCAAGGAAGATGAGGAGAAGACCGCGTTCATAACCCCATGCGGCACATACTGCTTTGTACGAATGCTCTTCGGATTAAAGAGCGTCGGGTCCACCTTTACAAGAGCCGTGTAGATTGGCTTCGAGCCCCAGTTGCACAGAAATATTGAAGCTTACATGGATGACATTGTGGTCAAGACCAAGGACAGATCAACTCTCATTCAAGATTTAGAAGAGACCTTTGCGAATCTGCGCAAGATTAACCTGAAGCTTAACCCGGAGAAGTGTGTGTTTGGCGTTCCCTCCAGCAAGCTACTTGGCTTCTTTGTGTCTCATCGAGGGATAGAGGCCAACCCCGACAAGATCAGAGCGATTGAGCAGATTCAAGCACCCAGGACAGTCAAGGACATAAGGCGTTTAACTGGATGTGTTGCTGCGTTGAGCAGGTTCATCTCCAAGTCCACCGAACGCGCCCTACCGTTCTTCAAAATCTTGAAAAAGGCAGGGCCCATGAAGTGGACCCCGGAGGCAGAGGCAGCGCTGAAAGACTTGAAGACCTACCTTTCCTCTGTTCCCACTCTAGTTGCTCCTAAACCATGAGAATCGTTGCTGCTATATCTAGCGGCAACCAATCAAGTGGTTAGTGCAGCCCTGGTGGCACAGCGGGAAGCAGAAGGAGGAGCAGTGGCAGCCACTGCCCTTCTCGGGGAAGGAAGTGAACCAGTTGCGGCAGGATTGAGCACAGATCAAGCGAAAGAAGAGCAGGGCAGGGAAGGCAACTCCAAGACTGTGGCGAGGAAGAAGGTGGTGCAGTGGCCAGTTTACTTTGTCAGCTCCCTACTGCAGGGGGCTAGATCAAGGCATTCTGGCATGCAAAAGTTGATCTCTGGCCTCATCATGGCCTCAAGGAAACTACACCACTACTTCCAAGCCCACGAGATCACGGTTGTCACCCGTTTTCCCCTGCAACGCATAATGAGGAACCCTGAAGCCACCGGCAGGATAGTTGAATGGGCGCTGGAATTATCAAGCTTTTGATTGAAGTATGAAAGCACCTGGACTATCCAGAGCAGAGCGTTGGCGGAGTTTATTGCAGAGTGGACACCTACCCCTAACGAGGAAGCACTGGAAACAGTCATCCCCGGCCAGGAAGCGCCCCAAGAATGGGTCATGTACTTTGATGGTGCCTTCTCCCTGCAAGGTGCAGGAGCTGGTGTGCTCCTCGTCGCACCTACTGGGGAACACCTCAAGTACGTGGTCCAAATGCATTTCCCCCGGGAGGAAGCTACCAACAATACAGCTGAGTATGAAGGACTCCTTGCCGGGCTCAGGATTGCAACAGAGTTGGGAATCAAGAAGTTGGTAATTCAAGAAGACTCGCAGCTCGTGGTGAGTCAAGTGAACAAGGATTACCAAAGTCCATTGATGGAGGCTTACGTGGAGGAAGTGAGAAAGCTAGAGGAGCACTTTGACGGATTGCAAACAGAGCACATGCCGCGTGCGGAAAACAGCATTGCTGATTATCTGTCAAAGTGCGCTGCGCAAAAGCTTCCTGTGGAACCAGGAACTTTTGTTCTCCACCTGACTCAACCCTCAGTGTCCCCAACCGCAATGACCAGAAAGAGGAGGAAACTGGACTCCGGCAAGCCTCTCCCGGTAGAGCTTCCCAAAGCCCCCGGCAGAGAGGTTGGCGGGGCAACTCCACTTCGCCTGGTGAGCAGCACCCTCCCGCCGAGCGATCAGCCCTTGCGGTTGAGGCATGCGCTCCCACGAATGAGGAGGTGCCGCTAATCCTTGTTGTCGAGCCCTAGGCTCCAACTTGGGCACAACACATAGTCCGGTACCTCCAAACAGAAGAACTTCCTGAAGAGCAAGAAGAAGCTGAAAGAGTAGCTCGGAGGGCCAGTATGTATCAGTTTGTCGATAGCACACTATACAGAAGAAGGCCCAACGGTGTGAAATTGAAGTGCATTTGCCGGGAAGAAGGAAAGGAACTGTTGGCAGAGATACACGGAGGCATGTGCGGCTCTCATATTGGATTGAGGGCCTTGGTTGGAAAAGCTTTCCGGCAAGGATTCTATTGACCCACGGCCCTCCAAGATGCAATCGAGCTAGTCACCAGATGTGAAGCCTGCCAGTTCCACTCCAAGAATATCCATCAGCCTGCCCAAGCTCCCCAGATGATCCCTTTGTCATGGCCCTTTTCGGTCTGGGGGCTCGACATTTTGGGCCCCTTCCCCCATGCTGCTGGGGGCTTTGAGTTCTTGTACGTCACCATCGACAAGTTCACAAAGTGGCTGGAAGTAGATCCTGTGAGGAAGGTGACTGCATAGTCAGCTATCAAGTTCTTGAAAGGACTGGTGTGCCGCTTCGGAGTACCCGCCAGAGTCATCACAGACAACGGCACCCAGTTCATGAGCCGCGCCTTCATGCAATACGTTCAAGCCCTCGGAAGCAAGATCTCATTCGCCTCTGTTGCCCATCCCAGGAGCAACGGGCAAGCTGAGAGGGCAAACGCTGAAGTGCTATGAGGACTCAAGACAAGAACATTTGACAAGCTGCAGAAGTGTGGCAGGCGATGGATCGACGAGCTGCCGGTGGTTCTTTGGTCCCTCCGTACGACACCAAATCGAGCTACCAGCCAGACTCCCTTCTCCCTAGTCTATGGGGCAGAAGCAGTTATCCCCACGGAACTCATATACGGGTCACCTTGAGTGCTTGCCTATGATGAAGTAGCGCAAGAACGGCACCGGCGTGACGACGCTGTGCTACTTGAGGAGAACCGTCTCCGGGCTGCTGTACGTGCTGCACGATACCAGCAAGCCCTGCGTCGCCATCACAGCCGCAGGGTTCATGCCCAGAGCCTTAAGGAAGGCGACCTTGTCCTTAGGCGCGTTTAGTCCGCCAAGGGTGCAAACAAGTTGACGCCAAAGTGGGAAGGCCCTTACCGGGTGGGATGAGTCACCAGACCGGGCGCAATCCGTCTGGAGACCGGAGATGGCATTCGATTGCAAAACTCATGGAACATTGAGCATCTCCGTAAGTTCTACCCATAAGGTGCGGCTGTCGGGCCCTGCCCGGCAGCCACCCTTTTGTACAAGCATTGCCGATGTTGCATGTAACCCTTTGTACAAAGCCAGGTGCAGACCCTGAGCAACAGATGAATAAACGAAGCACTAGGGGCCCCAAAACTTGCAAGCATGCATAGCATAGCATGAGCATGTCATGATCATGTAGATGAGGTCATATTTTGCTACATATCATGGGCATGTAGATGAGATCATATGTTACCTTGCTTTCCTCTGCACTAACTGCAGGGCTCTTGCCGTGGACCCAATCCCGGAAAGAAGGAATGGAAGCGAGACTACGTATCGATCCCCGGCAAGCCAAATAGATAAGTTCCCTCTCGTCCATACATGTCTCTGTAAGAAAGAAACTTGTGCATAGAAAGACCTCGTCGCCTTCGAAACATTTGTGCTCCCATCCTTTGACTCGAACGTTGCTTCGGTCAAGATGGTCGAAGTAACTCTTGCTGAAGAAGGTCCGACGAGGGGCCGGTCCCCTTTCTATAGTTTTGAAGCCTGGCAGGCTCAGCCCCGCGGCAACAAACTGGGGGTGGCCAGCAAGATAACTTGCCGGGGAAAACTTGTTTACTTAAAAGTATAAAAGGCTTTCCCCCTTTGCGTGGACACAGTACATGCACAAGTACCCGGCAAGACTATCTTTTTTCATTAATATGCAAATAAAACAAGTACAAGGCTTACAGAGTACAAAGATGGATAAACGAGGTTACATATTTGGAATTAAAGTTTGGCAAATGCCTACATATTTTAGACTGAAAAAAGAAAAGTGCCCCGTAATCCCTTTCTTGTCCCTCTCCTCCTAGGAACCGCGAAAAGAGGCGAAGATGAAAAAAGGAGTGCCTGAGCGGAAGCCCTGCCCGACCTCGTCAGGACCTGCCGAGCGCAGTCTGACAAGATCGAGAGTGGCGAGGGTGCGAAGGAGGGGGACAGAGGGAACAGCTCGGCGGTGCCCTGGTCACCACCCCCAGGGCCAGCAAGATGCCCCGGTACAAGTGCTGGCAGGGAAAGCCTGCCCGGGCTCAGCTGGAAGACTGCTGGAGGAGGTGAAGGCACCAAGAGAGCGGCCATCCGGAAGAGGCTGGTGATGATGGTGCCGGGGAGGGAGGGGAAGAGTAAAAAGACATGGCAGCGGGCCGCCAGTACGAGACGAAGGCGTCGGTGCCATCGTACTCTGACCTGATGGCCTACCACCCGCCTTCTCCGTCTTCCCTTGTTTTTCCACCATAACCAACACTCCCGGAGGACGCCGGCCCCTCGGCCCGTCACCTCGCACTGAGAAGAGGTAGACGACGATGGTGTCCAGAGCGCGCGAGGGACGCCGCTCCCCACCTTGGCGGGCAGGAAGCCCCCGCCATCTTCAGCATTGATCCTGACCTCGCTAGAGGGGGCCGTGCAGGGACTACCAAGGGTCCCAGGCACAGCCCCGCGGGCGAGCGCCGGAAGATCTAGGGGCCCCGCCAACGGGGGGTCAAGCCTCGACAACTTGCAGCAAGAGCAAGTGCTTCCCTCCGGATGGCTGGCTTGTGTGGGGGAAATGAGTGCCCCTCCATTTTGGAGGGGCGCAACGCTTCCCGCACTACGGCTAACACGACGCCCTCATCCACCACCGCCGTGTTTCCGACAACCCTGGACCAGACTCACTCCCCGAGCATCAACATGAATATCCGGCGTCGTCACCCCCGAGCTAGAGCCCGGGGCCTGGCCCCGGTCTCTCCTTCCCGACATGACGAGAAAAGAGACAGAAGGAAAAAGGGGAGAGATGCGTGAGTAGATGCCTTCGCTCCTCTCTCGCCCTCCCTTTTATAGGCAAGCCGGGGTTGGGGGCTAATCCGTCGCCCACCCCCGAGGGAGGGAGCTCTCCCTGATCCAACCCGTCCAAGTCGTCACCGACGATCGGATCCGATCGCCGCCCTCCTGCGCCAATCCTCCGCCATGGCGTCCCTTCCGCACCACGCGCCTCCATTACCTACCCCACTCGATGCATGCAGCATACATGGTGAAGGATAAAAGCGTGGTGGGATGACTGAATTGGCAGTTACTCCCCCATGAGTTAAAGTCATTCACGGACCATTATAGAGATGGCCCCACCACGATTGGCATCACGCGGCGCGCGGAAAAACCAAAAACTGACTCAAGCACAGGTTAATGAAGAAGCAAAGAAGATCTCAAAGGATGAGCTACCACAAGACCTCTGCCTGTGTACATGATAGGGCCTACCTCGACGACTCTCGGCAGCATGTTCGGGCTAGGCCCGGGGGCTCCTGTCGATGCAACAGGCCCTGGTGTATGTTGCCCGGACTGTACACAGGCTCAGGAACAAGGTTACAGCATCCAAGATGAGGCCAAGCTGAAGATATAGCTGTTTGAGAAGTCGAAGGGCGGATCAAGAAGACCAAGACAAACCAAAGAAGCAAGATCTCACCAAGGGGAAACCTCCCTTGCCCGGCAAGCGAGCCTGGTTAGGTCGACGTCGTCCCAGAGACAAGTCTCAAGACTCCCCCAGCAGGCTTGACGGGGACGCCGAGGGCGGATTACCCCGCCAAGGCTCCACCACTCCACCTCACAGCAACGCAAGTCACCTATCGGTGCGGTGTCAAGCCCCCAAGTGATTAAGTGGCCGTATTTGGTATGTGGCGGGCCATTTTTGAGGAAGAACACCCCTAAATGACACCCGTCCAGGAGACGTGTCACGCATGCAGGTGAAGAGGTGGCTGAATGGCACGGCAAGGCTTGCCGGGCTACACCCATGATGTGACACTAAGTGGTGCATTTAATGTGCCTTGTCCTGTCTGCAGAGTTAGGTATGATAGCACTGTTTGCTATCCAATCAGTACGTAATGACTGATTTGCCATTGTGGTGATCCCTTGACCTATAAAAGGAGGGCCGAGGCAACCTTAGAAAGGATTTGGACCCCTGTATGCTCATACGCGCGTAGCTGCTCTCGTCCCAAGGCGACCTTGCCGGGCTAGAGCGCTGCGTCTCAACCCTGGTCCATTCATCAATCCACCAAAGCAGGAGTAGGGTTTTACGCCTCGCGGCGGCCTGAACCTGGGTAAAAACTGCCTATGTCATCACCGTTGTGCCGTCTTACGGCCTTCGCTCTTTGTGAAGCGTGCCCTCCCCCCTTGTCGAACCACAAAGGGGCCGATGGCCCCATAGGTGGCCGTGTTGAACCACGACAAAAGGTATGGGTGGAATCATCACGTACACAACCTCACTTGCACCCACTTTGCCTTTCCACTTTCCTGGAGCTATCTACCTATTTTCTTAGTCAACTTGAGATAGCACAGGAGCGGTACTACCGCTGGTCACTACCGGTCTACTACCACTTAGGGGTTCTCCTATTCTGCAACTCTCGGTTGCCTGGTTTGACTTAGCAGCACTAGCACGGTAGTACCGCTCATGCGGTACTACCGCGCCTAGTACCGCTGCCAGCACCGCTTAGGGTTTCCCCCCTGTGCTAGCTTCTGTTGTCTTTTTCTCTTAAGCGATACTAGAGTGGCACTAGAGCGGTAGTACCGCTTGGGACGGTACTGCCGCCCTAGCGCGCCCTAGTACTGCTGCTCAAGACAAGTCAGATCTTCTTAGCGGTAGTACCGCTTGGGGCTCCGGTAGTACCATGCAAGCCTCACTACCGCCCTCTGGTTTCTCTGTTTACTGACTTGGGTTGGGTAGTACCGCTTAGATGCGGGCTGAGGGCAAAAAACGGTTGGATTTTCCCCCACTATATATAGGGGGTCTTCTTCCCCAAGAAGACTTACCTCTTCTTCCCCCAAGCTCCATTGTTGCTCCAAAGCTCATTTTTGCCCGATCTCTCTCCCTAGCCAATCAAACTTGTTGATTTTCTAGGGATTGGTTGAGAAGGCCCCGATCTACACTTCCACCAAGGGAAATTTGATTCCCTCTTCTAATCCCTTGCGGATCTTGTTACACTTGGGTGTTTGAGCACCCTAGACAGTTGAGGTCACCTCGGAGCCACATTCCATTGTGGTGAAGCTCTGTGGTATTGTTGGGAGCCTCCAATTTGGTTGTGGAGAGATCCCCAACCTTGTTTGTAAAGGTCCGGTCGCCGCCTTCAAGGCCACAACTAGTGGAATCACGGCTTGTCGCATTGTGTGAGGGTGTGAGGAGAATACGGTGGCCCTAGTGGCTTCTTGGGGAGCATTGTGCCTCCACACCATTCCAACGGAGACGTACTTCCTCTCAAAGGGAAGGAACTTCGGTAACACATCCTTGTCTCCCCCGACTCCACTTGTGGTTATCTCTTACCTTTACATTGTGCAAGCTTTACTTGTGTTATATCTCTTGCTTGCTCGTATTGCTTGTGTTGCTTGCATCATATAGGTTGCACACCTAGTTGCATATCTAGACAACCTATTTGTTGCAAACCCTAATTTGTTAAGAAAAGCTAAAAATTGGTAGTTGCCTATTCACCCCCCTCCTCTAGTCAACCATATCGATCCTTTCAATTGGTATCAGAGCCTCGTCTCTTTATTAAGGGTTTCACCACCCGAAGAGTATGGTTGATGAAGGTGGTATTGGGGATGAAGTGCCCGAGGATGTGGAGTTGAACTCGATTACTCGTGATGACTTAAATGAAGCCATGGCTTCACTTAAGACGTCCATGACGAACAAGGTCAAGTCCATGCTTAAAGAATTACTTGAGGGGTTGAAAATTTCTCCCGATCCGTTGCTTGTGGTTAATCCCACCGCATCGGAGTATGAGGCCAATTCTGACAAGGAAGCGGCTAAAGGTACTCAAACCTTCTCCTCTCAAAACAAGAATGGGACATGAACCTTTGCCTCGGTTCCCCCTCCCCCGGTCTATGGAGGACCGGTTCCTACCCCGCATATTAACAACCTTGGTCCTCTTCCTAAGCTTGTGAAAGGTGATTTTGCTAATTGGGTTTCTCGCATCAAGTCTCATTTGAATCACAGCTCAACAAATCTTTAGAGAATCATCGAGCAAGGCTTCTACCCGCATGATCCAAACAATTTCACCCCAAGAGAAGAAGCAGACAATCACTCCGCTTTGTTCATCCTTCAAGCCGCGGTTCCTCCCAAAGATCTATCTCACTTGCCCCCCTTCACTCATGCAAAGGATTGTTGGGAACACATCATATCTTTATACAAGGGGAGCTCAAGCATCCAATGGTCCAGCTTTGAAGTGGTCCTTGATGAGGCCAATGAATTTGTGATGCTAGAAGATGAGGATCCTTGTGATCTCTACCGGAGGGTGACAACCCTTGCAGTTGCTCTCCAAGATCATGGGAGCAAGGATACGGATGACAATTGGATCAAGCGCAAGTTTCTCAAGGCTACCATGCCATTCAACAAGGCCATGTCCTCCGTGATTCGTCAAAGGCCGGACTTCCACACCTTGTCTTCAAGTAAAGTGTTGGACGAGTTCATTGCCATGAACATCATGAACAAGACCACTGACAATGCTCTTGTTCATGTCCGGTCAAAGAAAGCCTCACCCAACCTTGCCTTGAAGGCCAAGGCCATTTCGGGAGAAGAAGAGGAGGAAGAAGAGGAGAGTTGCCCCAAAGACACCAAATATGCTTACCACGAGCACATGGCTCTTGCGTCAAGGCAATTTTGGGGCAACAAGAGGAACTCAAGGCCCAATTTCACCAAGAACAACTCAAGTGGTTCAAAGAACAATCAACGAGTGAGGACTTGCTACAATTGCGGCAATGTGAGTCACTTTGTGGTGGATTGTCCTTATGAGAAGAGGGAAGACAACGGTGGCAAACCCATTCGCAAAGACAAAGCCAAGCCCTTCCCAAACAAGAACAACTTCACCAAGAAGATACCTCCAAAGGGCTTGGTGGCACATGAAGAGTACCCCTTCGATGATGATGATGAAGATACAAGTGGTGAAGGAATGGCAACAGCAACCTTGGCCATTGCCACCTCTTCCCCTTCCAAGGTGTCTCTCTTCGGCGCTCCCAATGAGAACCACATCGCCAAATGCCTCATGGCCAAAGGTATCAATAAGTTAACCCCAACATCAAAACCACCATCACTACTACTCCTTCATTGTTAGATTGTGTAGATGATAGTGAGGTGGTGAAAGTTGATGAGAATGAGTTTGACAAGTTCTTGAGCAAGCTCAAGGGTGAAACCAAGAAGCACTTTGTTGCTCTCTTGGAACAACTTGGTGAAGCCAATGATATCATTGAGTCTCATGAGGACACAATCTCCAAGTTGGAGGGGCATAGTCGTGACTATGCTGATGAGATAGCGGATCTTTCCATTGCTCTTGAGGAAGAGCGAGGTCTTTGTTTGGCTTTTGAGGAGTCACACAACGTTGACCTTGCTAAATTACAAAAGGATCTTGACATGCTATTGTTCTTACTCGTGTGCTTAAATTCAAGAAAGTTGCACTTGGGGTTGGCCATGATAGACTCAAGGAAGAGTTTGACACACTTGACAAAGGCTCACAAGGTCTTGAAGGGTGTTCATGCCTCTCTCAAGGAGTCTCATGATCAACTTCAAGTGAAGCTAACCAAGGAGATTTCCACGTGTTCTCCATTTGTTCTAATTGATAATGCCCATGCTACTAACCCTTGTTGTGAGCATGTGCATCTTGTGGAGGAGAATGCCAAGTTGAAAGAGCAACTTGAGAAGGGCCTTGTGACATGCATACAAGGCGAGAAGAACCTAAATGACCTTTTTGAGTAATCAAAAGGAAGTTGTGGGAAAGGAAGGACTTGGGTTTGTACCCAAGTCTATGAAGAAGAAGAAGAAGAACAAGACCAAGCAACCTCTCCCACTTAAGGATGCCTTTGTCAAGGTGTGTCCGGGTACTCATGAGAAGAAGAAGGACAAGGAAGTGGGTGGTAATGCCAAGAAGGGCAAAGCCATCCCTACCAACAAAGCCGGTGACTTTAACCCCTCATATGTTTTGTGTCGTGCTAGTGATGGGCACGTTTATGCCAAATTTGTTGGTTCTTCTTATGGGTACATTGAATGGTCTATTTGGGTTCCTAAGACCCTTGTTACTAACATCAAAGGACCCATTCGAAAATGGGTACCTAAATCCAAGCATTAATCTCTTGTAGGAGTTTGCTTCCGGTGGGTGTCATGGTTGCTTGATAGTGGAGCAACAAATCATATGACCGGGAGCAAGGACTTGGTGGTGGACGTTCATCCTATGCCATCCATGCCCACTAATGTCCAATTCGGTGATGCTTCAACATCTAAGGTGTTGCATCTTGGCAAGGTGGTCATCTCTCAAGATTTATCTTTTAGAAGGTCATGCTTGTTGAGTCCCTTGCATACAATTTACTTTCCGTTTGTCAACTTGCACTCATGCGCTTTGTAACATTCTTTGATCTTGATACCGTGGCCCTTTTGGCAGCAAGACTCTTAAAGTAGCCTTTGTTGGGCATGTCGAGAACGGTCTCTATGTGGTTAACTTCTCGGAGCGACTCACTAAGACCGCGACGTGCCTAATGGCTAAAGTTGATGTGGGATGGCTTTGGCATCGTCGACTAGCAGCCCATGTGAATATGAGATCTTTGCAAAGTCACCTCAAAGGGGATCATGTCCGTGGACTAACAAATGTGAGTTTTGCCAAAGATCGTGCTTGCAGTGCATGTATTGAAGGAAAGTTACATGAGACGGCTCACCGACCCACGACTATCATCTACTCGAAGAGGCCCTTGGAGCTCCTTCACATGGATCTCTTTGGTCCACCATCCTTTGATAGTCTTGGGGGGAAGAAAGTATTGCTTGGTGATTGTGGATGATTACTCGAGATACACATGGGTGTACTTCTTCAAGAGGAAGAGTGAGACCCAACAAACTGTCATCGACTTTGCTAATGAATCTCAACATTAACATGAAGCAAAGATATTGATGATTAGAAGTGACAACGGCACCGAGTTCAAGAACTACACCTTGGATGAGTTTCTTAGTGATGAGGGGATCAAACACCAATATGCTGCACCCTATACCCCTCAACAAAATGGTGTGGCGGAGAGGAAGAACCAAACGTTGATGGATGCGGCAAGGACCATGACGGCGGAATTCAAATCTCCGTACAACTTTTGGGCCAAAGCCATCAACACCGCATGTCATGCATCCAATCGGCTCTACCTCCGCAAAGGCTTGAATAAGACTCCATATGAGATACTTACCGGTAACAAGCCCAACCTCAAGTACTTCTGGGTGTTCAGTTGTAAGTGTTTCATTCTCAAGAAAGGTGTTCGTTTGTCTAAATTTGAACCTAGATCTCAAGAGGGCATATTTGTTGGTTATGCTACAAATTCTCATGCTTACCGTGTCCTCAACAAGTCCAATGGACTCATTGAGGAGACGTGTAACATAGAGTTTGATGAAAATAATGGCTCCCAAGTGGAGCAAAGTGGCCTTTGTGATGTAGGTGATGAAATTACTCCCCAAGCCATAAGAAGAATGGGGATTGTTCAAATACTCCCCATTGAGGAACCCCTTGTGGCCGAAGGAGAAGGACAAAGCTCTACTCAAGTGGAAACATCACCAACACTAGACCCACACGCTTTCGAAGAACAAAGTGAAGGCCCTCAACCAAATGAACAAGATCAAGGGCAAGATCAACCTCATGGATATGGTGGTGCACCAAATGATGCCCAAGATCAAGTTCATGACTCCGAGCAAGTTCAAGATCAAGCGCAAGCTCATGATCAAGAGCAAGCTCAAGACGGTGCTCAAAATGATCAAGATGATGATCCTCAAATGCCCATTAGGAACTTTTGCAGCGCCGTGCCGCCAAAGTGGCTTCCAAGCTCAAGCATCAAAAACATGTCATGGAGAATGTGCTTGGAAGAAATGGGGTAACTACTCATAGACAATTGTCAATTTTTTGTGAGCATCACGCATTTGTTTCGTGTATTGAATCCCAAAAGGTACATGAGGCGCTCGATGATGTGGATTGGCTTGAAGCCATGCATGATGAACTCAACAACTTCGAGCACAACCAATTTTGGTAATTAGTGCCAAGGCCAACGGGGGAACACAATGTCATTGGGACCAAATGGATCTTCAAGAACAAGAAAGATGTGAACGGTGTGGTTGTTCGAAACAAGGCAAGATTGGTGGCACAAGGCTACTCCCAAGTCGAGGGTATCGACTACGGTGAAACCTTTGCCCCCGTTGCTCATCTTGAATCTATTCGCATGTTGCTTGCATATGCATATCATCATGATTTTAAGTTGCAACAAATGGATGTGAAGAGTGCATTTCTTAATGGTCCTTTGAATGAGTTGGTATATGTCAAACAACCCCCGGGATTCGAGGATCCCAAGCTCCCCAATCATGTATACAAACTCAAGAAGGTGCTCTATGGCCTTAAACAAGCCCCACGTGCGTGGTATGAGCACCTTACCGACTTTTTGCAAGATCGTGGGTTTGAAATTGGGAAAATTGATCCCACTCTTTTTACTAAGAGGGTCAAAGGGAATTTGTTCATATGCCAACTATATGTTGATGATATTATATTTGGTTCTCCTAAGAAATCTTTCAATGATGAGTTTGCTGCACTAATGACCGAGCAGTTTGAGATTTCTATGATGGGAGAGTTGAAGTTCTTTCTTGGGTTCGAAGTCAAGCAAAGGAGAGAAGGAACGTTCATCAACCAAGCCAAGTATACCCAAGGCATGCTCAAGAGATTCAAGCTAGATGATGTCAAGCCGGTTAAGTTTCCCATGCCCACCAAATGCAAGCTTGACAGTGATCCCAATGGTAATGCAGTGGATCAAAAGGTATATCGCTTCATGATTGGATCCTTGCTTTACCTTTGTGCATCTAGACCGGAAATCATGTTGAGTGTGGGAATTTGTGCACGGTTTCAAGCCGCACCTAAGGAAAGCCACTATGTGGCGGTTAAGCAAATCTTTCGATATTTGGCTCATACCCCACACTTTGGCTTATGGTACCCCAAAGGAGCAAGCTTTGATCTCATGGGTTATTCGGACTCGGATTGGGCGGGAGACTGTGTGTAGAGGAAGTCAACTTCCGGAGGGTGCCAATTTCTTGGTCGCTCTTTGGTGAGTTGGTCTTCGAAGAAACAAAATTGTGTGTCTGTCTCCTCCACCGAGGCCGAGTATGTAGCCACCGCAAGTTGTTGTGCACAATTGCTATGGATGAGGCAAACTTTAAAGGATTACGGTGTCACTTGTGACAAAGTGCCTCTTCTATGTGATAATGAAAGTGCTATCAAGATCTCATACAATCTGGTGCAACATAGCAAGACGAAGCACATTGAGATTCGTCATCATTTCATCCGGGACCACATCAAGCATGGACATATTGAGATAATCTACATCAACACTCAAGGTCAACCATATCAATCCTTTCAGTGGCGATTATTGGTGTACCCGGACTCTCTTTGTGCTATGGTTTTGAAGGCAAAGTATTATCCCAATGGTCACATCTTGGATACGGTATTCCCGTAGTCCACGTCAGTGAATTGGCAAGGTATTATGCATGGCCTGGACCTGCTAAAAGAAGGGGTCATCTGGAAGAGTGTTCGATGGTAACAATGTTAATATCTGGAGAGATAACTGGCTTCCTAGGAATTTGGGCCTAAAAGTTATTGAAAAAAATGAACTAGACTGAAATGGGTTTCGGAATTATTTTTTAGCAGAACAAGAAGTTGGGATGAAAATTTGATTAGGCACTTGTTTTATCACCATGATGCCGAGGAGATCCTAAACTTACGTATTCAGTCTATTTGGAGAGGGTCATCTAATTTCTTGGCACTTTGAGAAAAATGGCATGTTTTGCGTTAAAAGTGCATACAAACTGGCCTTAAGTCTAAAAGATGGCAAGGGCGAGAACAGAATGTTATTTGGAAGGCCAAAGTTCCGCAAAAAATAAGAATTTTTGCATGGCGTGCTGCGTCAAACAGTTTGGCGGTACAGATAAATAGAGTATCTCATCATTAAACGATGTCAGGGATGTGTTCTATCTGTGGTGTTGAGGATGAAAGTATTTTCCGTGCCCTTGTGACGTGCCCAAGGTGCGCACTTTCCGTTTCACCATGATGGAAGTGTGGCATATTCCAGGTGAGGAGTTTCATGGATTTACGGGGTCTGACTGGTTCCTCATTCTGCTGGACCAACTGGGGTCACCGGTACGTGAGCAAGTGTTATTCATGTTCTGGAGAGCTTGGCATCTGAGGAACGATTTGATTTTTGGAAAGGGGAAATAATCTTTGTCCGCATATGCTATTTATGTGGAAAATTAATTGAAAACCTTCTTGGTGGCTAACACTTGTGTACAGCTGGACTTAAGCAACAAGGGCAAGGGGGTGGTGGATAATTGGAGGTGTGTTACCCCGCCCTCGAATAGTCGTGCTCTTTGGAAGCCGCAGGATCCTCAGTATATTAAAATAAACATGGATGCTAGCTTTGTGGAGAGCATGAGATCTGTCAGTGTTGGGGTTGTCGCCTGGAATCATCTGGGGGAAGTCTTGTTTTCTTCATGGGATTTCATCCGTTCGTGTACCTGCGTAGATGAAGCAGAACTTCGGGCGTGTCTCGCCGGGTTATACATTGGTATTACACTTCACAATCCCATTATTTTGAAAACTGATTGTTCTTTTGTTGCTTCTTTTGTGGCAAAGGAATCCATTAATAGGTCTCCTCTGGTGGATCTGAAAAAGGAGGCGCAGAGCGTCTCTAAGTTCATCGAGGATCTCAAAATCGTGAAAATTGATAGGTAGGCCAATAGGGTGGCGCATGAGATTGCGAAATTTAGTTTTGATAGCAGATCTGATGGTGCTTACTGTAATAGTGTTCTGCCTAGTGTGGCAAACCTTGTAATGCTCGATTCACTACTGCAGGATGCTGCTAACGCGACACTACAATCAGAGACCCTTCGACGAAACTGTGTGCGATGCATTAATCGCAAACGGTGATGTAAAAAAACCATCAAAAAAGGTGCAAAACGTTTGCGATGGCGGATACATCAAACACGATTCAGATTTTAGTTGCGTGTGCGATGCTAGGCACTCCTCCACTCATCAACGTCGATCTCCTCCTCCTCGCCGCCCACCTCAATGCCCTCCGCGCCACTGTCCTCGCCGCCTTCGACCTTGTCATCGGAGCAGAGCACGATAACCTCGTCGCCCTCCGCGCCGGCAAAGATCACCCACTCCGCCTCCATGAGCTCCGGGTGCTGTCGGCAGAGCTCTTGCATGTAGGCCTCGTCGACGGCCTCGGCCTCGAGGCGCTCCCACGCCTCGCGGTCCTCCTGCGCCATAGCCGAGCTCACCACCCCTGGCTTCGGCGGAACGAGGTCGACTGGACGTGTGCTGAAGGGGAAATTGAGCCTAGCGCCGTGCCGTGGTAGCGGACCTGCCAGCGGCCATACTCCATGGCCACGAGCTCGGCCGTGTGGAAGCTACCGAGCCATCGGCGGGTGTGGGTCTCCCGATCCGTAATCTCGGTGACCCACGTCCCCCACCGCCTCTGCCGGACCCCGAGGTAGGACGTCGTCAGTGGCCGGGCCCGAGGGAGGACGGGGAAGTCCTCGAACCGGCGTAGGGGCGCGGCGGCGGGCGGATCAGGCGACCGGCGACAGCGGATCGATAAAGAGCCCGCGGAGGACGATGGGGACACCTTGGCGGCCACCTCGCCGGCATCGAGCAAAAAGGCTGCGATAAACCTCTTTTGGGCCATTGGCTCCTCGAGCTCCCCGGCACACAGGCAAAGGCTGAGGATGGAGGCAGCGGCAGCGGCGACCTACCAATGGTTTTGAGCGAGGGAGGGGTGGTGTGTGTCTGTGCGAGTGGAGGTTTTGGGGAGTGTGTGGTGTGTGTGGAGGGCGGGCGGGAGCAAGGTGGTGTTTGAGGAAATACCGCGGCAACTGAAAATTTTACTAGGCGGGAGTAAAATGCCGGGCTACTGGAAATTTGGATCAAGGGCGAGCAGATATTTTTGAGATTGCGAGGGATGCAGAGGCAGGAGTAACAAGGCGGGGCTACTAAAAATTTGGATCAAGGGCGAACAGATATTTTTGAGATTGCGAGGGATGCAGAGGCGGGAGTAACAAGGCGGGGCTACTAAAAATTTGAATCAAGGGCGAGCATATATTTTTGAGATTGCGAGGGATGCAGAGGCGGGAGTAACAAGGCAGGGCTACTAAAAATTTGAATCAAGGGCGAGCAGATATTTTTGAGATTGCGAGGGATGCAGAGGCGGGAGTAAAATGTCGGGGCTACTGAAAATTTGAATCAAGGGATTGAAGCAGAGCGGGAGTAACAGACATCGCACACGGTCCGCACATACTAATCGTGTGCTATCAAACATAAAAACCTTCTAGGCGGTAGATATTTTCGAGATTACGAGGCAGTAGATATTTTTGAGAGCGGGAGGCAAGCCTCGTGGGCCCAATCTACTGTGCTGATGTGAGTGACTGCAGGGGCATGGGCGTGCCACACGGGTAGTTTGACCGAGCCATGTCTGTTGCGTACCCAATCGCAGATGGTTTCTGCATCCAACACGTGTGCTGTTTATAAATTTGGCAAAAAGAATAATGCGGGAAAGGGTCAGAACACGAACACACTTGCATGTGTGCTACTTCTTGAGCTTGCGTTGGTTTTTCCCTTGAAGAGGAAAGGGTGATGCAGCAAAGTAGAGATAAGTATTTCCCTCAGTTAAGAACCAAGGTATCAATCCAGTAGGAGATACACGCAAGTCTCCAATCTATGCACCTGCACAAACAATCAAACACTTGCACCCAACGCGATAAAGGGGTTGTCAATCCCTTCACGGTCACATGCAAAGGTGAGATCTGATAGAGATAGATATAAAAGCTTACTAAAACAAAACAAAAATAAAAGTAAATAAAGTGCAGCAAGGTATTTTTGGGTTTTTTGGTTTATAGATCTGAAAATATATGATGGAAAATAGACCCGGGGGCCATAGGTTTCACTAGAGGCTTCTCTCTTGAAGGCAAATAATATGGTGGGTGAACAAATTACTGTCGAGCAATTGATAGAAAAGCGCAAAGTTATGATGATATCCAAGGCAATGATTATGAATATAGGCATCACGTCCGTGTCAAGCAGACCGAAACGATTCTGCATCTACTACTATTACTCCACACATCGACAGCTATCCAGCATGCATCTAGAGTATTAAGTTCATAAGAACGGAGTAACGCCTTAAGTAAGATGACATGATGTAGAGGGATAAACTCAAGCAATATGATGAAAACCCCATCTTTTTACCCTTGATGGCAACAATACAATACGTGCCTCGCTACCCCTACTTTCTCACTGGGTGAGGACACCGCAAGATTGAACCCAAAACTAAGCACCTCTCCCATTGCAAGAAGAACCAATCTTGTTGGCCAAACCAAACCGATAATTCGAAGAGAAATACAAAGATATCAAATCATGCATATAAGAATTCAGAGAAGATCCAAATAATATTCATAGATAAACTGATCATAAATCCACAATTCATCGGATCTCGACAAACACACCGCAAAAGAATACTACATCGGATAGATCTCCAAGAACAACGAGGAGAACATGGTATTGAGGATCAAAGAGAGAGAAGAAGCCATCTAGCTACTAGCTATGGACCCGTAGGTCTGTGGTAAACTACTCATGCTTCATCGGAAGGGCAATAGAGTTGATGTAGAAGCCCTCCGTGATCGAATCCCCCTCCGGCAGGATTCCGAAAAAGGCCCCAAGATGGGATCTCACGGGAACAGAAGGTTACGGCGGTAGAAAAGTATTTTGGTGGACGCCTCTGGTGGTTTGGGGATATTTCTGAATCTATAGGCCAAAGATTAGGGTTGGAGGACTCCCGCAGGGCCCACAAGCCAGGGGGCACCTCTCGCCTAGGGCACACCCTGTGGGCTTGTGGAGCCCTCGGGACTCTTCTGCCTTCCTCTCCAAGTCCTACGTGTGTCTTCTGGTCCAAGAAAAATCATCGCGAAAGTTTTATTCCATTTGGACTCCGTTTAGTATTCCTTTTCTGTAAAACTCAAAAACAAGGAAAACAGAAACTGGCATTGGGCTCTAAGTTAATAAGTTAGTCCCAAAAATAATTTAAAACAACATATTAATGCATATAAAACATCCAAAACAGATAATATAATAGCATGGAACAATCAAAAATTATAGATACATTGGAGACGTATCAAGCATCCCCAAGCTTAATTCCTGCTCGTCCTCGAGTAGGTAAATGATAAAAACATAATTTTTGATGTGGAATGCTACCTAACATATTTATCCATGTAATTTTCTTTATTGTGGCATGAATATTTAGATCCATAAGATTCAAAACAAAAGTTTAATATTGACATAAAAACAATAATACTTCAAGCATACTAATAAAGCAATCATGTCTTCTCAAAATAACATGGCCAAAGAAAGTTATCTCTACAAAATCATATAGTCTGGCTATGCTCCATCATCATCACACAAAGTATTAAATCATGCATTACCCCGATGACAAGCCAAGCAATTGTTTCATACATTTAATGTCCTCAAACTTTTTCAACTTTCACGCAATACATGAGCATGAGCCATGGATATAGCACTATAGGTGGAATAGAATATGGTGGTTGTGGAGAAGACAAAAAGAAGGAGATAGTCTCACATCAACTAGGTGTATCAATGGGCTATGGAGATGCCCATCAATATATATCAATGTGAGTGAGTAGGGATTGCCAGGCAACAGATGCACTAGAGCTATAAGTTTATGAAAGCTCAAAAAGAAACTAAGTGGGTGTGCATCCAACTCGCTTGCTCACGAAGACCTAGGGCAATTTGAGGAAGCCCATCATTGGAATATACAAGCCAAGTTCTATAATGAAAAATTCCCACTAGTATATGAAAGTGACAACATAGGAGACTCTCTACCATGAAGATCATGGTGCAACTTTGAAGCACAAGTGTGGTAAAAGGATAGTAGCATTGCCCCTTCTCTCTTTTCTCTATTTTTTTTTGTTTGGGCTTCTTTCGGCCTCTTTTATTTTTTCTAAAGTCCGGAGACTCATCCCAACTTGTGAGGGAATCATAGATTCCATCATCCTTTCCTCACACGGGACAATGCTCTAATAATGATGATCATCACACTTTTATTTACTTACAACTCAAGAATTACAACTCGATACTTAGAACAAAAAATATGACTCAATATGAATGCCTCCGGCGGTGTACCGGGATGTGCAATGATCAAGAGAGACATGTATAAAAAATATGAACGATGTCCTTGCCACAAATACTATGTCAACTACATGATCATGCAAAGCAATATGATAATGATGAAGCGTGTCATAATAAACGGAACGGCGGAAGTTGCATGGCAATATATCTCGGAATGGCTATGGAAATGCCATAATAGGTAGGTATGGTGGCTGTTTTGAGGAAGGGTATATGGTGGGTGTAGTGTACCGGCAAAAATTGCGCGGTACTAGAGAGGCTAGCAATGGTGGAAAGGTAAGAGTGCGTATAATCCATGGACTCAACATTAGTCATAAAGAACTCATATACTTATTGCAAAAGTCTATTAGCTATCGAAACAAAGTACTATGCGCATGCTCCTAGGGGGATAGATTGGTAGGAAAAGACCATCGCTCATCCCCGACCGCCACTCATAAGGAAGACAATCAATAAATAAATCATGCTCCGACTTCATCACATAACGGTTCACCATACGTGCATGCTACGGGAATCACAAACTTTAACACAAGTATTTCTACCAATCCACAATTACTCACTAGCATGACTCTAATATCACCATCTTTATATCTCAATACAATCATAAGGAATCAAACTTCTCATAGTACTCAATGCTCTTTATATGAAAGTTTTTATTATATCCCTCTTGGATGCCCATCATATTAGGACTAAATTCATAACCTATGAAAATTACCATGCTGTTTAGAGAGACTCTCGAAATAAGATAAGTGAAGCTTGAGATTTCAACAATTTCTATAAAATAAAGCCACCGTCGTGCTCTAAAAAGATATAAGTGAAGCACTAGAGCAAAATTGCCTAGCTCAAAAGATATAAGTGAAGCACATAGAGTATTCTAATAAATTCACGATTCATGCGTGTCCCTCTCAAAAGGTGTGTACAGCAAGGATGATTGTGGAAAACTAAAAAGCAAAGACTCATATCTTACAAGACGCTCCAAGCAAAACACATATCATATGGTGAATAAAAATATAGCCTCAAGTAAATTTACCGATAGACGAAGACGAAAGAGGGGATGCCATCCGGGGCATCCCCAAGCTTAGATGCTTGGTTGTCCTTGAATATTACCTTGGTGTGCCTTGGTCATCCCCAAGCTTAGGCTCTTGCCACTCATTATTCCATAGTCCATCAAATCTTTACCCAAAACTTGAAAACTTCACAACACAAAACTCAACAGAAAACTCATGAGATCCGTTAGTATAAGAAAATAAACACCACTTTTTGGTACTGTTGTGAACTCATTCTTTATTTATATTGGTGTAATATCTACTGTATTACAACATCTCCATGGTTCATACCCCCCGATACTACCCATAGATTCATCAAAATAAGCAAACAACACATAGAAAACAGAATCTGTCAAAAACAGAACAGTCTGCAAAGATCTTAATTGTTCTAATACTTATGTAACTCCAAAAATTCTGAAAAATTAGGACAACATAGAAAATTTGTATATAAATCTTGTGTAAAACAATTAGGGGTTTTACATGCTCCCGTGAATTTAAAAAATTCTGTTACTGGACGCAAAAGTTTCTGTTTTTCAGCAAGATCAAATCAACTATCACCGTAAGCCATCCCAAAGGTCTTACTTGGATCAAACACTAATTAAAACACCAAAACACAATTAATACAGAGGTAATAATGTGTATTTATTGAAAAACAGAACCAAAAACATAAAAACATAAAAATAAAATTGGGTTGCCTCCCAACAAGCGCTATTGTTTAACGCCCCTAGCTAAGCATAAAACATAGATCTAGGTATTGTCATCTTTGGTATGCAATCCATAAGTAGCTCTCATAATAGATTAATATGTCAGCTTAATTTTCTTTCTTGGAAAGTGTTCCATGCCCTTCCTTAACAAAAATTGAAATCTAATGTTTTCTTCTTTCATATCAATAATTGCACCAATCGTTCTAAGGAAAGGTCTACCAAGAATAATAGGACATGTAGGATTGCAATCTATATCAAGCACAATGAAATCTACGGGCACATAATTCCTATTTGCAACAATAAGAACATCATTAATTCTTCCCATAGGTTTCTTAATAGTGGAATCCATGATATGCAAATTTAAAGAACAATCATCAAATTCACGAAAACCTAGCACATCACATAAAGTTTTTGGAATCGTGGAAACGCTAGCACCCAAATCACACAAAGCATGGCACTCATAATTTTCAATTTTAATTTTAATAGTAGGTTCCCACTCATCATAAAGCTTTCTAGGGATAGAAACTTCCAACTCAAGTTTTTCTTCAAAAGATTTCATCATAGCATCAACGATATGTTTAGTAAAAGCTTTATTTTGATTATAAGCATGAGGAGAATTCAACATGGATTGCAACAAGGAAATACAATCTATCAAAGAGCAATTATCATAATTAAAATCCTTGAAATCCAAAAGAGTGGGTTCATCGCTACTTAAAGTTTTGACCTCTCCAATCCCACTTTTATCAATTTTTGCATTAAGATCTAAAAACTCTGAATCATTGGGACACCTTCTAGCTAAAGTTGACTCATCTCCAGTCCCATCTTTATCAAGATTTATATTAGAAAACAAAGATTCAATAGGAGTTACACCAATCACTTTAAGATCTTCATCATTATTTTCACACGACTCCGGTTTAGCGGCCATCTTATTTACCAAAGTAGTTTGTTTATCGGAAATTTGGCCTACTAAATTTTCAAGATGAGCAAATTGAGACTTAAGACCATAAAATTCCTTAGAAACATCATCGAGCTCTTTATTAATATATTCCATCATAGTTTTTTGCTCCTTAAGTTCGTTTCTAAAGAAACTATTATGCTCAAATTGTAGGGACATGAAACTTTTAGCATTATTTTCAATCTCTTCCAACTCCCTATAGTAAGGATCAAGGCTCTTGGGTTGAGCCATACGTGCAAACAAGGAAGCTAACACACGAGCAAACAAAAAGCAAATGAAAAGATGAACAGAAAAAGGGTGAATAAAAAGGCAAATCTTTTTGTGTTTTTCTGAAATCGTTTTAGAAGTGGGGGAGAGGAAAACGAGAGGCAAATGGCAAATAATGTAATGCAAGAGATGAGAGTTTATGGTGGGTACTTGGTAGGCTTGATGTAGATCTCCCCGGCAACGGAGCCAGAAATTCTTCCTGCTACTTCTTGAGCTTGCGTTGGTTTTTCCCTTGAAGAGGAAAGGGTGATGCAGCAAAGTAGAGATAAGTATTTCCCTCAGTTAAGAACCAAGGTATCAATCCAGTAGGAGATACACGTAGGTCTCCAATCTATGCACCTGCACAAACAATAAAACACTTGCACCCAACGCGATAAAGGGGTTGTCAATCCCTTCACGGTCACTTGCAAAGGTGAGATCTGATAGAGATAGATATAAAAGCTTACTAAAACATAAAACAAAATAAAAGTAAATAAATTGCAGCAAGGTATTTTTGGGTTTTTTGGTTTATAGATCTAAAAATATATGATGGAAAATAGACCCGGGGGGCATAGGTTTCACTAGAGGCTTCTCTCTTGAAGGCAAATAATGCGGTGGGTGAACAAATTACTATCGAGCAATTGATAGAAAAGCGCAAAGTTATGACGATATCCAAGGCAATGATTATGAATATAGGCATCACGTCCGTGTCAAGTAGACCAAAACGATTCTGCATCTACTACTATTACTCCACACATCGACCGCTATCCAGCATGCATCTAGAGTATTAAGTTCATAAGAACGGAGTAACGCCTTAAGTAAGATGACATGATGTAGAGGGATAAACTCAAGCAATATGATGAAAACCCCATCTTTTTACCCTTGATGGCAACAATACAATACGTCCTCGCTACCCCTACTTTGTCACTGGGTGAGGACACCGCAAGATTGAACCCAAAACTAAGCACCTCTCCCATTGCAAGAAGAAACAATCTAGTTGGCCAAACCAAACCGATAATTCGAAGAGAAATACAAAGATATCAAATCATGCATATAAGAATTCAGAGAAGATCCAAATAATATTCATAGATAAACTGATCATAAATCCACAATTCATCGGATCTCGACAAACACACCGCAAAAGAATATTACATCAGATAGATCTCCAAGAACAACGAGGAGAACATGGTATCGAGGATCAAAGAGAGAGAATTAGCCATCTAGCTACTAGCTATGGACCCGTAGGTCTGTGGTAAACTACTCACGCTTCATCGGAAGGGCAATAGAGTTGATGCGGAATCCCTCCGTGATCGAATTCCCCTCTGGCAGGATGCCATAAAAGGCCCCAAGATGGGATCTCATGGGAACAGAAAGTTACGGCGGCGGAAAAGTATTTTGGTGGATGCCTCTGGTGGTTTGGGAATATTTCTGAATTTATAGGCCAAAGATTAGGGTTGGAGGACTCCCGTGGGGCCCACAAGCCAGGGGCGCCCCCCTAGGACGCGCCCTGAGGGCTTGTGGAGCCCTCGGGACTCTTCTGCCTTCCTCTCCAAGTCCTATGTGTGTCTTCTGGTCCAAGAAAAATTATCGCGAAAGTTTTATTCCGTTTGGACTCCGTTTAGTATTCATTTTCTGTAAAACTCAAAAACAAGGAAAAAACAGAAACTGGCACTAGGCTCTAGGTTAATAAGTTAGTCCCAAAAATAATATAAAATAGCATATTAATGCATATAAAACATCCAAAATAGATAATATAATAGCATGGAACAATCAAAAATTATAGATACGTTGGAGACGTATCAATGTGGACCAAATATATGTATGAAAAGGGTGGTTTGATGTTCGAATACCCAATGCACAACTTTGATGTGGCACCTGTCGCACGAAGCGCACAGTATTGCTAGTCAGTCACCCCCTACGAACCCCACTTCGTGTCAGCGGTAAGGGAATCCTAGCTACGAATGCATGCCCCCAGATAGTTAGGTTTGAAATCTCACCCTACTGTAACACAAAACCTATATGAGTCCATCATATATATGGTCAAACTTCCCCTTTCGCTTCCGGACAAAGGTGGACTGTATGCCGACCCACAAATGTGTGTTTGTGGCGAGAGATGGGTGAGACCACATACGAACCACCTGCGGGTGGCCCTATACTATATGTATGAAAAGGGTGTGGTGTGATATTTAACTACCATTCACAACTTCGACGTGGCACATGTGCCTTGATGTCTACTATGCAACTTTATCCTTGTAGACGTTGTTGGGCCTCCAAGTGCAGAGTTTTGTAGGACAGTAGCAAATTTCCCTCAAGTGGATGACCTAAGGTTTATCAATCCGTGGGAGGCGTAGGATGAAGATGGTCTCTCTCAAACAACCCTGCAACCAAATAACAAAGAGTCTCTTGTGTCCCCAACACACCCAATACAATGGTAAATTGTATAGGTGCACTAGTTCGGCGAAGAGATGGTGATACAAGTGCAATATGGATAGTATATATAGGTTTTTGTAATCTGAAAATATAAAAATAGCAAGGTAACAAATAGTAAAAGTGAGCGAAAACGGTATTGCAATGCTTGGAAACAAGGCCTAGGGTTCATATTTTCACTAGTGCAAGTTCTCTCAACAATGATAACATAATTAGATCATATAACAATCCCTCAACATGCAACAAAGAGTCACTCCAAAGTCACTAATAGCGGAGAACAAACGAAGAGATTATTGTAGGGTACGAAACCACCTCAAAGTTATTCTTTCTGATCGATCTATTGGGCTATTCCTATAAGTGTCACAAACAGCCCTAGAGTTCGTACTAAAATAACACCTTAAGACACACATCAACCAAAACCCTAATGTCACCTAGATACTCTAATGTCACCACAAGTATCCGCGGGTTTGACTATACGATATGCATCACACAATCTCAGATTCACCTATTCAAACCAACACGAAGAACTTCAAAGAGTGCCAAGTTTCTACTGGAGAGTCAAGACTAAAACATGTGCCAACCCCTATGCTTAAGTTCACAAGGTCACAGAACCCACAAGTTGATCACCAAAACATACATCAAGTAGATCACGTGAATATCCCATTGTCACCACAGATAAGCACATGCAAGCCATACATCAAGTGTTCTCAAATCCTTAAAGACTCAATCTGATAAGATAACTTCAAAGGGAAAACTCAATTCATTACAAGAAGGTAGAGGGGGAGAAACATCATATGATCAAACTATAATAGCAAAGCTCGCGGTACATCAAGATTGTGCCAAATCAAGAACACGAGAGAGAGAGATCAAACACATAGCTACTAGTACATACCCTCAGCCCCGAGGGTGAACTACTCCCTCCTCGTCAAGGAGACCGCCGGGATGATGAAGATGGCCACCGATGATGGATTCCCACTCTGGCAGGGTGTCGGAACGGGCTCCCGATTGGTTTTTCGTGGCTACAGAGGCTTGCGGCGGCGGAACTCCTGATCTAGGTTTATTTCTAGGGGTTTCTATATTTATAGGAATTTTTGGCGTCGAGAACAAGTCAGGGTGGTCCACGAGGAGCCCACAAGACCGGAGGGCGCGCCCTCCACCCTTGTGGAGGCCTCGTGGCTCTTCTGGCCCAACTCTTTTGCTTCGGGGGCTTCTTCTGGTCCATAAAAAATCTCCGTAAATTTTCAGCTCATTTGGACTCCGTTTGATATTCCTTTTCTGCGAAACTCAAAAACAAGGAAAAAACAGAAACTGGCACTGGGATCTAGGTTAATAGGTTAGTCCCAAAAATCATATAAAATAGCATATAAATGCATATAAAACATCCAAGATGTATAATATAATAGCATGGAACAATAAAAAATTATAGATACGTTGGAGACGTATCAAGCATCCCCAAGCTTAATTCCTGCTCGTCGTCGAGTAGGTAAATGATAAAAACAGAATTTTTGATGTGGAATGCTACCTAACATATTTATCAATGTAATCTTCTCTATTGTGGCATGAATGTTCAGATCCATAAGATTCAAAAAAAAGTTTAATATTGACATAAAAACAATAATACTTCAAGCATACTAACAAGGCAATTATGTCTTCTCAAAATAACATGGCCAAAGAAAGTTATCCCTACAAAATCATATAGTCTGGCTATGCTCCATCTTCATCACACAAAATATTCAAATCATGGACAACCCCGATGACAAGCCAAGCAATTGTTTCATACTTTTGGTATTCTCAAACTTTTTCAACTTTCATGCAATACATGAGCATGAGCCATGGACATAGAACTATAGGTGGAATAGAATATGGTGGTTGTGGAGAACACAAAAAGAAGGAGATAGTCTCACATCAACTAGGCGTATCAACGGGCTATGGAGATGCCCATCAATAGATATCAATGTGAGTGAGTAGGGATTGCCATGCAATGGATGCACTAGAGCTATAAGTTTATGAAAGCTCAAGAAGGAAACTAAGTGGGTGTGCATCCAACTCGGTTGCTCACGAAGACCTAGGGCAATTTGAGGAAGCCCATCATTGGAATATACAAGCCAAGTTCTATAATGAAAAAATCCCACTAGTATATGAAAATGACAACATAGGAGACTCTCTATCATGAAGATCATGGTGCTACTTTGAAGCACAAGTGTGGTAAAAGGATAGTAGCATTGCCCCTTCTCTCTTTTTCTCTCATTCATTTTTTTTTGGGGGGCTCACTTTTTTTTGGCCTCTTTTTTTATTTTTATTTTTTTTCATCCGGAGTCTCATCCCGACTTGTGGGGGAATCATAGCCTCCATCATCCTTTCCTCACTGGGACAATGCTCTAATAATGATTATCATCACACTTTTATTTACTTACAACTCAAGAATTACAACTCGATACTTAGAACAAAATATGACTCTATATGAATGCCTCCGACGGTGTACCGGGATGTACAATGACTCAAGAGTGACATGTATGAAAGAATTGTGAACGGTGGCTTTGCCACAAATACGATGTCAACTACATGATCATGCAAAGCAATATGACAATGATGAAGCGTGTCATAATAAATGGAACGGTGGGAGTTGCATGGCAATATATCTCGGAATGGCTATGGAAATGCCATAATAGGTAGGTATGGTGGCTGTTTTGAGGAAGGTATATGGTGGGTGTATGGTACTGGCGAAAGTTGCGTGGTACTAGAGAGGCTAGCAATGGTGGAAGGATGAGAGTGCGTATAATCCATGGACTCAATGTTAGTCATAAAGAAATCACATACTTATTGCAAAAATCTATTAGTTATCGAAATGAAGTACTACGCGCATGCTCCTAGGGGGATAGATTGGTAGGAAAAGACCATCGCTCGTCCCCGACCGCCACTCATAAGGAAGACAATCAATAAATAAATCATGCTCCGACTTCATCACATAACGGTTCACCATACGTGCATGCTACGGGAATCACAAACTTTAACACAAGTATTTCTACAATCCACAATTACTCACTAGTATGACTCTAATATTACCATCCTCATATCTCAAAACAATCATAAGGAATCAAACTTCTCATAGTATTCAATGCACTTTATATGAAAGTTTTTATTATATCCCTCTTGGATGCCTATCATATTAGGACTAAATTTATAACCTAAGTAGATTACCATGCTGTTTAGAGACTCTCAAAATAATATAAGTGAAGAATGAGACTTCATTAATTTCTACAAAATAAAACCACCGCTGTGCTCTAAAAAGATATAAGTGAAGCATTAGAGCAAATGACAAACTACTCCAAAAGATATAAGTGAAGATCAATGAGTAGTCGAATAATTATGTAACTATGTGAAGACTCTCTAACATTTAAGAATTTAAGATCTTGGGATATTATTCAAACAGCAAGCAAAATAAAATAAAATGACACTCCAAGCAAAACACATATCATGTGGTGAATAAAAATATAGCTCCAAGTAAGGTTACCGATGAACGAAGACGAAAGAGGGGATGCCATCCGGGGCATCCTGTAACACCCCCAGTGGTTAACTACAGTAATCACCCTTTTGACAATGCCAAGTCAGCATGATTAACAGTGCATGATCATCATTTGCATCATAATGCTTTTCAACTCCTAAGTCAAAATTCAAATTTAAGTGAAAGTGGAAAATAAAAGTTGTTTAGATCCAGAAACAAAAATGTACATCATGTTGCAAATATTCCAGAGGCTATTCTAAAATTGAAACCAACATCATTGGAATTGGAAAAGTGACTCGAACAACCTCAAAGAGTGGATAAAGATAATATTTAATAACCATTTATTAAATCTAAAATAAATATGAAATTATATTTTGTCCAAACTAATTTTAGGTGTTAGGGAATAAAGCACTGGTATTTATGGACCAGGTCACATGTTTTACAAAATTCAATTTGAGCACTAACTTATTACACAAACAGGGGCATGGATAAATAAAAAAAGAAACAGAAAACAGAAAAGCTAAAAACACCCCCCCGCCATATGCCCCCCCACCCACACACCGAAACCCTAACCCTCACCCACTCCTCGTTCCCCACTCCCCCCCCCGATCCAGGAGGGATCGGGGCGGCCCCGGGCTCCCGTCGCGCCCCGTGCCGGCGACGCGGGCCTCACCCGGCCTCCACCGCCTCGGCACCACGCCGGCCGCCACCCCCTACTCGCCGCCCGGCCAACCCCGCCGCTTCGCCCCGACGCGCCACCACCGCCGTCGCCTCCACCGCCTCCTCTCTGCCCGACCTCGCCCGTCGCGTCTCGTCGTGGCCAGCGCCCGCGCTCCGAAGCCTCCCGAGCCCGCTGCCCTCCCGACCGGCCTGTGAGCCGCCGCCTCCCCTCCCCCCCCTCTCTGCTCCCGCAGCAGCGCCGGACCGCCGCGACCCCTGCAGGCTGCGCGCGCGCGCACGCGCGCCCGTCACGCGTCCCGCGCCGCCTCGCCACGCCCGCTTGCGCCACCGCCCTCCCCGTCGCCGCGCACCGAGCGCGCCCACGACCACGTGTGCACGCACACGCCGGCCACGCCGTGCTCGCGGTGCTGAGCCGCCCGTGCACCTGGCGCGCCTCTGCCAGCCCCCGCTACCCTCCTCCACGCCGCCTACCGCCGCGCCTCCTGCTGCTGCTTCCGCCTGCTGGCCGCCGCTCCACTCGCCGTCGTACCGCCCGCCGGCGGCCAGCCCCCGCCCGCACGCCCGTGCCCGATCGGGCGGGCGCCCCGCCCGCCCGCGAGCGCCCGCGCCCGTCGCGCTGCCCGCTGGCCTGTGCCACCGACAGTCGGCCCCACCCCCTGACCCATGACAACGGGGCCACGCCCAGAAAAAAAAATAAAAAAATTATAATAAATAAAATTTAATAATAATTAAACTAATTAATCCTGTTAATAACCTAACCTAATTAACCTAATTAACTACTGTTAATTAACCCTAATGACTGTTGACATCAGCATGATGTCATGCTGATGTCATCAGTTACTGTTCTGGATAATTCGAAATTAAATAATAAAATAAATTCAGAAATTAATAAAAACTTTAGAAAATCAATAAATAATCTGTAACTCAGATCGAAAAACTTTGTACATGAAAGTTGTCAGAACGACGAGACGAATCCGAATACACGGTCCGTTCGTCCGTACACATCCCTAACTATCAGAACATGCAACCGTCCCTCTCCGGTCATCTGTCTGACAAATGTCGGAACCGGGAAAACAATCCCGGATGGTTCCTCCTTCCTCGGTGACGTGCAACCATACGTTAGGATACACCCGGCACTGCGTATTATCATGTCGTACCTTGTGGTTGCTCAAGTTTGCTCTATATTTATACTGTTCCTCCCCTCTTCTCTCTCGGTAGACCCTGACAACGATGTCGTCCCCGAGAACGACGCAACTCAGGAGCCCGACGCCACCGTTGACGATCCTCTCTCTTGCCAGAGCAACCAGGCAAGCCCCCCCCTTTTGACATCCCGATATCGCCCATTCTAATTTCCCAGCTGCATTAGAAGTGTGCTGCTACTACTGCTTACTATTCTGATGCATAGCCTGTTCATTGACCTGCTGTTGATAATTACCTAACATATCCTAAACTGTTTAGTCTAGGCTGGGTAGAGACCTATCAGTGACCCCACTTATCCCGATGCCGCGCTGGATCGTCAGAGACCCGCATCAACGGGATTGAACACCAGGCCCCGACACCGCACATCACCCCCCCTAGTTGTAACGACACTGCAGCGTTACTATCAAGTGCCGAGGGGTGAAACCTCATGTAGCCACTCTGTTAACTCTGTAGGTAGCTATTCGATCGTGGTCATCGAGGGTGATTCCTCCCTCTCCACTTCCGATACGACGCTGTCGTACAAACATCAAGTGTGAACTCATCGAGGGTGATTCCTCCTAAGTTCGACTTGACGGTTACATCGAGTGGGCATCCGCCGAGGGTGATACCTCGGATTTCTTGATGTTATGGACACACGGTACTGTGACTTTACTGCTGAACCTTGATAGAGACGGGTCGGCCCCGAAGGGGGACCCGAGGAGCTACTTTTACTACAGGACTGAAGGGAACAGGCGGTACCACCCAGTAGAGGTGGACCTGAGTTCCCGACAGTCTTTACGAGACGGGTGACCTGGATGGTGCCCGAGTGTTGAATACGGGGGGCCGGGCATTCATGGCCCTTGCCGCAAGTCCTCGAGAGGGGCGATGGGGTCACATCTTTCGTGAGTCTTGCTCGTTACCGCAGCCCTAGTCCTAACGATTTGGATATTTGATCCGAGCAGGCCTGGCCTGATAGCACTAACCATCACGTGGGCATAGTATGGGCGTTCTGCATCGATATGCATCAGCCGAAAGCTCTGTCAGACGTCCAGTTCAGCAGTGCGGCATGGAGTGATTGGCGCCATTTCGGTGGTGCTTGGATCTGGGCATGTACGCAAACGACCGGAGGGCGAGGGGCGATGGCCAAGACCCCCTTGCGCTTAGGATGTAGACCGGCGGGGACCTCTCTGCTGAGCTGTAGGTAGGGTTGCGATGTGTCGTTTGGCCGAGGGGGCATGACCCAGGAAAGTGTGTCCGGCCGAAGTTAATCGAGCGTGTTGGGTAAGTTGTGCACCCCGCAGGGAAGAACACTTCTATCGATAGCCGGTCCTAGGTAAAGGACACTCGGAGTGTGTATCCTGATTGATACAATTTAGAACTGGATACTGTGATGAGACCTGTATATATGGCTCTGGGATGCTTCTCGCAGGGAGGCGAGAAGGGATCTCAGGACGAGGTTGTGACTGTATGGCTCTGGGAATGCTCTCGCAGGGAGTCGAGAAAGGATCTCTGGGTGAGGTTGATATTATTAGCTACATTATATGGTATTGTTCTACTCTCTTCTACTGCTGCAGACACGCTGAAGATGCTAGTCTTCGATAGGACAGGCCTTCTCTCTATTCTGGCATTTCTGCAGCCCAGTCCACATATACAGCCTCCCCTTGAAAATGTTGCATATGTAGTGTGAGATCCTGCTTGCGAGTACTTCTGAGTATCACGGTTGCTTTTTTTTCCTTTTCTCCCCATATCAGTTTGACGTGACCAGAGGACGGAGCCCCCTGGGACAGATGCCGACGATCGTTAATACTACTACAGAGGATGGATACTACTACGAGTGACTGACGACCAGGAGTAGGATCGGAGGGTCCCAGGCAGGAGGCTGCGCCTTTCGACGTAGTGTGTTATTTTGCCCCGCCTTTTAAAGGCCTTTCTGTTCTCTTTTTATATCTGTACTCAGATATCTGATGTTCCGCTGACGCTTTTTCGCAAGCTTATGTATTCGAGCCCTCGAGGCCCCTGGCTTTGTAATATAAGCTTGAGACTTATTTATGTTTTTGAGTTGTGTTGTGATATCTTTCGTGGAGTCCTTAGGCTTGATCGTGTGCAGTGCTGTCTTATGATTAGTGCACGATCGGGCCGGGGGCGTCACAAGTTGGTATCAGAGCCGACTGCCGTAGTGCCCCCTTTCCAACTCCTTGGCCGAAGTTGAGTCTAGAAACCGAAAAAACTATTTTACTAACTTGGCTGTGTGCTTACGGGCCCACGTCGCCAATTGGGAGGTATTAGTATCTTTTACTCCTCGACCTTTACTCTGGGCCTCTGATCTCTCTTCTACTCGGGTTAAAATTTACTAACTCAACAATAGGCTCTCGTGCTCAGTCCACCCGAAGTTCTGAAAATATCCCCCTTGCTTCAAGATTTTGGCCACGGTTCTGCTTACCGGATCCTTTTATCGAGGGCAACCTGTGTGGTCACTTGCAGATCCTCGCCCCATAGTTTTCTCCGACGTTGATGTAGCCTTTGCATGCTCGTTGTGTACTTCCATACCACGTGCCTGCGCGGCGCCTAGATGTCTAGCCTCCCCTTCAGCTGTCGTAATGCGATTTTAACCGAGGCTATGTGTGGATTCGAATGTCTGGTGCGAATATGATGAAGGATCTATTGCACTTCCTTCTGTTGTGCGTGTTACTTCATGATCATTCCATACACCTACAGTTTTCTTGCTTAACTGCCCCTGTTGATGGCAGGTGGCTGACGATCCTCCACTCACCTTATATTGCCGCAATGATGCAGCAATTTGAACTGAACCGTCAGGTTATGACCGGGATATTGGCTCAGTTCCCAAACCAGAATGCTCATCAGCAGCCTACACCAATAACACTGTCAGAATTCGTGCGCCTCAATCCGTCCACTTTTGGAGCTCGACTGATCCAAGGATGCTGACGATTGGCTCCGTGACATTGCCTTCCAGATGAAGTAGCCAGTTTATCCCTGACAGTTACGTCACCTATGCGAAGTATCACCTGAGGGGTCAGCTGCTCAATGGTGGGAAAGCCACAGGGTATGTGCCTGCAAAACTGTAACCACTTGGCAGATTTCAGTCAGCCTTTCGTGGACGGTACATTCCTCAAGGTCTGATCGAAAGAAGAAGCAGGAGTTCGCAAAATCTCACAGGGCAAAAGGCTGTGGATGAATACCAGAGGGAAATTCTTGAATGTCCCGCTTGCTGCGGATGACGTCGACACCAAACACACGCAAGCAGGAGACATTCCGTGAAGGACTACGTACTGATATAAAACTTGCACTTGCGTCCATGATTTCACAGACTTCGCAACGCTTGTCAGCAAATCTTTCCAGTTGAAACAGCTCTGACTGAGTACCAGGAGTCACTCAAGCGCACTCATGGAGCTGGCTCATCCTCGGGTCAGCCTGTTCAGAAGCGTCGAGTGTGGATCCGCATAATGTACACCACCGACCGCTCCAACACCAAGGCGTCCTATGTTGCACCTCGTTTGCCTTCACCGCCAGACAGCTATCGGTCCATGCTGGACGCCTGATGCTATGGCTTTTCGTCAGGATGCACCACGTCTTCTGCTGGTTGTAGGAAGAGCGCTCGAAACATCCTTCTAGGAACGTTGGAACCAGACTACTGCTAGTCAACGTGTTCATGTCAACCAAGTCAACATGGAAGAAGCTCGGCAGGACCCCAGCATTGTGATGGGACCCTTCTAGTGAATTCAATCCCAGCTTCAGTCCTCTTTGATTCTGGAGCATCGCACTCCTTCATGTCCGAAAGTTTTGCGCGAAGCCAGATATACTTTTCGAGGAGTGTCCATCCATTAGTAATCCATTCACCTGGGGCTAATTGGCAAACTACCAGGGTAAGCCACGGTAATACATTGTGATTGGAGGATTGATGTTCCCCGTTTCTCTCATGCCCTTAAGAACCTCAACATTGACATTATCTGGGTATGGACTGGTTGGCCTCATAAAGCTTTGATTGACTGTGCCACTGAAACAGTCCGCCTCACACACCATTCCGGTCAGACTGTCAGATATCCGCTCGTACAGTGCAGGCGCCGAAGCTCAGATATATGTCCTAAATGCATGAACGCTTCACCTCTTGAGGATCGAGAACGTTCCAGTTGTTCGTGAATTTCAGATGTCTTTCCAGAAGAACTCCAGGAATACCGCCTGCTAGAGCTGTTGAGTTCGTCATCGACTTGAAGCCTGGCACAACTCCTATTGCGAGCGTCCTTATAAATGCCTCGCATCATCTTCTTGAGCTTAAGGAAGAAATCGACACGTCACTTAAGAAAGGTTCATCCGCCCAGTTCCTCTGCTTGGGGAGCACCTCACTCTTCGTTAAGAAGGATGGAACTAACCGATTGGTTCAGGATATCGGCCCATTAACCAAGCCCCATTCAGAATAAATATCCGCTTCCTCGGATCAATGATTGTATGATCAACTTACTGGATCATCGGTATTCTCTAACTTGATTTGAGGGTGGGTTACCATCAGATCCGTTCGTGAAGGATATTCCGAAGACTGCATTTGTTACTCGCTATGGTTTATGAGTACACTGTAATGTCATTTGGCTTAACAAATGCTCCAGCCACATTCTCCCGATTGATGAATTATATCTCATGGATTACCTCGATAAATTCGTGTGGTATATCTGGATGATATTCTGGTTTTTTCGAAGAATAAGAAAGAACATGCGAACACCTCCGTCTAGTACTGGAAAGACTCGAGAGCACCAGTTGTATGCCAAATACTCCAAATGCGAGTTCTGGTTATCTGAAGTGACATATCTTTGTCATGTGATTTCGGAAGATGGCATTGCGTTAACCCAGAACGAGTTCAGGCTATTCTTGACTGGACTCCTCCGAAGAATGTAAGCAAGTCAGAAGTTTTCTCGGCCTCGCAAGCTATTGCCGTCGTTTTGTCGAGAATTTTCAAAATTGCTAAGCCTTTGACTGATCTGCTTCACAAGGGCGTTAAGTTTGAATGGGCAGAAAAATGTCAGGAAAGTTTTCAAACACTCAAAGACAAGCTAACATTGCCCCAGTACTATCTCCTCCAGATACGCAAAGACTTTGTGATCATTGTGACGCATACCGTGAAGGATTAGGCTGTGTCCTAATGCAAGAGCGTAAAGTGATTGCTTAGGTCTCGGCAGTTGCGCCCACATGAAGAGAATTATCCAGTACAAGATCTAGAACTAGCTGCTGTGATCTATGCACTGCAGTTGTGGCGACATACCTCCTCGGTAATCGTTGGAGATCTCACGGATCATAAAAGTTTGAAGTACTTGTTCACATCAGCCATCTCTGAATCTCCGTCAGCAAAGATGGATGGAGACCATTGTGGACTATGACTTGGGATTTCTTAACCCCTGGCAGGCTAAGTGGATGGCTGATGCGTTTGAGCCGCAATCTATTTGTGCGAACTTGAGGTTCAGCTACAGCAAACACTTCTGTATGAAGAGTTCGAAAGCTAAATCTCGAGATAGTTCCCCAGGATACCTAAAAACCTTGGTTGTTGAACCGACCTTGGAGAAAGCTGAAGAATGCGCAAGCTAAAGATGCTGAAATTGATCTGATGAAGAAAGACCTTCACCTTGTAAAGGATACGGATTTCTCGCTGTCTGAAGATGGAACCTTGTATTTCAGAGACCGCATTGTCGTACCTCGCTTCGAGCTTATGACTGACAAAGTATGAAGGAGGCACATGATACCCCGCTGTCTATTCATCCGGGTAGCACCAAGATGTATCGTGATCTCCGTCAAAGGTACTGGTGGTCTAGAAATGCAAGCAAGACATTGCTCGTATGTTGCTGATGTGATGTGTGTCGACGCGGTAAAGCAGAACATCAGAAGCCTGCGGAATCTGCAAACACTTCCTATCCTTTATGGAAATGGGATAAGGTCAGAGGGATTTCGTTACAGGACTTCCCAGGTCACAGAAGGGTCAGATGCTATTCTTGTCGTGTCGACCCAACTCTCCAAAGGTCACACTTCCTGCATGTCTAAGGAGACGATCACTGCGTCAGTTAGCAGAATATATATCTCTAGATTGTTTCACTCCACGGTATTCGAAGAGATTAGTTCAGACGTGGGCAGCATTTCACCGGTATTTCTGGGAAAGTTTTCAAAAGGCTATGGGAACCATATCACCTGGAGTTCAGCTTATCATCCTCAATCCAAGGCCAAGCGAACGAGTCAACCAAGTGTTGAAGACATGCTACGAGCTGTGTTGTTTTCTTTCGGCAAGAAGTGGGAAGAATCTCTTCCAATGCCGAGTTCCTATAACAACAGCTATCAAGCCAGCTTGAAAATGGCCCCCTTTGAAGTTCTCTATGGACGTAAGTGTCGAACCCCTCTGAATTGGTCAGAAACTGGGGAACGACCGTCGTGGGTCCAGATATTATTCAGCACGCCGAAGAACAAGTCCGAATGTCCGGGGATCTCAAGGCGGCTCAGGACCGCCAGAAGAGCAACTATGATCGCAAACGATGGGGTTTGACTTATCAACCTGGTGATCAAGCTTATCTTGGTCCTCCTATGAAAGGCACTCACCGTTTTGGAATCAAGGGCAAGCTAGCTCCGCGCTACATTGGTCCTTTCTGCATTTGTGCCAGATGTGGTCAGGGGGCATAAAAATTGGAGTTTGCCGCCGCAATTCTCTCATATCCACGATGTCTTCCATGGTCGCAACTCGTAAATGCTTCAAGGAATCTCCGCACGAGCGTGGATCACGAGATGCTCGAATTGCAAGATGATCTATCTTTAAGGAGCATTCGATCCGCATTCTTGATGAAGCTGAACGTCGAACCCGTCAGAAGGTTACAAGTTCCTCAAAGTGCAGTGGTCAAATCATACTGAAGATGAAGCCACTTGGGAACCGAGGATAATCTTCGTGCGGAATACCCCGAACTTTTTCCTTCTACTTCTAATTCTCGGGACGAGAATTCTTGTTAGTGAGGAGATTTGTAACACCCCCAGGGTTAACTACAGTAATCACCCTTTTGACAATGCCAAGTCAGCATGATTAACAGTGCATGATCATCATTTGCATCATAATGCTTTTCAACTCCTAAGTCAAAATTCAAATTAAGTGAAAGTGGAAAATAAAAGTTTCAGATCCAGAAACAAAAATGTACATCATGTTGCAAATATTCCAGAGGCTATTCTAAAATTGAAACCAACATCATTGGAATTGGAAAAGTGACTCGAACAACCTCAAAGAGTGGATAAAGAAATATTTAATAACCATTTATTAAATCTAAATAATGAAAAATTATATTTTGTCCAAACTAATTTAGGTGTTAGGGAATAAAGCACTGGTATTATGGACCAGGCACATGTTTACAAAATCAATTGAGCACTAACTATTTACAAAACAGGGGCATGGAAAATAAAAAAAGAAAAGAGAAAACAGAAAAGCTAAAACAACCCCCCGATATATGCCCCCCCCACCCACACACCGAAAAACCTAACCCTCACCCCACTCCCCTCGTTCCCTCCCCCCCCCCCGATCAGGAGGGATCGGGCGCGGCCCCGGCGCTCCGTCGCGCCCGTCGCCGGCGACGCGGGCCTCACCGCGGCCTCCACCGCCTCGGCCACCAAGCGGCCGCCACCCCTACTCGCCGCCCCGGCCAACCCCGCCGCTGCGCCCCGACGCGCCACCACCGCCGTCGCCCCACCGCCTCCTCCTTGCCCGATCGCCGTCGCCGTCTCGTCGTCGGCCACTGCCGCCCGCGCTCCGACGCCTCCCGAGCCCGCCCTCCCGACGGCCCTCGTGAGCCGCCGCCTCCCCTCCACCCCTCTCTGTCCCAGCAGCCGCGCCGGACCGCCGCGACCCTGCTGGCTGCGCCCGCGCGCGCACGCGCGCGCCCGTTCCACGCGCTCACCGCGCCGCTCCCACGCACGATGCGCCACCGCCCTCCCCGTCGCCGCGCACCGAGCGCGCCCACGACCACGTGTGCACGCACACGCCGGCCACGCCGTGCTCGCCGGTGCTGAGCCGCCCGTGCACCTGGCCGCGCCTCTGCCACGCCCCCGCTACCCCCTCCTCACGCCGCCTACCGCCGCCGCCTCCTGCTGCTGCTTCCGCCTGCTGGCCGCCGCTCCACTCGCCGTCGCTACCGCCCGCCGGCGGCCAGCCCCGCCCGCACGCCCGTGCCCGATCGGGCGGGCGCCCACGCCCGCCCCGCGAGCGCCCGCGCCCGTCGCCCGCTGCCCGCTGGCCTCTGTGCCACCGACAGTCGGGCCCCACCCCCTGACCCACTGACAACGGGGCCCACGCCCCAGAAAAAAAAATAAAAAAAATTAATAATAATAATAAAATTTAATTAATTAATTAACTTAATTAATCCTGTTAATTAACCTAACCTAATTAACCTAATTAACTACTGTTAATTAACCCTAATGACTGTTGACATCAGCATGATGTCATGCTGATGTCATCAGTTACTGTTCTGGATAATTCGAAATTAAATAATAAAAATAAATTCAGAAAATTAATAAAAACTTTAGAAAATCATATAAAATAATCTGTAACTCAGATCGAAAAACTTTGTACATGAAAGTTGTTCAGAACGACGAGACGAATCCGAATACACGGTCCGTTCGTCCGTCACACATCCCTAACTATCAGAACATGCAACCGTCCCTCTCCGGTCATCTGTCTGACAAATGTCCGGAACCGGGAAAACAATCCCGGATGGATTCCTCCTTCCTCGGTGACGTGCAACCATACGTTAGGATACACCCGGCACTGCGTATTATCATGTCGTACCTTGTGTTGCTCAAGTTTGCTCTATATTTATACTGTTTCCTCCCCCTCTTCTCTCTCGGTAGACCCTGACACCGATGTCGTCCCCGAGACCGACGCAACTCAGGAGCCCGACGCCACCGTTGACGATCCCTCTCTCTTGCCAGAGCAACCAGGCAAGCCCCCCCCTTTTGATCATCCCGATATCGCCCATTCTAATTTCCCATGCTTGCATTAGAATTGCTGCTACTACTGCTTTACCTATTCTGATGCATAGCCTGTTCATTGTAACCTGCTGTTGATAATTACCTACATATCCTAAACTGTTTAGTCTAGGCTGGGTAGAGACCTATCAGTGACCCCACTTATCCCGACTGCCGCGCTGGATCGTCAGAAGACCCGATCAACGGGATTGAACACCAGGCCCCGACACCGCACATCACCCCCCCTTAGTTGTAACGACACTGCAGCGTTACTATCAAGTGCCGAGGGTGAAACCTCATGTAGCACTTCTGATGTTAACTCTGTAGAGTAGCTATTCGATCGTGGTCATCGAGGGTGATTCCTCCCTCTCCACTTCCGATACGACGCTGTCGTACAACACATCAAGTGTGAACTCATCGAGGGTGATTCCTCCTAAGTTCGACTTGACGGTTACATCGAGTGGGCATCCGCCGAGGGTGATACCTCGGATTTCCTTGATGTTATGGACACACGGTTACTGTGACTTTACTGCTGAACCTTGATAGAGACGGGTCGGCCCCGAAGGGGGACCCGAGGAAGCTACTTTTACTACAGGACTGAAGGGACAGGCGGTACCACCCAGTAGAGGTGGACCTGAGTTCCCGACAGTCTTTTACGAGACGGGTTGACCTGGATGGTGCCCGAGTGTTGAATACGAGGCGTGGCCGGGCATTCATGGCCCTTGCCGCAAGTCCTCGAGACGGGGCGATGGGGTCACATCTTTCGTGAGTCTCTGCTCGTTACCGCAAGCCCTAGTCCTAACGATTTGGATATTTGATCCGAGCAGGCCTCTGGCCTGATAGCACTAACCATCACGTGGGCATAGTATGGGCGTTCTGCATCGTATGCATCAGCCGAAAGCTCTGTCAGACGTCCAGTTCAGCAGTGCGGCATGGAGTGATTGGCGCCATTTCGGTGGTGCTTGGATCTGGGCCATGTACGCAACGACCCGGAGGGCGAGGGGCGATGGCCAAGACCCCCTTGCGCTTAGGATGTAGACCGGCGGGGACCTCTCTGCTGAGCTGTAGGTAGGGTTGCGATGTGTCGTTTGGCCGAGGCCGGGCATGACCCAGGAAAGTGTGTCCGGCCGAAGTTAATCGAGCGGGTTGGGTAAGTTGGTGCACCCCTGCAGGGAAGAACACTTCTATCGATAGCCGGTCCTACGGTAAAGGACACTCGGAGTTGTATCCTGATTGATACAATTTAGAACTGGATACCTGTGATGAGACCTGTATATATGGCTCTGGGATTGCTTCTCGCAGGGAGTCGAGAAGGGATCTCAGGACGAGGTTGATGACTGTATGGCTCTGGGATTGCTTTCTCGCAGGGAGTCGAGAAAGGATCTCTGGGTGAGGTTGATATTATTACTGCTACATTATATGGTATTGTTCTACTCTCTTCTACTGCTGCAAGACCGCTGAAGATGCTAGTCTTCGATAGGACTAGGCCTTCTCTCTATTCTGGCATTTCTGCAGCCCAGTCCACATATACAGCCTCCCCTTGAAAATGTTGCATATGTAGTGTAGATCCTTGCTTGCTGAGTACTTCTGAGTACTCACGGTTGCTTTTTTTTCCTTTTTCTCCCCATATCAGTTTGACGTGACCAGAGGACGGAGCCCCCTGGGACAGATGCCCCGACGATCGTTACTACTACTACCCAGAGGATGGATACTACTACGAGTTGACTGACGACCAGGAGTAGGATCGGAGGGTCCCAGGCAGGAGGCCTGCGCCTTTCGATCGTAGTGTTTTATTTTCGCCCCGCCTTTCTAAAGGCCTTTCTGTTTCTCTTTTATATCTGTACTCAGATATCTGATGCTTCCGCTGACGCTTTTTCGCAAGCTTATGTATTCGAGCCCTCGAGGCCCCTGGCTTGTAATATAAAGCTTGTATGACTTATTTATGTTTTAGAGTTGTGTTGTGATATCTTCCCGTGAGTCCTTAGGCTTGATCGTGTGCATGTGCGTGTATGATTAGTGCACGATCGGGCCGGGGGCGTCACAAGTTGGTATCAGAGCCGACTGCCTGTAGGTGCCCCCCTTTCCAACTCCTTGGCCGAAGTTGAGTCTAGAAACCGAAAAACTATTTTACTAACTTGGCTGTGTGGCTTACGGGCCCACGTCGCCAATTGGGAGGTATTAGTATCTTTTACTCCTCGACCTTTACTCTGGGCCTCTGATCTCTCTTCTACTCGGGTTAAAATTTTACTAACTCCAACAATAGGCTCTCGTGCTCACGTCCACCCGAAGTTCTGAAAATATCCCCCCTTGCTTCAAGATTTTGGGCCAGGTTCTGCTTACAGGATCCTTTTATCGAGGGCACCCTGTGTTGTCACTTGCAGATTCCTCGCCCCAATAGTTTTCTCCGACGTTGATGTAGCCTTTGCTATGTCTCGTTGTGTACTTCCATACCACGTGCCTGCGCGTCGCCTAGATGTCTAGCCTTCCCCTTTCAGCTGTCGTAATGCCGGATTTTAACCGAGGCTATGTGTGGATTCGAATGTCTGGTGCGAATATGATGAAGTATCTATTGCACTTCCTTCTGTTGTGCGTGTTACTTCATGAATCATTCCATACACCTACAGTTTTCTTGCTAAACTGCCCCTGTTGATTTGGCAGGATGGCTGACGATCCTCCACCTCCACCTTATATTGCCGCAATGATGCAGCAATTTGAACTGAACCGTCAGGTTATGACCGGGATATTGGCTCAGTTCCCAAACCAGAATGCTCATCAGCAGCCTACACCAATAACACTGTCAGAATTCGTGCGCCTCAATCCGTCCACTTTTTGCAGCTCGACTGATCCAATGGATGCTGACGATTGGCTCCGTGACATTGCCTTCCAGATGAAGTCAGCCAATGTTATCCCTGACAGTTACGTCACCTATGCGACGTATCACCTGAGGGGATCAGCTGCTCAATGGTGGGAAAGCCACAAGGGTATGTTGCCTGCTAAAACTGTAACCACTTGGCAGGAATTTCAGTCAGCCTTTCGTGCACGGTACATTCCTCAAGGTCTGATCGACCAGAAGAAGCAGGAGTTCCGCAAACTCTCACAGGGCAAAATGGCTGTGGATGAATACCAGAGGAAATTTCTTGAATTGTCCCGCTATGCTGCGGATGACGTCGACACCAACACACGCAAGCAGGAGACATTCCGTGAAGGACTACGTACTGATATAAAACTTGCACTTGCTGTCCATGATTTCACAGACTTCGCAACGCTTGTCAGCAAATCTTTCCAAGTTGAAACAGCTCTGACTGAGTACCAGGAGTCACTCAAGCGCACTCATGGAGCTGGCTCATCCTCGGGTCAGCCTGTTCAGAAGCGTCGAGTGTGGATCCCGCATAATGTACACCACCGACCTGCTCCAACACCAAGGCCGTCCTATGTTGCACCTCGTTTGCCTTCACCGCCGAGACAGCTATCGGTCCATGCTGGACCGCCTGATGCTATGGCTTTTCGTCAGGATGCACCACGTCCTTCTGCTGGTTGTAGGAAGAGCCGTCGAAAACATCCTTCTAGGAACGTTGGAACCAGACTACCTGCTAGTCAACGTGTTCATGTCAACCAAGTCAACATGGAAGAAGCTCGGCAGGACCCCAGCATTGTGATGGGCACCCTTCTAGTGAATTCAATCCCAGCTTCAGTCCTCTTTGATTCTGGAGCATCGCACTCCTTCATGTCCGAAAGTTTTGCGCGAAGCCATGATATACTTTTCGAGGAGATGTCCATCCCATTAGTAATCCATTCACCTGGGGCTAATTGGCAAACTACCAGGGTAAGCCACGGTAATCACATTGTGATTGGAGGATTGATGTTCCCCGTTTCTCTCATTGCCCTTAAGACCTCCAACATTGACATTATTCTGGGTATGGACTGGTTGAAGCCTCATAAAGCTTTGATTGACTGTGCCACTGAAACAGTCCGCCTCACACACCCTTCCGGTCAGACTGTCAGATACTCCGCTCGTACAGTGCAGGACGCCGAAGCTCAGATATATGTCCTAAATGCACTGAACGCTTCACCTCTTGAAGGCATCGAGAACGTTCCAGTTGTTCGTGAATTTCAAGATGTCTTTCCAGAAGAACTTCCAGGAATACCGCCTGCTAGAGCTGTTGAGTTCGTCATCGACTTGAAGCCTGGCACAACTCCTATTGCGAAGCGTCCTTATAAGATGCCTCCGCATCATCTTCTTGAGCTTAAGGAAGAAATCGACACGTCACTTAAGAAAGGTTTCATCCGCCCAGTTCCTCTGCTTGGGGAGCACCTTCACTCTTCGTTAAGAAGAAGGATGGAACTAACCGATTGGTTCAGGATTATCGGCCCATTAACCAAGCCACCATTCAGAATAAATATCCGCTTCCTCGGATCAATGATTTGTATGATCAACTTACTGGATCATCGGTATTCTCTAAACTTGATTTGAGGTTGGGTTACCATCAGATCCGTGTTCGTGAAGAGGATATTCCGAAGACTGCATTTGTTACTCGCTATGGTTCTTATGAGTACACTGTAATGTCATTTGGCTTAACAAATGCTCCAGCCACATTCTCCCGATTGATGAATTATATCTTCATGGATTACCTCGATAAATTCGTCGTGGTATATCTGGATGATATTCTGGTTTATTCGAAGAATAAGAAAGAACATGCCGAACACCTCCGTCTAGTACTGGAAAGACTCCGAGAGCACCAGTTGTATGCCAAATACTCCAAATGCGAGTTCTGGTTATCTGAAGTGACATATCTTGGTCATGTGATTTCGGAAGATGGCATTGCCGTTAACCCAGAACGAGTTCAGGCTATTCTTGACTGGACTCCTCCGAAGAATGTCAAGCAAGTCAGAAGTTTTCTCGGCCTCGCAAGCTATTGCCGTCGTTTTGTCGAGAATTTCTCAAAGATTGCTAAGCCTTTGACTGATCTGCTTCACAAGGGCGTTAAGTTTGAATGGGCAGAAAAATGTCAGGAAAGTTTTCAAACACTCAAAGACAAGCTAACATCTGCCCCAGTACTATCTCCTCCAGATACCCGCAAAGACTTTGTGATCTATTGTGACGCATACCGTGAAGGATTAGGCTGTGTCCTAATGCAAGAGCGTAAAGTGATTGCTTATGGCTCTCGTCAGTTGCGCCCACATGAAGAGAATTATCCAGTACATGATCTAGAACTAGCTGCTGTGATCTATGCACTGCAGTTGTGGCGACATTACCTCCTCGGTAATCGTTGCGAGATCTACACGGATCATAAAAGTTTGAAGTACTTGTTCACTCAGCCATCTCTGAATCTCCGTCAGCAAAGATGGATGGAGACCATTGTGGACTATGACTTGGGTATTTCTTATACCCCTGGCAAGGCTAATGTGATGGCTGATGCGTTGAGCCGCAAATCCTATTGCTGCGAACTTGAGGTTCAGCTACAGCAACCACTTCTGTATGAAGAGCTTCGAAAGCTAAATCTCGAGATAGTTCCCCAAGGATACCTAAAAACCTTGGTTGTTGAACCAGACCTTGAGAAAGCTGTTAAGAATGCGCAAGCTAAAGATGCTGAAATTGATCTGATGAAGAAAGACCTTCACCTTGTAAAGTACAGGGATTTCTCGCTGTCTGAAGATGGAACCTTGTATTTCAGAGACCGCATTGTCGTACCTCGCTTCGAGCTTATGACTGACAAAGTCATGAAGGAGGCACATGATACCCCGCTGTCTATTCATCCGGGTAGCACCAAGATGTATCGTGATCTCCGTCAAAGGTACTGGTGGTCTAGAATGAAGCAAGACATTGCTCGATATGTTGCTGAATGTGATGTGTGTCGACGCGTTAAAGCAGAACATCAGAAGCCTGCTGGAATTCTGCAACCACTTCCTATTCCTTTATGGAAATGGGATAAGGTTCAGATGGATTTCGTTACAGGACTTCCCAGGTCACAGAAGGGTCACGATGCTATTCTTGTCGTCGTCGACCAACTCTCCAAAGTTGCACACTTCCTGCCTGTCAAGGAGACGATCACTGCTAGTCAGTTAGCAGAATTATATATCTCTAGAATTGTTTCACTCCACGGTATTCCGAAAGAGATTAGTTCAGACCGTGGCAGCATATTCACCGGTCATTTCTGGGAAAGTTTTCAAAAGGCTATGGGAACTCATATCACCTGGAGTTCAGCTTATCATCCTCAATCCCAAGGCCAAGTCGAACGAGTCAACCAAGTGCTTGAAGACATGCTACGAGCTTGTGTTGTTTCTTTCGGCAAGAAGTGGGAAGAATCTCTTCCATATGCCGAGTTCTCCTATAACAACAGCTATCAAGCCAGCTTGAAAATGGCCCCCTTTGAAGTTCTCTATGGACGTAAGTGTCGAACCCCTCTGAATTGGTCAGAAACTGGGGAACGACCGCTCGTGGGTCCAGATATTATTCAGCACGCCGAAGAACAAGTCCGAATTGTCCGGGAAAATCTCAAGGCGGCTCAGGACCGCCAGAAGAGCAACTATGATCGCAAACGATGGGGTTTGACTTATCAACCTGGTGATCAAGCTTATCTTCGTGTCACTCCTATGAAAGGCACTCACCGTTTTGGAATCAAGGGCAAGCTAGCTCCGCGCTACATTGGTCCTTTCTGCATTGTTGCCAGATGTGGTCAGGTGGCATATAAATTGGAGTTGCCGCCGCAATTCTCTCATATCCACGATGTCTTCCATGTGTCGCAACTTCGTAAATGCTTCAAGGAATCTCCGCACCGAGCTGTGGATCACGAGATGCTCGAATTGCAAGATGATCTATCTTATAAGGAGCATTCGATCCGCATTCTTGATGAAGCTGAACGTCGAACCCGTCAGAAGGTTACCAAGTTCCTCAAAGTGCAGTGGTCAAATCATACTGAAGATGAAGCCACTTGGGAACGCGAGGATAATCTTCGTGCGGAATACCCCGAACTTTTTCCTTCTACTTCTTAATTCTCGGGACGAGAATTCTTGTTAGTAGAGGAGATTTGTAACACCCCCAGTGGTTAACTACAGTAATCACCCTTTTGACAATGCCAAGTCAGCATGATTAACAGTGCATGATCATCATTTGCATCATAATGCTTTTCAACTCCTAAGTCAAAATTCAAATTTAAGTGAAAGTGGAAAATAAAAGTTGTTCAGATCCAGAAACAAAAATGTACATCATGTTGCAAATATTCCAGAGGCTATTCTAAAATTGAAACCAACATCATTGGAATTGGAAAAGTGACTCGAACAACCTCAAAGAGTGGATAAAGATAATATTTAATAACCATTTATTAAATCTAAAATAAATATGAAATTATATTTTGTCCAAACTAATTTTAGGTGTTAGGGAATAAAGCACTGGTATTTATGGACCAGGTCACATGTTTTACAAAATTCAATTTGAGCACTAACTATTTACAAAACAGGGGCATGGATAAATAAAAAAAGAAAAGAGAAAACAGAAAAGCTAAAACAACCCCCCCGAATAGCCCCCCCCCACCCACACACCGAAACCCTAACCCTCACCCACTCCCCTCGTTCCCCCACTCCCCCCCCCCGATCCAGGAGGGATCGGGCGCGGCCCCGGCGCTCCCGTCGGCCCCGTCGCCGGCGACGCGGGCCTCACCGCCGGCCTCCACCGCCTCGGCCACCCGCTGGCCGCCACCCCTACTCGCCGCCCGGCCAACCCCGCCGCTGCGCCCCGACGCGCCACCACCGCCGTCGCCTCCACCGCCTCCTCTCTGCCCGACCTGCCCGTCGCGTCTCGTCGTGGCCACTGCCGCCCCGCGCTCCGACGCCTCCCCGAGCCCGCTGCCCTCCCCACGGCCCTCGGGACGCCGCCTCCCCTCCCCCCTCTCTGCTCCCCGCAGCACGCGCCGGACCGCCGCGACCCCTGCTGGCTGCGCCCGCGCGCGCACGCGCGCGCCCGTCCACGCGCTCCCCGCGCCGCCTCGCCACGCCCGCTTGCGCCACCGCCCTCCCCGTCGCCGCGCACCGAGCGCGCCCACGACCGCGTGTGCACGCACACGCCGGCCACGCCGTGCTCGCCGGTGCCGAGCCGCCCGTGCACCTGGCCGCGCCTCTGCCACGCCCCCGCTACCCCCTCCTCACGCCGCCTACCGCCGCCGCCTCCTGCTGCTGCTTCCGCCTGCTGGCCGCCGCTCCACTCGCCGTCGCTACCGCCCGCCGGCGGCCAGCCCCGCCCGCACGCCCGTGCCCGATCGGGCGGGCGCCCACGCCCGCCCCGCGAGCGCCCGCGCCCGTCGCCCGCTGCCCGCTGGCCTCTGTGCCACCGACAGCCGGGCCCCACCCCCTGACCCACTGACAACGGGGCCCACGCCCCAGAAAAAAAAAATTAATAATAATAATAAAATTTAATTAATTAATTAACTTAATTAATCCTGTTAATTAACCTAACCTAATTAACCTAATTAACTACTGTTAATTAACCCTAACGACTGCTGACATCAGCATGATGTCATGCTGATGTCATCAGTTACTGTTCTGGATAATTCGAAATTAAATAATAAAAATAAATTCAGAAAATTAATAAAAACTTTAGAAAATCATATAAAATAATCCGTAACTCAGATCGAAAAACTTTGTACATGAAAGTTGTTCAGAACGACGAGACAAATCCGAATACACGGTCCGTTCGTCCGTCACACATCCCTAACTATCAGAACATGCAACCGTCCCTCTCCGGTCATCTGTCTAACAAATGTCCGGAACCGGGAAAACATTCCCGGATGGATTCCTCCTTCCTCGGTGACGTGCAACCATATGTTAGGATACACCCGGCACTGCGTATTATCATGTCGTACCTTGTGTTGCTCAAGTTTGCTCTATATTTATACTGTTTCCTCCCCCTCTTCTCTCTCGGTAGACCCTGACACCGACGTCGTCCCCGAGACCGACGCAACTCAGGAGCCCGACGCCACCGTTGACGATCCCTCTCTCTTGCCAGAGCAACCAGGCAAGCCCCCCCTTTTGATCATCCCGATATCGCCCATTCTAATTTCCCATGCTTGCATTAGAATTGCTGCTACTACTGCTTTACCTATTCTGATGCATAGCCTGTTCATTGTAACCTGCTGTTGATAATTACCTACATATCCTAAACTGTTTAGTCTAGGCTGGGTAGAGACCTATCAGTGACCCCACTTATCCCGACTGCCGCGCTGGATCGTCAGAAGACCCGATCAACGGGATTGAACACCAGGCCCCGACACCGCACATCACCCCCCCTTAGTTGTAACGACACTGCAGCGTTACTATCAAGTGCCGAGGGTGAAACCTCATGTAGCACTTCTGATGTTAACTCTGTAGAGTAGCTATTCGATCGTGGTCATCGAGGGTGATTCCTCCCTCTCCACTTCCGATACGACGCTGTCGTACAACACATCAAGTGTGAACTCATCGAGGGTGATTCCTCCTAAGTTCGACTTGACGGTTACATCGAGTGGGCATCCGTCGAGGGTGATACCTCGGATTTCCTTGATGTTATGGACACACGGTTACTGTGACTTTACTGCTGAACCTTGATAGAGACGGGTCGGCCCCGAAGGGGGACCCGAGGAAGCTACTTTTACTACAGGACTGAAGGGACAGGCGGTACCACCCAGTAGAGGTGGACCTGAGTTCCCGACAGTCTTTTACGAGACGGGTTGACCTGGATGGTGCCCGAGTGTTGAATACGAGGCGTGGCCGGGCATTCATGGCCCTTGCCGCAAGTCCTCGAGACGTGGCGACGGGGTCACATCTTTCGTGAGTCTCTGCTCGTTACCGCAAGCCCTAGTCCTAACGATTTGGATATTTGATCCGAGCAGGCCTCTGGCCTGATAGCACTAACCATCACGTGGGCATAGTATGGGCGTTCTGCATCGTATGCATCAGCCGAAAGCTCTGTCAGACGTCCAGTTCAGCAGTGCGGCATGGAGTGATTGGCGCCATTTCGGTGGTGCTTGGATCTGGGCCATGTACGCAACGACCCGGAGGGCGAGGGGCGATGGCCAAGACCCCCTTGCGCTTAGGATGTAGACCGGCGGGGACCTCTCTGCTGAGCTGTAGGTAGGGTTGCGATGTGTCGTTTGGCCGAGGCCGGGCATGACCCAGGAAAGTGTGTCCGGCCGAAGTTAATCGAGCGTGTTGGGTAAGTTGGTGCACCCCTGCAGGGAAGAACACTTCTATCGATAGCCGGTCCTACGGTAAAGGACACTCGGAGGTGTATCCTGATTGATACAATTTAGAACTGGATACCTGTGATGAGACCTGTATATATGGCTCTGGGATTGCTTCTCGCAGGGAGTCGAGAAGGGATCTCAGGACGAGGTTGATGACTGTATGGCTCTGGGATTGCTTTCTCGCAGGGAGTCGAGAAAGGATCTCTGGGTGAGGTTGATATTATTACTGCTACATTATATGGTATTGTTCTACTCTCTTCTACTGCTGCAAGACCGCTGAAGATGCTAGTCTTCGATAGGACTAGGCCTTCTCTCTATTCTGGCATTTCTGCAGCCCAGTCCACATATACAGCCTCCCCTTGAAAATGTTGCATATGTAGTGTAGATCCTTGCTTGCTGAGTACTTCTGAGTACTCACGGTTGCTTTGTTTTCCTTTTTCTCCCCATATCAGTTTGACGTGACCAGAGGACGGAGCCCCCTGGGACAGATGCCCCGACGATCGTTACTACTACTACCCAGAGGATGGATACTACTATGAGTTGACTGACGACCAGGAGTAGGATCGGAGGGTCCCAGGCAGGAGGCCTGCGCCTTTCGATCGTAGTGTTTTATTTTCGCCCCGCCTTTCTAAAGGCCTTTCTGTTTCTCTTTTATATCTGTACTCAGATATCTGATGCTTCCGCTGACGCTTTTTCGCAAGCTTATGTATTCGAGCCCTCGAGGCCCCTGGCTTGTAATATAAAGCTTGTATGACTTATTTATGTTTTAGAGTTGTGTTGTGATATCTTCCCGTGAGTCCTTAGGCTTGATCGTGTGCATGTGCGTGTATGATTAGTGCACGATCGGGCCGGGGGCGTCACACATCCCCAAGCTTAGTTGCTTGGGTATTCCTTGAATATTACCTTGGGGTGCCTTGGTAATCCTCAAGCTTAGGCCCTTGCCACTCCTTATTCCGTAGTCCATCAAAACTTCACCCAAAACTTGAAAACTTCACAACACAAAACTCAACAGAAAATCTTATGAGCTCCGTTAGTATAAGAAAATAAATCACCACTTAGGTACTGTTGTGAACTCATTCTAAATTCATATTGGTGTTATATATACTGTATTACAACTTCTCCATGGTTCATACCCTCTGATACTACCCATAGATTCATCAAAATAAGCAAACAACACAATAAAAGAAGAATCTGTCAAAAACAAAATAGTCTGCAGTAATCTGGAAACTTTCCATACCTATGTAACTCCAAAAATTCTGAAAAATTAGGACAACGTAGAAAATTTGTATATGAATCTTTTGTCAAAAATTAAGATCAAAATCACATTCCAGTGAATTTTAGAAATTCCTGGACTTGGCGCAAAAGTTTCTGTTTTTGCACAGAATCAAGTCAACTATCATCCACACTATCCCAAAGGCTTTACTTGGCACTTTATTGAAACAAAAGCTATAAAAAATGATTACTAAAGTATATTAATCATGTGAAAACACAAAAACAGTAGGGGTAAATGTTGGGCTGTCTCCCAACAAGCGCTTTTCTTTAATGCCTTTTTAGCTAGGCATGATGATTTCAATGATGCTCACATAAAAGATAAGAATTGAAACACAAAGAGAGCATCATGAAGAATATGACTAGCACATTTAAGTCTAACCCACTTCCTATGCCTAGGGAATTTGTGAGCAAACAACTTATGGGAACAAGAATCAACTAGCATAGGAAGGTAAAACAAGCAAAACTTCAAGATTTTAAGCACATAGAGAGGAAACTTGATATTATTGCAATTCCCACAAGCATATATTCCTACCTCATAATAATTTTCAGTAGCATCATGAATGAATTAAACAATATAAATATCACATAAAGCATTCTTTTCATGAGCCACAAGCATATAAATTTTATTACTCTCCACATAAGCAATTTTTTTCTCATGAATAGTAGTGGGAGCATCATATGAAACTTGAATACTATAAATTGTTTCCACATTAAAAGAGTAATGTTCAGTAAAAGGATATTCAAAATTATGACAATAATTATCACTACTTTTTATAACATAAGTATCCTCACAATAATCATCATAAGTAGCAACTTTGTTCTCATCATAGTCAATTGAAACCTCTTCCGAAATAGTGGAATCATTACTAAATAAAGTCATGACCTCTCCAAACCCACTTTTATCATTATAATAAGATTCAACACCCTTCCAAACCCACTTTCATTAATATACTCATCGTAAATAGGAGGCATGCTATCATCATGATAAATTTGCACATCAAAACTTGGGGGACTAAAAATATCATCTTCACTAAACATAGCATCCCCAAGCTTGGGACAAACATTAATTGCAGCAAATAAATTCTCAAGCATGTCATTCTCATCAAACATAGCATCCCCAAGCTTGTGCCTTTGCATATCATAAGCATAATCACTTTCATCATTAATAGTACGAATAGCACCAATAGTATAGCAATTATTATCATCACAATGAGTATTAGGCATAACAATAACAGGAGCAACATCATTTTGGAGGGATACCTTTTTACCTTTGCTTCTCCGTCTTTTCTTTTTCTTCTCCACATCATGTGTGGGTTTAATCACCTTTTTGGAGCTCTTTATTGATGATATTGGTTGAATAAAAAGCTCCTCCTCGTTACCTGATTCATCATAAGAAAAAATAGGAGGATATTGGGAAACCTCTTCCCCTTCATTAGTATTCTCTTCATCTTCTTTTTGTTTTCTTGTCTTCAAGTAATTGGCAATATAAGGATTCTCAATGCAATTCACCGCACAATACATATAAATTTCATTTAGATCAAAATCAATTATTTTCATGAGAACCCAATCTGGAACATCGTTAGTTTTATGTTTCATTTCTTCATACCCCAAAAATAGACTAAGTTCATTATGATGCTCAAGGGTAATGAGGTTATCACAATTTTTGGACACAATTCGATCATGAAATAATTCACATTGGAAATTAAAATGACCACGTTCATTGCAAAGTTCACAAGGATGGCGAGAAAAATTAAATCTTTCAGCACAAACATCTAGCCTCTCTTGCAACCATTTAGTTTCTAAATACTTATGCCTCTTGCAAAATCTATCTTCCCTTTTTGGTGTGTAATTGCAAACTCTATGCACTCTACAAAAATTGACATGATTATAAGAAACATTTTTATCATGACTAGGGCAACCATCATTAGTACTATGGATATTCAAAGAATTCATACTAACAACATTGCAATCATGCTCATCATTCAAAGATTTAGTGTCAAACATTTTATTGCATTCTTCTTCTCACACTTTGGCACAATTATCGGAATCCTTATTTTCACGAAAATCATTAAAAAGATGAAGCATATGAGGTAACCTAAATTCCATTTTTTTGTAGTTTTCTTTTATATACTAAACTAGTGATAAAACAAGAAACTAAAAGATTAAATTGCAAGATCTAAAGATATACCTTCATGCACTAACCTCCCCGGCAACGGCGCCAGAAAAGAGCTTGATGTCTACTACGCAACTTTATCCTTGTAGACGTTCTTGGGCCTCCAAGTGCAGAGTTTTGTAGGACAGTAGCAAATTTCCCTCAAGTGGATGACCTAAGGTTTATCAATCCGTGGGAGGCGTAGGATGAAGATGGTCTCTCTCAAACAACCCTGCAACCAAATAACAAAGAGTCTCATGTGTCCCCAACACACCCAATACAATGGTAAATTGTATAGGTGCACTAGTTCGGCGAAGAGATGGTGATACAAGTGCAATATGGATAGTAGATATAGGTTTTTGTAATCTGAAAATATAAAAACGGCAAGGTAACAAATAGTAAAAGTGAGCAAAAACGGTATTGCAATGCTTGGAAACAAGGCCTAGGGTTCATACTTTCACCAGTGCAAGTTCTCTCAACAATGATAACATAATTAGATCATATAACAATCCCTCAACGTGCAACAAAGAGTCACTCCAAAGTCACTAATAGCGGAGAACAAACAAAGAGATTATTGTAGGGTACGAAACCACCTCAAAGTTATTCTTTCTGATCGATCTATTGGGCTATTCCTATAAGTGTCACAAACAACCCTAGAGTTCGTACTAAAATAACACCTTAAGACACACATCAACCAAAACCCTAATGTCACCTAGATACTCCAATGTCACCACAAGTATCCGCGGGTTTGATTATACGATATGCATCACACAATCTCAGATTCATCTATTCAAACCAACACAAAGAACTTCAAAGAGTGCCCCAAAGTTTCTACCGGAGAGTCAAGAAAAAAACATGTGCCAACCCCTATGCATAAGTTCACAAGGTCACAGAACCCGCAAGTTGATCACCAAAACATACATCAAGTAGATCACGTGAATATCCCATTGTCACCACAGATAAGCACATGCAAGACATACATCAAGTGTTCTCAAATCCTTAAAGACTCAATCCGATAAGATAACTTCAAAGGGAAAACTCAATTCATTACAAGAAGGTAGAGGGGGAGAAACATCATATGATCAAACTATAATAGCAAAGCTCGCGGTACATCAAGATCGTGCCAAATCAAGAACACGAGAGAGAGAGAGATCAAACACATAGCTACTGGTACATACCCTCAGCCCCGAGGGTGAACTACTCCCTCCTCGTCATGGAGACCGCCGGGATGATGAAGATGGCCACCGGTGATGGATTCCCCCTCTGGCAGGGTGACGGAACGGGATCCCGATTGGTTTTTCATGGCTACAGAGGCTTGCGGCGGCGGAACTCCCGATCTAGGTTTATTTCTAGGGGTTTCTATATTTATAGGAATTTTTGGCGTCGAGAACAAGTAAGGGGGTCCACGAGGAAAGCATGCCTCCTATTTATGATGATTATATTGATGAAAGTGGGTTTGGAAGAGTGTCAACTCTAGTAAGTAATGATCCCACTATTTTGGAGGGTGTTGAATCTTATTGTAATAATTATGAAAGTGGATTTGGAGAGGTCATGACTTTACTTAGTGATGAATCCACTATTTTGGAAGAGGTTCCAATTGATTATGAGAACAAAGTTCCTATCTATGATGGTTATTGTGATGACATGTATGCTATAAAGAATAATGATAACCATGAAACTTGTCATCATGATTTTAATTTTCAATTGGATCATGCCTCACATGATAGTTATTTTGTTGAGTTCGCTCCCACTACTATTCATGAGAATAAATTTGACTATGTGGAGAGTAGTAATTTTTATGCATGTGGATCATGAAAGTAATGCTTTATGTGATAGTTATATTGTTGAATTCATTCATTATGCTACTGAAAATTATTATGAGAGAGGAATATATGCTTCTATGTATCTCAATAATATCAAGTTTCCTCTCGATGTGTTGAAAATCTTGAAGTTTTGCTTGTTTTACCTTCCTATGCTAGTTGATTCTTTCTCCCATAAATTGTTTGCTCACAAAATACCTATGCATAGGAAGTGGGTTAGGTTTAAATGAGCTATTCATATGCTTTATGATGCTCTATTTATGTTTCAATTCTTATCTTTTATGTGAGCATCATTGAAATCATCATGCCTAGCTAGAAAGGCATTAAAGAAAAGCGCTTGTTGGGAGACAACCCAACATTTACCCCTACTGTTTTTGTGTGTTCTAATTATTATTCTACTATAGTAATAATTTTTTATAGCTTTTGTTTCAATAAAGTGCCAAGTAAAACCTTTGGGATGATCTATGGTGATAGTTGATTTGATCTTTCTGAAAAACAGAAATTTTTGCGCTCATTGACAGAATTTTAAAATAATCACAGGACGTGATTTTGGTCTGAATTTTTTACATAATATTTATATACAAATTTACCAGGTTTTCCTAATTTTTCAGAATTTTTGGAGTTACAGAAGTTTGGCTAAAGTTCAGATTACTATAGACTGTTCTGTTTTTGACAGATTCTGTTTTCATTGTGTTGTTTGCTTATTTTGATGAATCTATGGGTAGTATCGGGAGGTATGAACCATGGAGAAGTTAAAATACAGTAGATATAACACCAATATAAAATTGGAATGAGTTTACAATAGTACCTAAAAATGGAGATTTGTTTTATCATACTAACGAATCTCACGAGTTTTTTGTTGAGTTTTGTGTTGTGAAGCTTTCAAGTTTTGGGTAAAGATTTGATGGACTATGGAATAAGGAGTGACAAGAGCCTAATATTGGGGATGCCCAAGGCACCCCAAGGTAATATTCAAGGACAACCAAGCATCTAAGTTTGGGGATGCCCCGGATGGCATCCCCTCTTTTGTCTTCAATCCATCGGTAAATTTACTTGAGGCTATATTTTTATTCACCACATGAAATGTGTTTTGCTTGGAGCGTCTTGTATTATTTGAGTATTTGATTTTTAGTTTGCCACAATCATCCTTGTTGTACACACCTTTTGAGAGGGACACACATTAATCGTGAATTTATTAGAATACTCTATGTGCTTCACTTATATCTTTTGAGCTAGGCAGTTTCTCTTGTGCTTCACTTATATATTTTTAGAGCACGGCGGTGGTTTTATTTTGTAGAAATTTATGAACTCTCATGCTTCAATTATATTATTTTGAGAGTCTTAAAAATAGTATGGCCATTTGCTTAGGTTATGAATTTGGTCCTAATATGATGGGTATCCAAGAGGGATATAATAAAAACTTTCATAAAGAGCATTGAATATATGAGAAGTTTGATTCCTTGCATTTGTTTTGAGTTATAAAGATGGTGATATTAGAGTAATGCTAGTTGTTAATTGTGGATTAGTAGAAATACTTGTGTTAAGGTTTGTGATTCCCGAAGCATGCATGTATGGTCTATCGTTATGTGATGAAGTTGGAGATGATTTATTTTTTTATTGTCTTCCTTATTAGTGGCAGTCGGGGATGAGCGATGGTCTTTTCCTACCAATCTATCCCCCTAGGAGCATGCATATTAGTACTTTGTTTCGATGGCTAATAAATTTTTGCAATAAGTATGTGAGTTCTTTATGACTAATGTTGAGTCCATGGATTATACGCACTCTCACCCTTCCACCATTGCTAGCTTCTCTAGTACCGCGCAACTTTCGCCGGTGCATTAAACCGACCATATACCCTTCCTCAAAACAGCCACCATACCTACCTATTATAGCATTTCCATAGCCATTCTGAGATATATTGCCATGCAACTTCCACCGTTCCATTTATTATGATGCATACCATCATTGTCATATTGCTTTGCATGATCATGTAGTTGGCATAGTATTTGTGGCTTGGCCACCGTTCATATTTTTTATACATGTCACTCTAGATCATTGCACATCCCAGTACACCGCCGGAGGCATTCATATAGAGTCATATTTTTGTTCTAGTATCGAGTTGTAATTCTTGAGTTATAAGTAAATAAAAGTGTGATGATCATCATTATTAGAGCATTGTCCCATGTGAGGAAAGGATGATGGAGACTATGATTCCCCCAAAAGTCGGGATGAGACTCTGGACTAAAAGAAAAAAAGAGAAAAAAAGAGGCCAAAAAGCCCAAAAGAAAAAAAGAGAAAAAAAGTAAAAGAAAAAAATAAAAAAAAGAGAGAAAAAGAGAGAAGGGACAATGTTACTATCCTTTTCCACACTTGTGCTTCAAAGTAGCACCATGTTTTTCATGACAGAGAGTCTCCTATGTTGTCACTTTCATATATTACTAGTGGGAATTTTTCATTATAGAACTTGGCTTGTATATTCCAATGATGGGCTTCCTCAAAATGCCCTAGGTCTTCGTGAGCAAGCGAGTTGGATGCACACCCACTTAGTTTTCTTTTGAGCTTCCGTACACTTATAGCTCTAGTGCATCTGTTGCATGGCAATCCCTACTCCTTGCATTGACATCAATTAATGGGCATCTCCATAGCCCGTTGATTAGCCTCGTCAATGTGAGACTTTCTTTCTTTTTTGTCTTCTTCACACAACCTCCACCATCATGTTCTATTCCACCCATAGTGCTATATCCATGGCTCACGCTCATGTATTGCGTGAAAGTTCAAAAGGTTTGAGAATGTCAAAAGTATGAAACAATTGCTTGGCTTTTCATCGGGGTTGTGCATGATAAATACGTTGTGTGATGAAGATAGAGCATGACAAGATTATATGATTTTGTAGGGATAACTTTCTTTAGCCATGATATTTTGAGAAGACATGATTGCTTTATTAGTATGCTTGAAGTATTATTGTTTTTATGTCAATATTAAACTTTTGTTTTGAATCTTATGGATCTGAATATTCATGCCAAACAAAGAAAGATTACATGGATAAACATGTTAGGTAGCATTAACACTTCATAAATTATTTCTTTTATCATTTACCTACTCGGGGACGAGCAGAAATTAAACTTGGGGATGCTGATACGTCTCCAATGTATCTATAATTTATGAAGTATTCATGCCATGTTTACAACAATTTTATATGGTTTTGGTATGATTTGATTAGAACTAACCCGGACTAACGCTGTTTTTAGCAGAACTACCGTGGTGTCGTTTTTTGTGCAGAAATAAAAGTTCTCGGAATGGGATGAAAATTTACGGTGATTTTTTATGGACCAAAAGAGACCCCTGAAGCATCGGAGCTGGGCCAGGAAGTGACCAAGGAGGCCACAAGCCTAGGGTGCGCCCCCGGCTTGTGGGCCCCTCGGGCACCCCCTTGACGTGAGACTGACGCCAAAAATTCCTATATATTCCGTAACCTCCAGAAAGAACCCTAGATGAGAAGTTCCACCGCCGCAAGCCTCTGTAGCCACGAAAAACCAATCAAGACCCTGTTCTGGCACCCTGCCAGAGGGGGAAACCATCACTCTTCATCCCGGCGGCCACCATGATGAGGAGGGAGTAGTTCACCCTCGGGGCTGAGGGTATGTACCAGTAGCTATGTGTTTGATCTCTCCCTCTCTCGTGTTCTTGATTTGGCACGATCTTGATGTACCGCTAGCTTTGTTAATATATTTGGATCTTATGGTGTTCCCCCCTCTCTACCTTCTTGTGATGAATTGAGTCTTGCTCTTTGAGGTTTCATTATGTTGGATTGAGTATTGGATTTGAGAACGCTTGATGTATGTCTTGCGATGGGATATCTGTGGTGACAATGGGATGTTCTATTGATTCACTTGATGTATGTTTTGGTACTCAACTCACGGATTCCCGAGGTGACATTAGGGTAATCTATGCATAGGGGTTGATGCACATTTATGTCCTACGTTCTCCAATAGAAACTTTGGAGTGATTCTTTGTTGCATGTTGAGGGAGTGTTATATGATCCAATTGTGTTTTCATTGTTGAGAGAATTTGCACTAGTGAAAGTATGAACCCCAGACCTTGTTTTCAAGCATTGCAATACCGTTTTTGCTCACTTTTGTTACTTGCTACCTTGCTGTTTTTATATTTTCATATTACAAAAACCTATATCTACTATCCATATTACACTTGTATCAATTGGGGACACAAGAGACTCTTTGTTATTTGGTTGCAGGGTTGTTTGAGAGAGACCATCTTCATCCTATGCCTCCCACGGATTGATAAACCTAAGGTCATCCACTTGAGGGAAAATTGCTACTGTCCTACAAAACTCTGCACTTGGAGGCCCACCACGAGTCTACAAGAAGAAGGTTGCGTAGTAGATATCAATCATATCTACTATATGACTCACGTTCGACCTTTCGGTCTCCAGTGTTCCGAGACCATGTCTGTACATGCTAGTCTCGTCAAGTTTAACCCAAGTATTCTTCATGTGCAAAACTGGCTTACACCCGTTGTATGTGAACGTAGAGTCTATCACACCCGATCATCACGAGGTGCTTCGAAACGATGAACTTTGGCAACAGTGCATACTCGGGGAGAACACTTTCATCTTGAAATTAAGTGAAGGGATCATCTTATAATGCTACCGTCATTCTAAGCAAAATAAGATGCATAAAGGATAAACATCACATGCAATCAAAATATGTGACATGATATGGCCATCATCATCTTGTGCTTTTGATCTCCATCTCCAAAGCATCAACATGATCTCCATCGTCACCGGCACGATACCTTGATCTCCATCGTTGCGTCGGGGTCGTCTCACCAACTATTGCTTCTACAACTATTGCTAACGCATAGCGATAAAGTAAAGCAATTACATGGCGCTTAAGTGATTGACACGCAGGTCATACAATAATTAAAGACAACCCTAAGGCTCCTGCCGGTTGTTGTACTCATCAACAGGCAAGTCATGAACTTATTACAAAACATGATCATCTCATACATCAACATATATCATATCACGTCTTGACCATATCACATCATGATACGTCTCCAACGTATCTATAATTTTTGATTATTCTATGCTGTTATATTATCATTCTTGGATGTTTTACAATCATTTTATATCATTTTTTGGTAGTAACCTATTGACATAGTGCCAAGTGCCAGTTGTTGTTTTTTGCATGTTTTTTACATCGCAGGAAATCAATACCAAACGGAGTCCAAACGCAGCGAAACTTTTTGTGGATTTTTTTTGGACCAGAAGACATCCAGTGGGCCGGAGAAGCGCCTGGGGGGTGCTCCAAGGGGAGCACAACCCACCAGGGCGCGCCTGGAGGCCCAGGCGCACCGTGGTGGGTTGTGCCCACCTCGGGTGCCCCCCGAACCGCCTCTTTGCTCTATAAATACCCCAATATTCCAGAAACCCTAGGAGAGTCGACGAAAATCAATTCCAGCCACCGCAGAGTCCAGAACCACCAGATCCAATCTAGACACCATCATGGAGGGGTTCACCACTTCCATTGGTGCCTCTCCGATGATGCGTGAGTAGTTCTTTGTAGACCTACAGGTCCATAGTTAGTAGCTAGATGGCTTTCTCTCTCTCGTTTGATTCTCAATACAATGGTCTCTTGGAGATCAATATGATGTAACTCTTTTTGCGGTGTGTTTGTTGGGATCCGATGAACTTTAAGTTTATGATCAGATCTATCTTTTTATCCATGAAAGTTATTTGAGTCTTCTTTGATCTCTTATATGCATGATTGCTTATAGCCTCGTATTTCTTCTCCGATATTTGGGTTTTGTTTGGCCAACTTGATCTATTTATCTTGCAATGGGAAGAGGTGCTTTGTAGTGGGTTCGATCTTACGGTGCTTGATCCCAGTGACAGAAGGGGAACCGACACGTATGTATCGTTGCTACTAAGGATAAAACGATGGGGTCTATTTCTATATAAATAGATCTTGTCTACATCATGTCATCGTTCTTATTGCATTACTCCGTTTCTCCATGAACTTAATACACTAGATGCATGCTGGATAGCGGTCGATGTGTGGAGTAATAGTAGTAGATGCAGGCAGGAGTCGGTCTACTAATCTTGGACGTGATGCCTGTATAATGATCATTGCCTGGATATCGTCATGATTATTTGAAGTTTTATCAATTGCCCAACAGTAATTTGTTCACCCACCGTTTGCTATTTTTCTCGAGAGAAGCCACTAGTGAAACCTACGGCTCCCGGGTCTCTTTTCCAATATATTTGCTTTCAAGATCTGTTTTGCTATTCGCTCTTTTCTTTATTTGCAACTTTTATTTTCAGATTTATTAAACCAAAAATACAAAAATACCTTGCTGCACTTTATTTTATTTGGTGTTCGATCTATCAATATTTACTACTCTCTCACGTCTGTTTGCCAATTTTTGGCGCCGTTCCCCGAAAGGGATTGACAACCCCTTTTACACGTCGGGTTGCGAGTATTTGTTATTTGTGTGCAGGTGCTATTTACGTAGTGTTGCTTGGTTCTCCTACTGGTTCGATAACCTTGGTATCATCACTGAGGGGAATACCTACCGCCGTTGTGCTGCATCATCCCTTCCTCTTTGGGGAAATACCGACGTAGCTTCAAGCCGCATCAAAAGGAATTTCTGGCGCCATTGCCGGGGAGGATCTTCAACATATACCAGGTTCCTAATCACAAATCTCATCTCCTCACAATTTACATTATTTGCCATTTGCCTCTCGTTTTCCTCTCCCCCACTTCACAAAATTTTGCTGTTTTATTCGCCCTCTTTTTCGTTCGCCGTTTTCTTGTCAGATCTATTCGCGTTCTTGCTTTCTAGTCACAATGGCTAGTTTGACCACTCCTCCTTTGTTACCAGATTTTGAAGTTTTATACTTCAAACAAAGACAAGGAGAAAATTTGAAAGATGCTTGGTATAGGCTAATGGAATCCTACCATGTTTGCAACTTAAAAGGAGACGCAAAAATTTTGCTTCATAATTTTTATGTAGGATTGTCTTTGCATCATAGATAACTTTTAGATTTTGCCTCAAAAGGGAATTTTATCGAGCTTGATGTTAATGCTGCCTATGAAATCTTAGAAGGAATTTTGGGGGTTCCACCACAAAAGAAAGGGTTTTCTTTCACCCCAGAGGGAGTTCAAATGTTGGACAAACTTGGTGATTTGCACAAACATATGGTTGAATTGCAAAAGTATAATGAACCCCTCAAACATCTTAATGGTAGTATCAATCGCATGAATACTTTAATTACTCTTTGCAATAAGCGATTGGATATTTTAGATCTCAAGATGGTATCTTTCCCTGAGAATTTAGGGAAGCGCAAAGAGCCTCCCGGGTTTGAGAAAACCCTCACAAAAATTGCCAAAACCACAGATGACAAAACTTAGATCCTTGCTTTATGGCTAGCTAGGGGCGTGAAACAATAGCGCTTGTTGGGAGGCAACCCAATGAATAAAATTTATTTTTGCTTTTTGCTTTCTGTTCTTGTGTGTTTGCACAATTATGCTACTGTTATAATTGTGTTTTTTGTGTTTTAATTAATGTTTGTGCCAAGTAAAGCCTTTAGGATTATGTTGGGTGATAGTTGATTTGATCTTGTTGGAAAACAGAAACTTTTGCGTCCAGTAAAACAATTTTGAAAATTCACAACAGAGACGAAAAATTCTGAATGTTTTACACAAGTTTGATATACAAATTTCCTATGTTTTCCTAATTTTTCAGAATTTTTGGAGTTTCAGAAGTATTCGAAATATCCAGATTGCTACAGACTATTCTGTTTTCGACAGATTCTGTTTTCTTTGCGTTGTGTGCTTGTTTTGATGATTCTATGGTTTTCTTTGATGAGTTTTTGCCATAGAAAAGTTGGAATACAGTAGATATAATGCAAAAACAAAATATGAATTGGTTTTCTACAGTACTTATAGTAGTGATTTGCTTTCTTATACTAACGGATCTCACGAAGGTTTTGTTGAGTTTTGTGTGATTGAAGTTTTCAAGTTTTGGGTTATCTTACGATGGATGAAGGAATAAGGAGTAAGAAGAGCCTAAGCTTGGGGATTCCCATGGCATCCCAAGCTATTATCTAAAGAGAAGCAAGCAACTAAGCTTGGGGATGCCCCAAGTGGCATCCCCTCTTTCTTCTAACGACCATCGGTATTTTACTCGAAGCTATATTTTTATTCGTCACATACTATGAGTTTTTGCTTGGAGCGTCTTGTATGATATGAGTCTTTGCTTTTTTTGCTTTATGTTCTAAGTTATAAATCCTTGCTGGACACATCTATTTGAGAGAGCCAAAATTATGCCATGACTTGTTAGAATTGCTCTCTATGCTTCACTTAAATTTTTATGAGCTATGGATTTGCTCTAGTGCTTCACTTATATCTTTTTGAGCAGGGCGTGCTTTAGTATTTTTTGAAGAAATGCTCTCATGCTTCACTTAGATTTATTTGGGAGTTAGTAATTTTTTAAGAAATTCTCTCTTGCTTCACTTAAATTAATTTGAGAGAAAGAAGTATTATGCTCATGTTCTTCACTTATATTTGTTTGAGCTTATCAAAGCAACACATGAAAATTAGTTCCAAAGTGATAGATATCCAAGAAGGATATAATAAAAACTTTCATGAAGATCATTGGACAAAATAAACTTGATTCCTTGTAATAGTTTTGAGATATGATGATGTGATATGTGAGTTATGTTGATGAGTAATTGTGCTTTAATAAGAATATTGGTGTTAAGGTTTGTGATTCCCTATGCAAACATGAAAGTCAATAGTCATGCAATAAAATTATATCCTACTTGTGGTGCATTATTCGGTGTTAATTATGCTTAATGCTCGCTTATGAGATTATTCGTTTTTTGGTTGGTCACTTCTCAATCTTTTGCTAGCCTTCATTTTGCACTAAGTATGATCACTACTTGTGCATCCAAAACCCTTTAAACCAGTTTTGCCACATGAGTCCACTATATCTACCTATATGCGGTATTCTTTTGCCGTTCTAAGCAAATTTGTATGTGCCATCTCTAATTTTCAAAATAAACTTCTCTTTTGTGTGTTTGTACCGCTCGCGAGGCGGTGAGGGGTGGCTAATATTTTCCATGCTAGATGTGTTATTCTCACGATGAGTGTTTATTCACTTATCATTGCACGAGAGTAAGGCAAAGGTATTAGGGATGCCTAGTCCCGAAATGAAAAATGAATTTACTTTATGTTGTTAAATAATAAATTCCTTGGAAAGTGTTGGTATGGAGGGCACCCGTGGATACGGCTAGCCATGGAAAGTGAAAGAAATGGTGGAAAAAGGAATAAACTTTATTTTCTGTTTGGGAACCGCCTATGATATATCTAGCATGGAAAGTGTTGGGAACTCTAAGTCATTTTCGTTGGTGGGAAAAGCACACCTCCCAAAATGTTTTTATCTCTAAGTTTTTCGCTTTGAGCTCTGGCACCTCTACAAATCCCTACTTCCCTCTGCGAAGGGCCTTTCTTTACTTTATGCAATTTTTATTCGAGTCTCCATCTTCTCTTATAAAGCACCAACTAGGGGGCACTATGATCGTACTTGAGCATTGGGTGTAGTTAATATGCGAGTGTGTTTCATGAATGGATCAATGGTTGAGCATGACGGGCTAGGGATAACTTATTTTAGCATTGATATTTTGAAAGACATAGTTGCTTGTTGATATGCTTGAGTATTTAAGTCATCATGTCAAAACTAGACTATTGCTTTGAATCATATAAAAGTCCAAATGTCCATGCTATAAAGGAAAGAATATGAGATGACATGTTAGGCAGCATTCCACATCAAAAATTCTGTTTTTATCATTTACCTACTCGAGGACGAGTAGGAATTAAGCTTGGGGATGCTGATACGTCTCCAACGTATCTATAATTTTTTATTGTTCCATGCTGTTATATTATCATTCTTGGATGTTTTACAATCATTTTATAGTCATTTTATATCATTTTTTGGTACTAACCTATTGACATAGTGCCAAGTGCCAGTTGCTGTTTTTTGCATGTTTTTTACATCGCAGGAAATCAATACCAAACGGAGTCCAAACGCAGCGAAACTTTTTGTGGATTTTTTTGAACCAGAAGACATCCAGTGGGCCGGAGAAGCACCTGGGGGGTGCTCCGAGGGGAGCACAACCCACCAGGGCGCGCTTGGAGGCCCAGGCGCGCCCTGGTGGGTTGTGCCCACCTCGGGTGCCCCTCGAACCGCCTCTTTGCTCTATAAATACCCCAATATTCCAGAAACCCTAGGAGAGTCGACGAAAATCAATTCCAGCCGCCGCAGAGTCCAGAACCACCAGATCCAATCTAGACACCATCATGAAGGGGTTCACCACTTCCATTGGTGCCTCTCTGATGATGCGTGAGTAGTTCTTTGTAGACCTACGGGTCCGTAGTTAGTAGCTAGATGGCTTTCTCTCTCTCGTTTGATTCTCAATACAATGGTCTCTTGGAGATCCATATGATGTAACTCTTTTTGCGGTGTGTTTGTTGGGATCCGATGAACTTTGAGTTTATGATCAGATCTATCTTTTTATCCATGAAAGTTATTTGAGTCTTCTTTGATCTCTTATATGCATGATTGCTTATAGCCTCGTATTTCTTCTCTGATATTTGGGTTTTGTTTGGCCAACTTGATCTATTTATCTTGCAATGGGAAGAGGTGCTTTGTAGTGGGTTCGATCTTACGGTGCTTGATCCCAGTGACAGAAGGGGAACCGACACGTATGTATCGTTGCTACTAAGGATAAAACGATGGGGTCTATTTCTACATAAATAGATCTTGTCTACATCATGTCATCATTCTTATTGCATTACTCCGTTTCTCCATGAACTTAATACACTAGATGCATGCTGGATAGCGGTCGATGTGTGGAGTAATAGTAGTAGATGCAGGCAGGAGTCGGTCTACTAATCTTGGACGTGATGCCTGTATAATGCTCATTGCCTGGATATCATCATGATTATTTGAAGTTTTATCAATTGCCCAACAGTAATTTGTTCACCCATCGTTTGCTATTTTTCTCGAGAGAAGCCACTAGTGAAACCTACGGCCCCCGGGTCTCTTTTCCAATATATTTGCTTTCAAGATCTGTTTTGCTATTCGCTCTTTTCTTTATTTGCAACTTTTATTTTCAGGTCTATTAAATCAAAAATACAAAAATACCTTGCTGCACTTTATTTTATTTGGCGTTCGATCTATCAATATTTACTACTCTCTCACGTCCGTTTGCCAATTTTTGGCGCCGTTGCCCGAAAGGGATTGACAACCCCTTTTACACGTCGGGTTGCGAGTATTTGTTATTAGTGTTGCTTGGTTCTCCTACTGGTTCGATAACCTTGGTTTCATCACTGAGGGAAATACCTACCGCCACTGTGCTGCATCATCCCTTCCTCTTTGGGGAAATACCGATGTAGCTTCAAGCCGCATCACATCACAACATGCCCTACAAAAACAAGTTAGACGTCCTCTACTTTGTTGTTTGTAAATTTTACGTGGCTGCTATGGGCAACCAGCAAGAACCGTTCTTACCTACGCAAAACCACAACAGTGATTATCAAGTTGCTATTTAACCTTCTGCAAGGACCGCCGTAGTCAAATCTGATTCAACTAAAGTAGGCGAAACAGACACCCGCCAGCCACCTTTATGCAAAACAAGTTGCATGTCAGTCGGTGGAACCGGTCTCATGTGCGTGGACATGTAAGGTTGGTCCGAGCCGCTTCATCCCACAATGTCGCCGAATCAAAATAAGACATTGGTGGGAAACAATATGAACATCAGCGCCCACAACTCCTTTGTGTTCTACTCGTGCATATCATCTACTCATAGACCTGGCTCTGATACCACTGTTGGGGAACGTTGCATGGAAAACAAAAAAAATTCTATGCACAGGTAAGATCTATCCATGGAGATGCATAGCTACGAGAGGGGGAGAGCATCTACATACCCTTGTAGATCGCTAAGCGGAAGCGTTTATCAACACGGTTGATGTAGTCGTACACCTTCATGATCTGTCCCGATCAAGTACCGAATGTACGGCACCTCCGCGTTCAGCTCGATGACGTCCTCGCCTTCTCGATCCAGCAAGAGAGACTAAGTAGTAGATGAGTTTCGGCAGCACGACAACATGGTGACGATGGTGGTGAAACTATTCCGTAGGGCTTCGCTAAGCACAACGGACGTGGACGGAGGAGGAACTAGAACTAGAGGGAGAGGGGGTGCCGCACACGGCTTGGGGATCGTGGTGTGTCTTGCCCCCTCCCCTCCTCTCATATATATAGGTGGAGGGGGAGGAAGGCTACCAAGGCGCGCCCCCAAGGGGGCTGGCGGCCGCCCTGGGCTCCTGCCCTAGCCGCCCCCCTTTTCCTTCCTGGCGCGTGGGGGGAAGGCAGGAGGGGAGCCCCCCCCCCTTCCTTTCACAGCATGTGGAAGCGAAGGAAAGAGGGGGCTGACCCTCTTCCTTCGATCCCTAGGACCGGCTGCCATGAGGTGGGGGCACGCCAGCCCCATGTGGGCTGGTGTACTCTCCCTCGTTGGCCCGTTTGGCCCAATATGCTCCTGTGGCCTCTCGGAACCCTTTTCGATGATCCGATAATACTCCGGTGCATTTCGAAACTCTTTCGGAAACCAAATACTATCATCCTATATATCAATCTTTACCTCCGGACCATTCTGGAGCTCCTCGTCATGTCCGTGATCTCATCCAGGACTCCGAACAACATTCGGTCACCAACATACATAACTCATATAATAATATATCACCAACAAACGTTAAGCGTGCGGACCATACGAGTTCAAGAATGATGTAGACATGACCGAGATGCTTCTCCGGTCAATAACCAATAGTGGGACCTGGATGCTCATATTGGTTCCTACATATTATTCATCCGGTATCCGGGAGTTGCATGATCTCATGGTCGAAGGAATATGTATTCGACATTAAGAAAGCAGTAGCAATAAACTGAACGATCATATGCTATGCTAACGGATGGGTCTTGTCCATCACATCATTCTCCTAATGATGTGATCCCGTTATCAAGTGACAACACATGTCTATGGTTATGAAACCTTAACCATCTTTTGATCAACGAGCTAGTCTAGTAGAGGCTCACTAGGGACACGGTATTTGTTTATGTATCCACACATGTATTTAGTTTCTGGTTAATACAATTCTAGCATGAATAATAAACCTTTATCATGATTAAGGAAATATAATAATAACCACTTTATTATTGCCTCTAGGGCATATTTCCAACATCAACAGCAACCAAAATATGTGTATACCCATTAGAGAAAGGAAAAGGTCCCATATAATCAAAGCCCCAAACATCAAAAGGTTCAACAACAAGTGAATAATTCATAGGCATTTCCTGACGCTTAACAATATTACCAATTCTTTGACATTCATCACAAGACAAAACGAACTTACGGGCATCCTTGAAAAGAGTAGGCCTATAAAAATCAGATTGTAATACCTTATGTGCAGTTCTATCTCCCGCATGATGTCCTCCGTAGGCTTCGGAGTGACATTTCCGTAGGATTTGTTCCTGTTCATGCTCAGGTACACAACGTCTAATAATACCATCTACTCCTTCTTTATAAAGATGTGGGTCATCCCAAAAGTAATGCCTTAAGTCATAGAAGAATTTTTTTCTTTTATTGGTATGTGAAACTAGGTGGTATAAATTTAGCAACAATATAATTAGCAGAATCAGCATACCAAGGAGTATTATGAGAAGCATTTATGACAGCTAGTTGTTCATCAGGAAAGCTATCATCAATAAGTAGTGGGTCATCAAGAATATTTTCTAACCTAGACAAGTTATCAGCTACTGGGTTCTCATCTCCTTTCCTATCAGTAAGGTGCAAGTCAAATTCTTGAAGCAAGAGAACCCACCTAATGAGTCTAGGTTTAGCATCTTTCTTTTCCATAAGATATTTAATAGCAGCATGGTCGGTGTGAACAATTACTTTAGAATCGACAATGTAAGATCTAAATTTATCACAGGCAAACACAACTGCTAAAATTTCTTTCTCAGTAGTAGCATAATTTCTTTGGACACTGTCTAGAGTTTTACCAGCGTAATGGATAACATTTAATTTCTTATCAATTCTTTGGCCTAGAATAGCACCAACATCATAATCACTAGCATCACACATAATTTCAAAAGGCAAGTTCCAATCAGGTGGTTGAACTATATATAGGTGCAGAAGTTAAGGCTTCTTAAGTGTTTCAAAGGCTTCTACACAATCATCATCAAAAACAAATGGAACATCCTTTTGTAAAAGATTAGTAAGAGGCCTAGAAATTTTAGAGAAGTCTTTAATAAACCTCCTGTAGAAACCAGCATGATCGAGGAAACTACAAATACCTTTAATGTCTTTAGGACATGCCATTTTCTCAATTGTGTCCACTTTAGCTTTATCCACCTCAATACCTCATTCAAAAATTTTATGCCCCATGACAATGCCTTCATTAACCATAAAGTGACACTTTTCCCAATTCAAGACAAGATTAGTTTGTTCACATCTCTGCAAAACTCGATCAAGGTTGCTTAAGCAAACATCAAAAGAAGTTCCGTAAATGGAAAAATCATCCATGAAAACCTCAACAATCTTTTCACAGAAATCAGAGAATATAGCAGTCATACATCTTTGAAAGGTAGTAGGTGCATTACATAAACCAAAAGGCATACGTCTATAAGCATAAGTTCCAAAAGGGCAAGTAAAGGTGGTTTTCTCTTGATCGGGTTGCGATACATGTATTTGAGAGAAACCGGAATATCCATCAAGAAAACAAAAGTGTGTGTGCTTTGACAATCTTTCTAACATTTGATCAATGAAAGGCAGAGGGTAATGATCTTTTCTAGTAGCTTTATTTAATTTTCTAAAATCAATTACCATTCTATAGCCAGTCACTATTCTTTGTGGAATAAGTTCATTTTTATCATTAGGAACAACAGTAATACCTCCTTTCTTAGGGACACAATGAACATGACTTACCCTTCTACTATCAGCTATGGGATAGATTATACCTGCTTCTAGAAGTTTTAGTATTTCAGTTCTTACCACTTCCTTCATCTTAGGATTCAGTCATCGTTGGTGATCAACAACGGGTTTAGCATCAGGTTCTATATTAATCTTGTGCTGACAGAGAGTGGGACTAATGCCCTTAAGATCATCAAGAGTATCTCTAATATCAGCACGGTGCTTCTTCAGAATTTTTAATAATCTCTTTTCTTCGTGTTCTGAAAGGTTAGCACCAATAATAACAGGATATATATATTTCTCATCAAGATAAGCATACTTCAAAGTGTTAGGCAATTGCTTTAATTCAAACACAGGACCACCTTTAGGTGGAGGAGGACCCCCTAAAGTTTCAATAGGAAAATTGTGTTTAAAGATAGGTTGTTGTTCGAAGAAAATTTTATCTATTTCATTTCTTTCACGCAAGTGCATATCATTCTCATAGTCTAACAAATATTGTTCTAGTGGATCAGTAGGAGGTACGGCAATAGAAGCAAGACCAATTATTTCATCCTTACTAGGCAATTCTTTATCATGAGGTTGTCTATGAAACTTAGAGAAATTAAACTCATGAGACACATCACCAAAATTGACACCGACTGTTTCTTTCTCACAATCTATTTTAGCATTGACAGTGTTCAAGAAGGGTCTACCAAAAATAATGGGACAAAAGTCATCTTGTGGGAAACCAAGGACTAAAAAATCAGTAGGGTATTTTATTTTCCCACACAAGACTTCAACATCTCTAACAATCCCAAGTGGTGTGATGGTATGTCTATTAGCAAGTTTAATAGTAACATCTATGTCCTCTATTTCAGCGGGTGCTATATCATTCATAATTTCTTGGTATAAAGTAAAAGGGATAGCACTCACACTAGCATCTAAGTCATATAAACCATGATAGCAATGATCTCCTATTTTAACTGAGACGACAGGCATGCCAACAACAGGCTTGTTCTTATCTGTAGTATCGGGTTTGGCAATTCTAGTAGCTTCATCGCAGAAATAAATAACATGCCCATCAACATTATCGACCAAGAGGTCTTTGACCATAGCAACACTAGGTTCTACTTTAATTTGCTCAGAGGGTTTAGGTGCTTTAATGTTACTTTTGTGAACCACTGTTGATACCTTAGCATGTTCCTTTATCCTAACAGGGAAAGGTGGTTTTTCAATACAAGCTGTAGGCACAACTGGATCAACATTATAAATGATAGTTTCATCTTTAGTTATAACCGGTTCTTTAATAGGGGGATGATATTTAAACCACTTCTCCTTAGGGAGATCGACATGAGTAGCAAATGATTCACCAAAAGAGGCTACTATCTCATAGTCAAGCCCATATTTAGTGCTAAACTTGTGAAAAGCATCGGTATTCATAAAAGATTTAACACAATCAAACTCAAGCTTAATACCTGACTCTTTACCTTCGTCGAGTTCCCAATCTTCAGAGTTGTGTTTAATTCTTTCCAAAAGATAAAACCTAAATTCAATGGTCTTCTTCATAAAAGAACCAACACAGGAAGTATCGAGCATGGATTGATCATTACGAGAAAGCCGAGCATAAAAATTCTGAATGATAATTTCTCTTGAGAGCTCATGATTGGGGCATGAATATAACATTGACTTAAGCCTCCCCCAAGCTAGAGCAATACTTTCTCCTTCACGAGGCCAAAAATTATATATATAATTCTGATCATGATGAACTAGATGCATACTATAATTTTTTTGGTGAAATTCCAATTTCAATCGACTCCAATTCCAAGATCCAATATCATCGCATAGCCTATACCATGTCAATGATTTTCCCCCCAAAGATAAAGGGAAAACCTTCTTATTAACTTCATCTCTGGGTAAACCTGCAAGCTTAAACAATCCACAAATTCCATCCACATGTATCAAATGCATATCGGGATGCTTCGTTTCGTCTCCTGCATAAGGATTAGTTAGCAGTTGCTCTATCATACTCGAAGGAATTTCATAACTAATATTTTCAGTAGGTGCAGTAGGTTGAGGGGCAACTCTTTGTGTTTTCAGTCGAGGTGAAGATACCCCGAACAAACCCCTCAAAGGATTGTTTTCCATAGTAACAAGTGGCAATAAATTTCAGCACGTAATATAAATTTTTCCTTATCGATTTCCACTTACCAAGAGCGCTTCACTCCCCGGCAACGACGTCAGAAAAGAGTCTTGATGACCCACAAGTATAGGGGATCAATCGTAGTCCTTTCGATAAGTAAGAGTGTCGAACCCAACGAGGAGCAGAACGAAATGACAAGTGGTTTTCAGCAAGGTAATTTCTGCAAGCACTGAAATTATCGGTAACAGGTAGTTTGATAGCAAGATAATTTGTAGCGAGTAACAATAGTAACAATAAGTGCACCAAGGTAGCCCAATCCTTTGGATGGCAAAGGACAAGCCGAAATGGTCTCAGATAATAAGTAAAGCGTTCTTGAGGGCACACGGGAATTTCATCTAGTCACTTTTATCATGTTGGTTTGATTCGCGTTTGCTACTTTGATAATTTGGTATGTGGGTGGACCGGTGCTTGGGTGTTGTTCTTACTTGAACAATCCTCCCACTTATGATTAACCCCCTCGCAAGCATCCGCAACTACGAAAGAAGTATTAAGATAAAATCTAACCATAGCATTAAACATATGGATCCAAATCAGCCCCTTACGGAATAGCGCATAAACTAGGGTTTAAGCTTCTGTCACTCTAGCAACCCATCATCTAATAACTACTCCACAATGCATTCCCTTACTCCCAAAGATGGTGAAGTGCCATGTAGTCAACGTTCACATAACACCACTAAGGGAATCACAACATACATATCATCAAAATATCGAACACGTATCAAATTCACATGATTACTTGCAACATGACTTCTCCCGTGGCCCCAAGAACAAAGGTAACTACTCACAAATAATATTCATGCTCAAGATCAGAGGGATATTAAATAGCATAATGGATCTGAACATATAATCTTCCACCAAATAAACCATATAGCATCAACTACAAGATGTAATGAACACTACTAGTCACCCACAGGTACCAATCTGAGGTTCCGGTACAAAGATTGAACACAAGAGATGAACTAGGGTTTTGAGATGAGATGGTGCTATTGAAGATGTTGATGAAGATTGGCCTCCCAAAGATGAGAGGGTTGTTGGTGATGACGATGGCTTCGATTTCCCCCTCTGGGAGGGAATTTCCCCCGGCAGCGCTCCGTCGGAGGGCAAAAGTGCTCCTGCCCAAGTTCCGCCTCGAGACGCTGGCGCTCCGTCCCGAAAGTCCTCTCCTTATTTTTTCTAGGTCAAAATACCTTATGTACAAGAAGATGGGCACCGGAGGTGGGCTAAGGTGCCCACTACCCACAAGGGCGCGCCTGGGGGCCTGGCGCGCCCTGGTGCCTTGTGGCCACCTGGCAGCCCCCCTCTGGTAGTTATTTTCTCGAATATTTATTATATATTCCAAAATAATTCTTCGTAAAATTTCAGCTCATTTGGAGATGTGCATAATAGGTATCTCTAACATAGCTTTTTCAGGTCCAGAATTCCAGCTGCCGATATTCTCCCTCTTTGTGTAAACCTTGCATATTATGAGAGAAAAGGCATTAGAATTACTCCACAAAGTGTTATAATGCATTAAAACACTATAAATAACAGTAGGAAAACATGATGCAGAATTGACGTATCAGAGATATGGGTGGGGTTTAAAAAAAGAGGTAATAGCATCGCAGGTCCTAAAACTTGTCATGCGTGTGGTGTTTTGGTCCTAAAACTTGCAAAAGCAGATTTTTTGGTCCTACAACTTGTCATGGAGGTGCAACTTTGCTCCTGGACCAATCACATCTTGCCAAGTGGAGCCAGCTCGGCTGGGCTGGTCAGCGCCGCACATTTGCATTTTGCCCCTGCCTTTAGCCCTTTTCAACCCGCAGGATAGCCACCTGAATTAACTCTGTCGGTATATTCGGTTGGAATCCGGTCGGCAGCACACACCCCTCCACTCACCTCTCTGCTTCGTCGCTTCCCCTCCCCTGCTCGTTGCCGCTGTCCAGCTCGCCGCCGCCATGGTATCTTGGAGTGATGGATCCAGCTTATCATCGGACGGCTACTCTGTCACAAGTGAGGTTAGTTTGTCACTATACCTCTGGCAGTTAGGTTAGGGCAAAAATGGGGAATTTTGCTGACAAGAATATGTTTTAGGCTCCTGCTCCTGCCACCATTTTCTGCTCTGAATGGAGAGGCCTGCTCCAGATCTTGCAGCTAGATGTGAACACCATTCTGTCTGTGAGAAGTTTGCGTCCTTTGATTCAGTTGACAGTGGAAGGAGATTCCTTGCTTGGGCACAAAAGGTGAGTAGATTTTTAGATCTACAGTTAAATGCAAATTTGGAATGTGTCATCTAACTGTGTAGTGCCATCTAAGTGGACATGTGATCTATATAAACTTAGAATGTGGCATGTAACTATGGATGCTATCTGTTGTTATCTGTTTTCTGCAGAAGTTTTGGTTATGCTAAGAATTGATATTATGTTGTTGTGCTTGTGCATAGTGTTGTAACTATATTGAATAATTGGCAGTGCAATTAATGTAGTTAAGTAGCGCCCCAAGTTATGTTGCTAGAGTAGTTCAGTAATGCTCCAAGCTTTTTACCGTCAATCTATAACTGATATTTTTCATTTCACTGAAATTTGTTTAGTTATCTGAATTTTTTCATTTACCTAAAATTTGTTTTTTTCTTAATTGGTAGGAAGTACCTAAATGCACCTATATGGAGTGGGTTGACCTTGAATGGCCTGCCACTATGAATATGAGTCTAGCTAGGATTTGGGGCATGTATGAAGATGAGAACAAGCTAAGGCTCAGGCAGAATGTAGTTAATGCTGAAGAAAATTTTAAGATATTGGGAGAGAAGGAAAAGATGGAAAAAGATTTGAGGTATTTTAAACTAGATTTTGCTAAGATGGTGGCTGACAAGGAGCAGGCAATTGCCCAATTGGGCAGCACACAACTTGCTCTTTCTGGCCTAAAGCAAGAGCTTGAGAAGAAGAAGATGTCTGATAAATCTACCATTAGCATTCATCAGGTGGTGAGGGCTAAGGCAGAGAAAGAGAGGGATCAGATGATGCAAAAGAGGGACAAATTGATGCAAGAGAGGGACAAATTGATGCAAGATAGGGACAAATTGAAGGAAGAGAGGAACAATGTGGTGTCACAGAGGGATGAGTTGAAGAAGGAGAAGAAGAAACTAGAGTACATGATTAGTGATTTATTCAGGCATAAGGGGGAGACCAAGGGCAAGATAAGGAGGGTGAAGGAGATCTTAGATGAATTTGAGTAATTCATTGTTGTTGTAATGCTGCCTTAAATTGGAGCTATTAATTAGTTGTACTACTTTATTGAACTTGGTTAATTTGTATGACAGAATTATCTGATGCACTGAATTTGTATGACTGCTTTTAGTTAACTAAATTTGTATGACTGCCCCAAGTTATGTTGTTCCAAAGTGTTAACAGTTATCTGAATGTTGCCAGGTAACTGAATTTTTGACAGTGTTAACTGAATTTGCAGTAAATTGAAGATTCAGTTAACTGAAGATTGAACTGTATTTGCAGTAAATTAAAGATTTGGTTAACTGAATTTGCAGTTAACTGAAGATTCAGTTTACTACATTTACAGTTTACTGAAGATTCAGTTAACTGAAGCCAGTGAACTGCATTTGCATTAAACTAAAGATTCAGTTAACATAATTTGCACTTAACTGAATCTTCAGTTTAGTGCAAATGCAGTACACTGAATGTTCAGTAAACTGCATTTGCAGTAAACTGAAGATTCAGTGAATTGCAAATTCAGAATTTGTCTCTCTTTGTAGTTAACTGAATTTCCAGTTAATTTCCAGTTAACTAAAGATGAGTTAACTGTATTTGTTTCAGTTAACTGAATGTTTTATGAATTTAAATGAATTGGCACTGTTAAAAGTTAACTGAATTTGTTTCAGTGCTTTTAGTTATATGTATATGTTTTAGTTCTGTCAGTTAAGTTAATGAAGCAAGTTTATTGAATTTGTCTCACTTATTTGTATATAGTTCAGTAAAGAAAATCAGTGCTTATAGTAAACTGAATTAAGCCAGTTTACTGAATTTCTCTCACTGTCACATATGTAGTTAATCAAAGTACTCTCACTTATTTCTAGATATTTACCTATACTGGTAACTGGAGCTAACAGTTAACTGGATTTATCCAGTGTACTGAATTGTTCAGGGTTAAATTGAATTATTTAACAGAGATAAAGTTTACTAAAGAATCTAGAGTATTGAATTCACTGCTATTTATAGATAGAACTACACATGCTATTTTAAGACATAAGTGTCTGTGTTGTACCACACACCTCACTTGTATAGCAACATGGCAACCACAGCAGCAGTAGCAGCAATAGCAACATTGGAACCAAATGAAAGCAGCAAAACAACATAGCAACATTGGAAAGAAAGAACCATGGCAACTTAGAAAGATAACTTCAGTGTTGAACCGTTGCAGCAGTTCAACCACAACATAGCAGCACTTCATCATCATAGCAGTAGTTCAGCCATCATACCATCAGTTCAACCATAACATTGCACATTACAAATAACTTATGTGCTAAAATTATATGCAGCACACCTAACTTAACTAAACGCAAAATACTGCTAACTTATATGCTAAAATTTGATGCTAGTCAGCATACCTAACTACTTCTTCTTCTTCTTCAATCCTCCTACTTGACTATGTCTGGCACATCAGGAAGCAGATCGTCATCAATTGGAAGAGCTTTGTCACGCTCCCTGGCGTCGACGACGGGCGCCACCATATGGACCTCCTCCGGCTCATCGTTCGAGAGGACCACCACCTCTATCTCCTCCTCCTCAGACGACTCATCGTCCGGCTTGTACCCAGAGTCGTCGTCGGAGTCCAGCTTATTGTACTCGGAGTCATCATCGTCGGACAAATCCGCGTCGGAGACATCGTCGTGGACGAGGAGCTCGGGCTAGAAGCAATCCCAATACGTGGTGTTCACCGGCATGGGGATGGCCAGGACGACATCGTTGACACGCTCCGTCCTGGACGTGATGCGGAATGGATCCGACTGCGGCGCCGGCGTGGTGCCGGAGCGGCACATCCACCACCTGGTGTGTTGCCTTGGGTCATCGGAGCGCATCTCGAGCATTGCGAAGCGGAGGATCAACGGCGGTGGGACCCCGGTTCCGGGGGGCATGGCCTGCCGCTTCTTGTCGTCTGTCATGATCTTGATGAGGCCACGAGCGTGGTGACGCATCATCCTGACCCTAGGGAACCAGTGCGCGATCTCACTGAGGTCCGCGCGGGCCGCCTGGTCGTCGCCGGCTAGATCCTCGATTGCTCTCTGCCACGCTGGGGTGTTGTCCATGTTGTCAGCGGTGGCGTTGAGCGCGGCAACGACGGTTTCAATGAAAGGCGTGGGAGTTGGGAGAGTGGGGATACCGAGGCGACATGGGTGGACTAGGCAGGGGAGTGGAGAGTGGGCGAGTAGAGCGGTGGGTTGTCCTAAAGACATGGAAACCGAATCGGCGGACGAAACCACGACCCATAATAAGTTGGTAGGTTGCTACTAGCTAAACAAATCACTAGTACTACTCTACTGGCATTGTTCTCAGCGATTGTAACCACAGGTCCTGGGTTCGAGCCCCAGGCGAAGCATTTTTTCAGTGATTTGGCACAACACAGTCTTAAGCACTTAATTTTTTACATATCTAAGTACTTAGTACTAATCTAACAAATCACTATTACTGTCCCACTGGCATTGCATTCAGCAGTATAAACAGAAGGTGTTGGGTTCGAGCCCCAGGCTAAACATTTTTTTATGAACTGACTAATCTTCAGATCATTGCTATCTTTTAATTAGGTTCTACATCAAAGCTCAGTGGCAATTTTATGTCACTATAGCATGAACAAACAATTTACTACAACATCATAAAATGACTGCCAATTTTGAGTTTACTAAAGCACTGAACTCCATCATAATAGTTAGTTACAAAAAAGGCAATGAATGCCCTTGTAAGCCATTGTTTGTCATAAAAAAATAGGCAATGTAAGCCACTATTTGCCTATCAAAAAAGGCCACTCAATAAATTACATCAATGTAGGCCTTAACAAAAAAAATGGCAGTGAATATCTGCCACCAAATCAGAGATGAGGTGCAACCAAATCATCAGTAGGAGCATTGAGATCAGGAATTGTGCTCGTGCTCTCATCTTGAAATAGCAGCCATCTAAATCCTCTTCCTCTCCATGCATGAACATTTGCTCCTCCTCTCCCTGCAAATGGAACTCGTCCTCCTGTCCAAGCATCTGCATTTGCTGCTCCTCCTGTCCAAGCATCTACATTTGCCCCTATTCCTCTCCCTGCATTTGCATTTTCCCCTCTACCTCTGCCTCTCCCTACATTTGCCCCTCTACCTCTTCCTCTCCCTGCATTTGCATCTGGATTTCTTTGTCTTTTCCTTCCTCTTCCCCTACCAGAAGCTTGAGATCCTTCTCCTCTGTCACCTACTGTGTTTGCCCTTGTCTGCCTACCTATGTTCATTTCTGTAGTAACCCTTAGATGAGGTATTGCAGCACCAGCAGCAACAACAAATGAAGATTATTCAGGCAGTGGCCCATGAACCCTTTGAGGAGCTCTTCTTGCAATCTCTCTTTGAGCCATTTGTAGACCATACTGAATGGTGACTCAATTGGATCCAACAAAGGATCTGCCTGATTAGGGAAGATGTCCTGCACAAATTCAGATAAGTACAACATAATTTAGTAAACTGCAGTAAAATTTAGTTTAGTACAGTATAATATAGTTAAGTGCAGTAAAATGCAGTTAAGTGCAATAAAATGCAGTTAAGTGCACTAAAATTGAGATAAATGCACTAGAATTCAGTTAAATGCAGTAAAATTCAGTTAAATGCACCAAAATTCAGGTAAATGCAGTAAAATTCAGTTAAATTCGGGTAATTCGATTAAATGAAGTAAAATGCATGTGCCTGAAGAAAATGTTGAGTCATCATAGTTCTCATCAACCACCTCTACCCCTTCTTCAATGAGAGCGCCCTGCCATCTGTAGTGCCCCTTTTTGTTGTGATCAGCTCTCCCACAAATTGAGTAGTGCATTGTAACACCTTTTTTGTTCAAAACCCTAACACCATTCTTGATCTTCTCCTCTGGGGTCTTCTTCCTGATTTTCTTGGGCCTTCCCAACTGTTTGGTGAACACTGATGTATGCACCTTATACCCATTCTGTTTCTCCCACTCCTTTGGGTCTGCAAGAGGGACAAGAGTGTATCTATATGCTTTGAGATATGTCTGAACAGTATAGCGGTCATGAACCATTGTCTCTGGGTCAATTCTCTCCTCCCTACAACATGCTATGCAACGGCCACATGGTACTCCATATAACTTCCATCTCCTGCAATCACAAGTGTGCAAGTAAAGGTCCACTGTGTAGTTATTGTTACCAGACTGAACTCTAAACATTTGTTGGCCAGCTTCTGTTACATGGCAATTTGCAGCAAACTCTGTGTTCTTATCTAACTTCTTATTGATCTTTGGACATATTCTCTGGCCTGTCCACTTTTCTATAGCTTCTCTTTGTTTACTAACAATCCTGTGCATCATCTTGTAGAAAAATTATTCAAGCATGCTGAGCACTGCCATCTCTCTGCCCTCGAGGATGTAGCTGCAAACACATTGGAAGAAATCAGGTTAGTATGATATGATAATCAACATTACAGATATGGTATTGTTAAAATCAGAGCAACTTAAGAAAGTGACAACCAAATTACCTGTTAAAAACTTCAGAGTTATTGTTAAGCAGGATGTCACATTTGGGAAATTCACTGAAAAATTCTTTGCACCAAGTCATTGCCTCTGGTCTTTAAGTCCAGTGGAAAGCAGCTGAGCAGTGATCATCCATTTTTTGACAGTTTTCTCTCCACTTCACTTTGTTTGGTGATCTTGCAGTGGCCCACAAGTCTTGCTTCAGTACCTCTCCTTTGTGCTTCTCATTGAAGTTTTGGTAAATATGCCACACACAAAACCTGTGTTCTGAATCTGGCCAAACTTTGTGCACTGCATTTATTAATCTTTTCTGCTTGTCACTCATAATTGTGAAAGGAGCAGTGTTAGTGATGTTCAGATCATCTCTGAGAGTGGTAAGAAACCACTCCAAGGAACCTGTGCATTCTACTTCCACCCAACCCATTGCAGTTGGAAAAATGCAGTCATTGGGATCAATACCAACAGCACTAATCAGCACTCCTTTGAACCTTGTTTTCATGTAACAACCATCAATGAAGATAATTGGCCTGCAGCCCTTTAGCCACCCTCTCTTACATGCATCATATGACCAATACAATGTTTTCAAACATTTCCTGCCCAATGGAAATTTTGTATCCTTGACCAGTGCAGTTGTCAGCAGAAATGTAGACCCAGGGTTTTTGCTCCTTAATTCATGTCTATAATCCCAGAGCCTGCTGAATTGCTCTTCCTCATCAACATGGATCTCATTAAGTGCTTGCTTTCCAGCCCTAGCTAGCTTCCATCTGTTAGGAGTAACATTGAATTCATTAGTAATTTTCCTTGAAAATGTTCAAAGTGACATCTTCAGGTCATCTCTGAACTCATCCAAGAAAAACCTGCACAGAAACTTAGCTGTCAAATCCTTTAACTTCCACTTTTTCTGGCAAACATGATCTCCATAGCAGGCCTTGATGACAAATCCTCCAGTCCCGTTGTCATTGCCAGCTTTAAGCAGCCATGGGCAACCTCTCTGACAAACGACCTCTAATCTGATCATATCATTCTTCAGCTTCTTGATTTGCACTATGTTGCTTATTGAATATGCAGTAAGAGCTTTCCTCAGCTCAACCACATCAGCAAATACCATCTTGTTAGGACCGAGAGTATATCGACCAGACGGGGGTGAATGGGAGATTCAAAAATTCTTGCGAATGTTATGAACTGATCCCAAACTCCGCAGCGGAAATAAGGTTTGGTATAACTGAACTTAATCAAGTACATTATTGAGGGACGTATCTATCAAAGTAGGAAGCAATAATAGTTCGAGCATAGGATATCACAGGTTTGACAATAATGATGGTAATGTAATATGTGAACAGGTGCAGTAGCATGAGACAAAACAGGGTAAGAACTACGAAGGAAAAGCACATAAGAAAAGGTGACGAGGTGAAAGAAAGCGACACAGGGAAATAACGCCAGTCTTAATAAGATAACTGCGAAGTGAAACTTATACGACTGGGATGACTAAACCGAATGATGAGAAAGCAACATGAAGAAAAGCGAACTCTAACAGATGGGAACGACAGAAATGACAGAAATGAATAATATGCAACAGTCAATGATTGATCAGATAAACCATCGTCATAGAGCATGAAAGTAAACTATTGAAGGTAATGCAGTAAGGTAAAGTGAACCAGTGGTGCTCGATGGCGATAGATGGATTTGGTAGACCAGTTCACCCTTCTTCCAAAGGACTACGTCTGGTTGGAGGGGTTGTGATTTAACACAAAAGATAAACTCTCTTCGCCCTATTCTCCTTCAACTCGGAGTTGATCAGACTTCAGTTGATTTCACTCGTGGTAGATACTTGTCGGCGATCTCCAAACCTTCGACAGACCTCTTTGCGAACCACAATGACTCTTGGTTGCTGAAGATCTTGCTCAGTGAAGACAATAACTCTTCAACACTCGAGCCAACACCTATTTGTCTAGAGAGTATGCAACTCTCAAGAGTAATAGGTACAAGAACTCTTAACTCAGAACTACTGTGATGCTCAACCACTGTCTAAGTTTCGGCTCTTGATTTTTCTCTCGGTGGATCTTAAACTCAAATCACTCGGATAGGGGATGCTCAATCAATCTTCTCAGATATCTTAAACGGAGCAGCCAATGGGCAACGTTGGAGCGGGGTGGCTATATATAGCCGCAGCCTTCCCTGAAGGGAAAAAGACCAAATTGGACATGTGGAGCAGCCAATGGCCGAACGACACGAGTCCAACAGTCGGAATGAGCACAACGGTAACATTCCTTGTGGAGCAAGTAATGCTAACTCTTTAGTTCGAAAGATATCTCCTACAGCACGAAGAACAATGTCTACTGCTGGCAGGTAATCATTCGAAACATAAAGAGATTTCTCTCAGTCTTGCATAGGTTTTGGGCTAAGCAACACAGCAGACCTAAGCTTCGAGAACCTATAACCCTCTTAATAGTACGGAGGTCCTATGACTCAAATCAATGAAAGAAGAACAACGAAATGAATACTACGTCTTCACTTTGTCTTCGACTTCCATTCGCTGAAGTCAATTTTCTTCGGACAGAGTCTCCGAACCAATTGCTTCACATCAGCAATAAATTCTCGAGGGGTTAACTCCTTCACATCAATCTTCTCGCCTACATGTTTTCAATAGATGTAGCTCATTCTTCTCTGCAACGCATATATTCTTCGGTGAAGTTCCTCGAACTTGGCACCGGAGACAACATTCTCTTCAGTTCTGCGTGGACTATTTCTCTCTATGTGCACTAGCAAACAAATGAGTCCATGCCTGTTTCTGTCAACAATCTCCAAAACACAAGAGTGCAAATATTGCACCAACAATCTCCCCCTTTTTGGACGATTGTTGACAAAACAGAACACATCGAAAGATAGATAACAGAATGAAATGGATTGCGAAGGATAACGAAAGTCGAGAGATAATTACGAAGATAAAACACGCTCCCCCTGAAGGTATGCATCATTTGGAGAATGCATAGGAGATAAATCGGAAGGTAGCGAGATGAATCTTCTATGAGTGATATTGACATATAATCTCATTCGTGGTCTCTTTTAATGCACTCGACAGTGTCTGAGGTATTTCCTGCCACACACAACCTTTGAAAAAGATTTTTTAGATAGTGTGGATACTTTGAAATGATTTGTGATGAAGAATAAGCCACGAGGGTTCACTCAGAACACAGTTTGAATCCACACGAGATATAAGTTCCCTGCATGTTAGATACTCGAGGAGAATCAGAGCAAGGGAATCACAGGTATATTGTTCAGAGTAGATATGCTTCAGACGAAGTTTTCCTGCAACAAGGATGATACGATGGAGATATGCGAGGAAAAACAACTTAAAGAACATATAGAGAGAATTTGCTTTCGAATCGCAAGAAGTTTAATCTGAAGCTAACTTTCTTCTCCTGCAAAGTTAGATAGCAAAAGATAATCATTATAGAATATCTAAACATAAGACACATATAGTTTCAAGGAGTGAAATATCTCTTCTAGAGAAGCATGATTTCAAATCCTCCTTGAAATGCTTTTACTTTCCCTGCACGATAGATAAGTATCGAGGATAATTATTGCAAGGAAGTGAGCTTTCGATTGCACCTGCAAACAGATAACTGGAAGCGAATAGCATTGCAGGGGGGTTATTAACGGTACGTGACGACCAAGTACTCCAACACCACAGGCGGTGCTCCAAGTTCCAAAAGCAAATAGTTTAACGAAAACCAAATAGTTCGACAGAAAAGCAAATAGCGAAAGGAAACACCCTGCAAATAACCCGCTTATCTATCACTCGATGTTCTTCTCCCCCTTTTTGTCAACAGGTGTCAAAAAGAAAAGAGAATGCAGGTGAGGAACTACTCGTCCGAATCAAAACTTGAACTGTTCGGCGAAGCAGAGCGAGCGATGGTCGAGGCCGAAGCAGGAGTTGGAGATGCAGCATGGGCTTCGGGAGTAGCAGCGCGAGGTGCATCTGGCTTGAAGATAAATGTGCCTACTGTGTCTTCGAGATCATCATCTGGTTCAACAAACAACAGGTCGGTGGAGGCGGAACGCTGAGGAAGCACTAGGGTTTGCCTTTAGATCCGAGGAACTTCAAACAACTCTAGATGATCGTATTATTTCTCGATACCCTTGGCAGATAGTTGTTTGCGAGAATAATGCTTGCGCAGAAGGGTCCATGAGCTCTTCTTTTGTTCCTTCTCATACAGGAGAGCTTGGCGAGCATAATTGTGAAGCAGATTTATCTCAGTCATCATTTCCAGCTTCACTTTCCGATCGAGCTTGATATGACTTTCCAGGGCTTGCTGAGTGCGAAGACAAATCTCATACAGTGAAGGATTCTCTTCACGAGGGGTTTCAACTTTTGCCTTCTTGACCTTAGGAGCTTTAGCAGAAGCAGTCATAGAAGCAGGAACAGTAGCATCAATCGGTATCTTCCCTTTGCCGATGTCCTTCACAATCCGGAGTGTGTCACGGACTGGTGGCATATAAACTTTCAGGATATGTGGGCAGAAAAACTTTTCCTCAATAAGCTGCTCAATGGCAAACATGACCCAAGGTGCATATGCCTTCAAAGCTTGAGGGCTATCAGTCGCGTAGGTTAGGTTGCGAATGAAAACATCCGGAATGTCAAAACGAATGCCCTGAGCTGTGGCTAGAAGAGCATTTGCCATGATGCTATGAATGGTTTCTAGCCTGTTTGTTGCCGTGAGGGAGTTGCATAGGATATAGAACAACACTTTGTTCTCATAAGCCAGATTCTTTGGATTTGTCTCGGTACATTCATCACCAACAAGTTTGGGGTCCATCAACAGATGAAGTTGAGCTTCGGATACATCCCAATAGTGCAACCTATGTTCACGAGTAGCATCAAATTTGCACCGAGGAAGATTCAACAGTGCTAAGAACTGGTCAGTTGAACATTTGATCTTTTCTTCTCCTGTCATCCATTCGAGAATCCAAGTACTGCTATTTGCAAGGTCCCCTGAGATATAAAGAGTGGCATAGAACTGAAGAATCACTTCACGATTCCAGCCATGATTGAAATGAAGGAAGCTCTTCAGGAAGACTAGTTCAATCTGCTCGATGGTATGATGGAATCAGGGTAGACTTTCGAGCTCTGCGAAATCCAGAATCTTGTGCTTGAAAATGTGATTCTTGTCATACAGAATATGAGCATTGTACACGACCTGCTCCTTTTTCCAGAATCTTGGTGACAAGGAAGTTCTTTCTCCATCATATGGGCTGGTTCAAAAGAATGCAAGTTTCGAAAGATGAAACTGCTCGTTAAAGGCAGGACCATTCGGGCCATCTTCGACAGGAAACAAGGGAAAGGTTTCCAATGGGTTTCTCAGATGTTCCTCTTCACCCATAGTCCGGGTCCGAATGTCATCAGGTGCAGGCACACCTTCCTCAATAGGCTTGAGAGGAGCACGAGGCTTCCTTTATTTCTCTTGTATAGATTGCTTTGAGGAACTTGACTATCTATCATTTTTGCTCGCTGGAACTCCTTCAGCAGCTTTCTGTCTTTTGGGCACTAGGGCCTTTTCTTTTAATGTATTTCCTTCGGTTGGAGGCACAACAACCTCTTTCTCAGACGCTTGGGGCACAACTAGTGGAGCAATTACTTCTTGAGCCATTGGCTCATCAGATTTCCGTTCTTCCTCTTCCAACTGTGGTGCAGTGGAATGAGGAGCAGTATCAACATCCATCTGGGTTAGGGGCACCAGATGATGCGACCAGGGTGGATTTGTCTCGGGAAGCATTTAGCTCCCCCTCATTCTTGTCAATCTCCTCCTTGTTTGATTCGGAGGGCTCAGCTTGCAATAGTCTCGGAGGCGATGGATCTGCCTTCTCAACTTCGATTCCCTCATCAACATCATCGATTGGGGCTTGCTACTTAGGCGAAGCATTTTCTTCATCAGTCTTTTCCAGGAAGATATCAACAACATCAGGTTGTTCTTGGGCTACTGGAGTAGGAATGATAGCCTCCACTTGGCCAGCTTGCTCCATTGGTTCATCCTCGTAAGGTGGAGATGGTGGAATCTGCTGCAAGGGAGTACTGGAATCAAGTGGAGCATCAGCAACAGTCTGAAGGCAGTGATCTTTGTTTACTTTCGGTTTGTTAACTCTCGCTTTAGCCTTCTGACGTTTTTCTTCTTTAATTCTTCTTCGAGCAAGATCTGCCTTGCGGTCAATCTCCTCATTTCTTCTGTCACACAACTGAGATACCTCCATGTGCAACCGCGAGTGCCAATCAATTTTCTCATTCCGCATGAGACTGAGAGCCTTGGTGAGTTCAACAATCTCTTTGTTCAGATTATTTCTTTCGAATTCAGAGTTGGCCTCTCTCCTCATTTGCTCGACGGCTTGCTTGTCTTTGATAGCTTGATTCAGCTTCTTGGAGATTTTCTCTGCTCAATGAAATGCTTCGTTGCCATTTTGGTAACATCATCAGGAAGTCCCAGACTGCTTATATCATCAGATTTTGCATCATATGCAGCGCTGTCAATCACACCGATCATGAGATTGAAATCATACTTCTGTTCCTCTGTGGAAGCAGGAACACAGGGTCTGGCCTTCTTAGCAGATGCATCCACTTTTCCTTCAGATTGCAGCTTTCTCTTTGCAGCAGGGTTAGTCAAAGATCTTGGAGCTGCAGAACCCGAAGGTTTGTCAATGAAGGGAATGGGTGCATGCCTTGGTGATCTTCTTGGAGAGGGTAAAACTTTCACTGGCGAGGGGCTCTTGGATGGCTTGTTGAGAATGGCACGTTGGTCATACATTGGAATTTCATCAGGAGCATCTTCGCTGGATGACTCATCAGACGAGTTAGAAACGACCTTCTTTGATCTCTTGACGATGGTTTTCTTTCGCGGGGCACGAGGGGATATAGATTTCCTGGACTTGCTTCCCTTGGAGGCAGAAGCACGATCCTTCTTCTTCTGGACGTCTTGCTGAGTCAGCGCGACATTTTTCGCTTCAACTTGGTTTTTCTTTGCTTCCCTAGCATCACGCTTGGCTTTGGACTTCACCCTCTTAGCTGCTTCCTCGGGAAAACCAGTGATGGTTTTGAGGGAGTCAGGATGAGCATTTGAAGGCTGTGGTGGTCTGACTTTTTCATCATCGGGGCCAATGGAGTTTTTAGCAATGAAGTCATTCCACGGTGGTGTGAAGGCAAACAAAATCTGGTACTTCTCGCGAACATTTTCATAATTGTACCATTTTCTTGCCCAGTGGTGGCAAATCCTTTGAAGCCTATTGTTGCATTCAGTCGTTGATTCACCCTCTAGTGGAGTTCTGTAACTATCTGGATCAGACATATCAGCCGTGGAATTCTTTTCCCTGCCACGACCACCCTTTTTAGGATTACCATCCGAGAAGATGGTTAGGGCGTCTGTGACCAATTCATCTTCGGGCTGACTGTGAGCAGAGGGAATCTCCTCATTATCTTCTTCGGATTCAGACTCATGTTTCTTTTTTGGTACTTTGGGAGGCTTTGAAGATTTTCCTCCTCCTGTTAATCTCATTCGATCAGCCCTTGGTGGAAACTGAGGCAATTCTTCTTCAGAATCTGAGTACTTGTCCGAACTCTGTGCCATGACCAACCTGTGAGAAGAATAGATATGAGGGAAAATGGGTAGGGTCATAAACATGCACAGAAGGTATTTTGAACGAAAAAGAATGTTTTTGGAAGAAACATAGGAATTCATGGTAGTCTTAGAGAAGATATCCTCGATAGATTTTAAACAAGCCATAGAAAGTTCAAGGCTGATTAAAGACTATCTAATCTTTCGGATAAGGACACACGAACCCTAGATCGAGGAGAACAAGTACGAGGAAGATCTACAAACCGTACCAGTCAAATCCTAGCAATTCCTAAAGATCTACCGCGGTGAAATAAATCAAGGAAAAATAGCATCGGTAAGAACTGCCCTAAGAACGGAGTTATGGACAGGAGCAGTTCCACATCCAAGCACCCTAACTTGGCAACTTGGATTAGCTATGGCAATGCGGGAGGAAGGATTACCACACCGGCGTGATCAACTCCGATGAAGTTTCACCGGAGTAGCACGGCAAGGCTCCTCGCCGGAGTTGCTTCGAGCAAGGGCTCGGGTGGAGGTGGACGAGGGTTTGAGGAACTGGGAGAAGGAAGACAAGGTGAGGGATATTTATAGCTGGCGAGCTGAACCTCCTCTCCGAAATCTACGGCCCTCAGTTGCGGGACGTTCCGTATTCGACGGACACGATCATGATCGTGGGGATTGTGGGTACGTGGCAATCAATTTCTGCGAGAAACTCAGGAATAGAGCTGGAGACCGAAAGGTTCGAAGAAGGGCAAACGCCAAAAATGATTAAAAGTTCGAAGTCGATTTCTTTCGCGACCAAGGACGTCAGACAGAAATTTTCTTCAGATCAAATTGCATGCTTATGATGGACATCATAGATTTGGATGAGAAAGAATGGAGGGATAAAAGGGTCCGAAACAAAACACTCAGCTAGATGAGAGGAAACACAAAAACAGGGAGCTATGAGTGAGTTGTTCATCGGACGAAACAAAAACATGGTGAAACGAAGACAAACACACGAAAGAGAGCAAAAAAACACAAAGAACAAGCACCAACAATATAGATCTCAGGGCTAAGAATAAACGAGTAGAATCCCTGAGAGAGTTCCTGCAAGAAGGGTTAGTTCTTTTTCGCAACCCACACTTGCGTGGGCAGCGAGAATCTCATTTGTTTTGTCTGAGCAGGGACATTCCTTCGATGAGTTCTGTAGTTCGCATGTGCATTTCGAGAGTAATCATATGAATATGCATTGAAATTGTTTCCAGAGACATGAGCATAATGATTCGAGGAGGTACACATGTACTCCTTCTGTCGAAGGTTCGACTGATATTCATTCGAGGAAGTTCCAGCGCCAATCTGCGAATGATAATCATTTCCTCGAAGAGAATCACTCTGCATATTCAGGTTAGCAATGACAGATAAATTTTCAATGATGCACTTCTTCACCCAGATTTGCTTCTTGGGAGAACCCGACCTGCAGTTAGTCCCAACATACCGAGCGAAAACCTTACCATTCTGTTGTTTGAAGAATTTGTAGTTAGAGTCATCAGACTCGTCAGAAACAACAGAAATGGGAGTGTCATATCCAGACAGAATTGCAGGTTCGAGAGTTTTACTTTTAGCAAGAACCCAACTCGTTCGAGAATATTGCTCGGGAGTCCAGTAGGTTCCATCAATGTTGAGTTTTCTTTCGAAACCTAATCCTTCCTTTCGGGTTTTTTGTGTGCAGTATTGACTTCTTGAGCACATCACAGAGAGTTTGGTGCCCTTTGAGGCTCTTTAGCATTCCTATCTCAAGCAAGTTCTTTAACCTGCAATTTTCATCAGAGATAGCAAAAAATTCCTCGGAAGCGGGGTTAGAAATACCATTCATAGTTGTTGCAATATTCTCCATGACAACATTAGATATTTCAGCATTTCAATCAGCATTGCTACGTTCTAGGCATTGTGAGCAAGGAGGCACAAAATCATCAGGAAGTAGTTTAGATTGCTCGACGAAGAGAGAAGCCTTTTCTTTTGCTAGCACGTTATGAGACTCTTTCAGTGACTCGAGTTCTTGATTCCTATTAAGGAGTACATCTGATAAACTCTCGTAGTCGACTGTAAGGGAATCATATTGGTTGGAAAGATCATTAATAGTTGAGGAAAAAGCATCATGCTCTTCGATCAACTTTTGATTCTTCTCCATCTCTTCGACCAGTAATCCTTCGGCTTTCCTAAGATTCTTCTCAAGTTTTTCAAGCTCATCTTGTTGAGATTTTGCAATCTTAACCAGTTTAGCATAGGCAATGTATTCAGGAGAATATTCAATCATAGATTTTTGGTGTTTTGCTGATACCTGATCCTTAGAGGTCTTTGCCATGAGACAGAATGCGATTGGTTCATCATCACTTGAAGCATTGTCATAAGTGTCTGATTCGAGTGATTTTTCAGATGATTCATAAGCAACGAAAGCATTGCTTCTTCCTAACCTTCTGTGAAGCTCTTCATCTTCTGATTCTGATGTCTCATCTTCAGATTCCATATTCATTTCAGCACATACTCTGTTCATCTGCGATATTTTCTTCATATTAGATTCGATGGTTGCTTTGGCTTGCACGTCAGTGACTGGTCTCGTCGAAGAGGATGAGAAAGATTCATTTTTCTTTGAGAGCTTAGTGTGACGATCCATTTGAGTGAATCCAATGCAGTGAAGATACATCCATCTGTTGCTAGGTTTTCCATCCCAGCAAGGACAGTCTGCTATGAGGTGATCGAATTGTTTGCACTTGAAGCACTTTATTTCTTTCGGATGTAACTTTCTTGAAGATTCAGGCAAGTCAAATTTGTCATCATTTGTGAGACATAGATTCTGTCTTCTGAGATCACCTAATCTTTCTCTGACATTTCTAGTTCCCTTGTGATAGTGTGTTGATTCTCGACATCTCCTTCTTGTGAACTAGCAAAGTGTGAAAGAATTTCCCCTTCACTTTTCGAAGAAGATTCTTGATATTCATTTTCAAGTTCCATCTTTTTTTCGTGGATAGACAACAGCGTCATGACCTCGACGTAGTGAAGTTCTTCATAGTCTAGTCTTTGCTTGATTTCAGCTACGATTGGATCGAAGGTTGCATCAAGAGCACTCAGTAGCTTGTTGACCACATCTCTATCAGTGATATCTATTACTCCTCGTTGATGAAGTCTTTCAACAATATTGGTCAACCGGTCAGTGAGTTCCATAGCACTTTCCTTACGAAGACTTCTGAAACCAGCAAACATGGCACGAAGCATTTCAGTGTGAGGATCTGTTCTGGTAATGAGTTCTTCATGAGCATTTTTTATGGCATCCCAGAGTTGTTTTGCAGCGTCAAGCTTTTGGAACCGAATGAAAATGTCTGTCGAGATACTGTCACAAATGATATCTTTTGCTTGTGCATTCAACCGTGGTATAGCTTTGTCATCAGAATTGGGAGCATCAGGGTGCTGAACGGTGTATCCATTTTCCACAATCTGCCAAAGTTCTATGTTGATGGCTTGAAGTCTGATTCTCATTTTCTCTTTCCAGTAGACATAGTCATTTACATCGAAGATAGGAAACCTTTCAGAGTGCGAGGATCTACCTGCATACGACATACTCAAAACTCCAAGGTTGTTAGACCTTTATTAAATAGAGACAGGGAGAACCTGCTCTGATACCAATTGTTATGACCAAGAGTATATCGACCAGAGGGGGTGAATGTGAGATTCAAAAATTCTTGCGAATGTTATGAACTGATCCCAAACTCCGCAGCGGAAATAAGGTTTGGTATAACTAAACTTAATCAAGTACGTTATTGAGGGACGTATCTATCGAAGTAGGAAGCAATAATAGTTCGAGCATATGATATCACAGGTTTGACAATAATGATGGTAATGCAATATGCAAACAGGTGCAGTAGCATGAGAGAAAATAGGGTAAGAACTACAAAGGAAAAGCACATAAGAAAAGGTGACGAGGTGAAAGAAAGCGACACAGGGAAATCACGCCAGTCTTAATAAGATAAGTGCGAAGTGAAACTTATACGACTGGGATGACTAAACCGAATGATGAGAAAGCAACATGAAGAGAAGCGAACTCTAACAGATGGGAACGACAGAGATGACAAAAACGAATAATATGCAACAGTCAATGATTGATCAGATAAACCATCGTCACAGAGCACGAAAGTAAACTGCTGAAGGTAATGCAATAAGGTAAAGTGAACCAGTGGTGCTCGATGGCGACAGATGGATTTGGTAGACCAGTTCGCCCTTCTGCCAAAGGACTACGTCTAGTTGGAGGGGTTGTGATTTAACACAAAAGATAAACTCTCTTCGCCCTATTCTCCTTCAACTCGGAGTTGATCAGACTCCAGTTGATTTCACTCGTGGTAGATACTTGTCGGCGATCTCCAAACCTTCGACAGACCTCTTTGCGAACCACAATGACTCTTGGTTGCTGAAGATCTTGCTCGGTGAAGACAATAACTCTTCAACACCCGAGCCGACACCTATCCGTCTAGAGAGTACGCAACTCTCAAGAGTAATAGGTACAAGAACTCTTAACTCAGAACTACTGTGATGCTCAACCACTGTCTAAGTTTCGGCTCTTGATTTTTCTCTCGGTGGATCTTAAACTCAAATCACTCGGAGAGGGGATGCTCAATCAATCTTCTCATATATCTTAAGCGGAGCAGCCAACGTGCAACGTTGGAGCAGGGTGGCTATATATAACCGCAGCCTTCCCTGAAGGGAAAGACCAAATTGGACATATGGAGCAGCCAATGGCCGAACGACACGAGTCCAACGGTCGGAAATTGAGCACAACGGTAACATTCCTTGTGGAGCAAGTAATGCTAACTCCTTAGTTCGAAAGATATCTCCTGCAGTACGAAGAACAACATCTATTGCTGGCAGGTAATCATTCGAAACATAAAGAGATTTCTCTCAGTCTTGCATAGGTTTTGGGCTAAGCAACACAGCGGACCTAAGCTTCGAGAACCTATACCCCTCTTAATAGTACGGAGGTCCTATGACTCAAATGAATGAAAGAAGAATAACAAAATGAATACTGCGTCTTCACTTTGTCTTCGACTTCCATTCGCTGCAGTCAATTTTCTTCAGACAAAATCTCCGAACCAATTGCTTCACATCAGCAATAAATTCTCGAGGGGTTAACTCCTTCACATCAATCTTCCCGCCTACATGTTTTCAATAGATGTAGCTCATTCTTCTCTGCAACGCAGATATTCTTCGGTGAAGTTCCTCGAACTTTGCACCGGAGACAACATTCTCTTCGGTTCTGCATGGACTATTTCTCTCTGTGTGCACTAGCAAACAAATCAGTCCATGCCTGTTTCTGTCAACAATCTCCAAAACACAAGAGGGCAAATATTGCACCAACACATCCCTACTTTAAATACATGGGATTTCATGTCCACCTTGGAATTGAAAGCTTTGAACTTGTACTTTAGTTGCTCTTGTTCTTCAATGAAGAGGTTCAGATCTTCATCTTCAAGTACATAGTCAGGCTCCACCTCTTTCTCCTCTTGCACAACTTGTTCATCAACATCAAATTTAATGTTGTCTTCATATAAATCATCGATCCATCATCTATGTCATAATCACTGTCACTGAAATATGAATCCGATAGCACTACATCCTCTACACCATCAGTCAGCAAGTTCTCTGCTTCAGCATCATCTCTGCTTCAGCACCATCAGTCAGCAAATTCTCTGCTTCTGTTTCATTAGCAAGCAAATTGTCTGCTTCTATGTCACCTGCTGCCACCTCTGAAATTGGATCTTCAACATTGACTGAGATGAGGCTGTGAGAAGAGGCTGCGCTGCCTGCAACAACATTTGAGTTGGCCATTCTAATAGAACTCTGAACTATTGGCACTGTGCATATCAAATCTTCCCTAAAATTACTGATGAAATCTGTATGATCAACCATTATTGCAAGCACCTTATGCTGACCACTAGCTCTGATCAGGTGTTGCACATCCTCATCACCTCTAATTCTCATCATACCATCTGAAATTCTTTTGTCAGGTCTGCACCAATAAATTATGTGCCCATTGACAGAATATCCCAACCATAGTAGGTGCTCTTCAATGGCTGCATATGAGAATGTGCCAGCATCAACATAGTCAAGCACCTCCACAGAAGGATTAAAGTACTCCATGCTATTTGTTGCTCCACAGAAAAGTCCACCATGCTCTAGTTCCAGTGTGAAGAATGGGGTGTCCACACTTTGTCCCATTGCTGAATCACAAACTACAGCCACAAAGTGGAGGATGTAAGCACATGCATTAACACAACTCAAAAAACCTCTCTGTAGGCAACTCAATAGTACAGTAAACTACATCTTAGAATCTGAACTCAGTTAACAAATTCATGTTAACAAATTCAATTAACAAACTCATGTTAATAAATTTAATTGATATGAAGTGAATAAATTCAGTTATTCAGTTAACCGCATTTTGCAAGTTAACAGAATAACTGCATGTTGCAAGTTAACAGAATAACTGCATGTTGCAAGTTAACCGAATAAATTCAGTTAACTGCATGTTGCAAGTTAACTGAATAAAGTCAGTGATGTAATGCTATTTTGCATAACATGGTATTGCTGCTTTCCTACCATAAGCACAATCTTCAACACAACTCAAACAACAACTGTAAACTACTGATGAACTGCACAAAAGGTAAACTGCATCTTGCAAACTGAATTCAGTTAACTGATAAATTCAGTTAACAACATCTAGCAACTTACATGAACAAATTCAGTTACTATTGATGTACTGGCATTACAAAACTGCTGAGTATTGCACCACTGATGTGAAGCTGTGACCTACATTGCCTACTGCAACTACAAAGTTCACATTTTTATAACTACAAACCTGTGCCCTGCTGGTCAATCTGAACCCTAGGCCTAATTGCGCACGCATTGCAAAACAATATGCAAATACTGCCCAAAACAGTAAACTGTGGCCGAAAGAACATGAAACAGATGAACCCTAGCTTCTTGCCGAAATCCCAAATTTCACAGACCTAAACCTTAGACCGAAATCGCGGACCAGATAAGCAGCTTCAGGACGCGGGAGCCACTATAGCCACCCACATCCATCGTACGAACCGTCCACGCTCTCCAAACATAGTGATCCGCCGGTGCTACGGACGACGCCGGAGGAGGAAGAAACCAGAGGACGAGGAAGAGAGCAGAGAGGGCTGACGCACCATAATTTGGAGGGAACACGCCATGCGGGTGAACTTGGTGCGCGGTAGGAGGAGGCTGCAGACCGCCGGCGAACTCTGGCGACGATGCCATGGATGCTGACGTCAGCCAGCACATAGCTCGAGCGGTCCGCGAGACCCGGACAGAGGACAAGTGGAACGAATGATTGAGAGGGAGGGGGACAAAATCAATTCAGGTGATATTTCGTTCGACGGCATCGAGGTATACTGCGGGTTGAAAAGGGCTAAAGGCAAGGGGCTAAATGAAAAATGCGCGGCGCTGACCGGCCCAGCGGAGCTGACTCCACTTGGCGTATTCTGATTGGCCCAGGACCAAAGTTGCACCTCCATGAGAAGTTGTAGGATCAAATAATCTGCTTTTGTAAGTTTTAGGACAAAATCATCATATGGATAACAAGTTCTAGGACCTGCGGTGCTATTACCTCTTAAAAAAAAAGAAATTCAGAAACCCTTGCTCCAAATGATGCGAATCTAACATCGCAATCTAGCTGTCTCTGTTCGTGGTGATGGCAAGTACGTTGGCCCCATGGGGACCCAGCATGTCAGTGACACCAACCGCCACAATTATATCGTTATACAAGATATCAACCGTTAAGCCAACCTGTCCAGGCATCAGACCGGATGACACGCGGGCCCCCAACTAAAACCGTCACACTCCCCGCTCCCACTGACATACTGGGTCCACATGCCAGCCACGCGCGCGCCGCAGACAAGCTCCGTTCGGGCCGCACGCAGCGACGCGGGTTCAACTCGGGCACGCCTCCGAAACAGGAAGGAGACAAAAATAAAAAATAAAACGCCGCCGAGTTCTTCTCCGGCGACGGCGGCGGCGGCGGGAAAACCCTAGGGTTGGGAGCCCCTGCGTGATCCCAGCGTACGCCGATCCCCCGCCACCGCCGTCTTCTGCGCCGCGCGCCCCCCCGCTCCCCGCGGCGGGCAGAGATGCGGAAGGCGATGGGGAGCGTGGACGATCTGATCGAGGAGGCCAAGGTGCGCACCGTGGCCTGGGCTCTCGGCATCTTCGCCATCTCCTACTTCCTCACACGTAAGCTACGCTCCGCCCCCCTTCCCCATATGCTACCCTCGATTTTCGCAAAGTACGCGGCAATTGACGAGCGCCACCTCGATGCGGGATTAGATTGCTCTGGCTGGAATTGGATCGTCATATCGTTTCATGCTTTTCCGAGCTACGCACTGGAGATTATTGCTACACGAGGATGTATTCCGGAGAGAATTTGGGTGGCTGCTGCTGTTGGATGCATGTGTCGGAATTGTGAGGGAATTCGGCGGATAATGCGTCTGAAATCTAGACAATTTTGCTACCCGGATGACCAGAGTGTGTAGATTTTCTACGCGATGCATCTGACAGCTAGGAGTTTTGGCCGCTATTACGTGGGAGCTTTTAAGCTGCTAGTTTCTGCTTGCCCTTGATTTGGTTACTGCTTTTAGTGGTAGAGTTGAGATCATTAGCAAGGGAATTTGCCCGTATATATCAAAACTCTTAAAAAATAATCTTAAATTTGTGCGATACTGTATTTTTGCAAGTCGTTTGATGAATCTCTAAATGCGCTAGAATGGAAGTAGTGGTTGGTGTACGAATGATGCCTTCTTTGCTGATCTTCTAATTTTACAGTGTTTGTTTTTGATCAGTAGATGAGGCCAATCAAACCTACATACAACAATCTGTTCGTGATGAATGAGGCAAGATAGGCTTCTAGCATTTCCTATGAGTAGACTATTTGTGAATTATGTGCAACATATTTTCTCAGTCTATTTTATTGACAAGCAAGAGATCTCTAGCATAAATTGTTTATGGTTTGTTCTCGCATTTTCATGCAACTATTGATTTCTACATTGTTTGTAGCTCCCATCTTGCGCATATACGGGTTTGCTCACATTTATCATCTTCTTTCTTTGAAATAGATACAAGTAAATCAATGTGGACAAATGTCCCCATGTCGATTCTTATACTTGCATTTCTCCGTTACGTCTCCTTCAAAGTGGAGTTCCGTTGGAGAAGTCAGCCTGTATCTAAGCAGACATATTTGTCTCAAGCGTCAAAACGACAGTTGTCTGCTAACGATCATCGGATTTCAACTGTGCCACCAGTTTCAAGATGGAGAAGGAAAGTTGATTCGCCTGCTGTTGAGGCTGCTTTTGAAAGTTTCATTGATAATGTTCTCCGGGACTTTGTCACGGACTTGTGGTATTCTTCTATTACTCCTGATAGAGAGGCCCCAGAACTGATACGTGGCTTAATACTCCATGCCCTTGGTGAAGTATCAGGCAGGGCGAAGGAGATGAACCTAGTTGACTTGCTAACAAGGTGAGTGAATAATGGATCTACTATCTGGGGTGTACTTATTTAGTACTCCCTCCGTCCCAAAATAAGTGTCTCAACTTTGTACTACGTTTAGTATAAAGTTGTAATAAGGTTAAGACACTTATTTTGGGACGGAGGGAGTAATAATTATCTCCGTTGAGAGTGAAAGTGTTCTCTTTTTTCTCTATTGCAGGGATATGTCTGATTTGATTGGAAAACATGTGGATATGTTCCGAAAAAACCAGTCTCAAATTGGTGTTGATGTCATGGGAACATTGTCTTCCGAGGAAAGAGATGAGCGACTGAAACAACACCTAATAGTTTCACAGGAACTTCACCCTGCATTGTTATCTTCGGAGCACGAATACAAGGTGAGTGCTAATACTTTTAGCTTCATTGTAGTCCATTTATCCAACAAATAATATTTAAAGTGGGTTATAGGTTCTTCAAGAACTAGTTGGGGGCATTATGGCCCTAGTGTTGAGACCACAAGATGCACAGAGTCCATTGGTTCGCTGCTTCTCCAGGGAACTTCTGACTTGCTTAGTCTTGCAGCCAGTGATGAACTTCGCAAGTCCTATGTAAGCTCTTAATTCTTCACTTTGTTTTCGTTTTTTTATTGAGCTCTACTACATGCTTCTGTTCATGAGGTCATGACATGTTCAGAAGAAAACCAATGCATTTTGTTTCTCAAGTTCTTCCTGGTTATTTTCACCACCGTCTTAATATTCAGTTATTCACAAAGTGCCGCATGCAATCAGTACTTCAGTGCGTCTAATAAGCTGTTGTTTCAAATTGTTAAAATTTAGGATTGATTGTTTAACTAGATGCAACCTTGTTTTTTTCTCTAACCTGCACTAAACCAATTCCTAATTTATCTTCTTTCTTTTCCTAGTTATGTGAACGAGCTAATTATCTACTTTCTAAACAACAAAGACACAAACATTGGAGGCAGCGTAAACAAGACTAGTACTGTAGTCGCAGTAACAAATGATCATTCATCTTATAAAGGAGGTTCGCAGGGTCGTCAAATGGAATCACAAAAGTTGTCTGCAGAATCAAGTGGCTCAGTACTAGCAAGTAGCTCCGGGATGACTTCCCTTGAGGGTGATAAGTCAAAAATGTTAGTGGATGACCATGGGAAGATCGTCCAGCCTCGTCAGGCAGATTGGGCACTGGTATTAGATGCAGCTACTAAAAGGCGGTCGCAGGTTCTTGCTCCGGAGAATCTTGAGAACATGTGGGCTATTGGGAGAAATTACCAAAAGAATATGGTGAAAGTGGAACGTCCATCAAAAGGAAAAGGTGCAGGAGGGGTAGATAGCGTTCGAAATGCAGTAGTGGCCGGAAAAGAGTTATCCCCTAACTTCAACGAGAGAGTTACATCGGTTGATGACAAATACATGGTTAATTTGATGCAAGGTTCAAATAGGAATGCTCAGTCCACTTTTGTCACAGGCAGTCACCCACTTGTTTCGCAAAATACAGATGAAGTAAAGTCAGAGCACCCTGAAGCTGTCAAGAACACAAAAGCTCAGCTAAAGCGGTCTAGTAGTAGTCCTGATATGGAGAAAAGACAATTGGCCAAAAGTAATCAAACTGCGCTATCCAGTGAAAGCTTAAATGCAAGGACCATTCAAGAGGACAAAGGTTCTGTTCCTTCCTCACATGGTGAGGTACTAATGTATGCTCCAAAGATAAGGTGTCGGGTAAGTTTTGCTGATCCCATCACATCCTTTTTTATTCAGAAATTGAGAATTATATGATTGGTTGGTACTACTGAATAAATGAATTTAAACTATAATATTATTGTGTAATTAGCACTCACCAATGACTAAACTATTTCTGTATTGGAGGCTGCTATTATAGTTATAATAGTAAGCACAATCTGTTCTGAGATAGTTTCAGACATTGATAACAATCACATGCTAATCGCTGTTTTTTGTTTTGAAAGTCCCTGGTAATTTTCTACTCCCTCTGTCTTACATTTTGAGACAGAGGGAGTAGCTATTACTAATAGGATTGTTATGGATGTGAGGTTGGTGTTTTACTTCATATGTTGTACTCCCTCCGTAAACTAATATAAGAGCGTTTAGATCACTAAAGTAGTGATCTAAACGCTCTTATATTAGTTTACAGAGGGAGTAACCATTGTTAGGTCAGTTGCTTTCTTTTTCTATTTAACATTTATATATAAATGAATAGCATGTGGTTTTTTGTGGTTCTGTTACTTCTTAGCATTAGGTGTCCAATGAGAATTGGCTACCGGATTTAAAATTTTAAATCGGGTGGGGGTGTTTACTTGAAATACCACCAACGGACGGAATTTCTGAAAAAAAATTGGATCTAATTTTTGTGAGATAAAAAGTTAACGAACCTAGGTGATGACACATAAACAACCGTAACCCGATGGTCGGCGTGCTTCAGCCCATTCCATGAGATCAGGGGTTTGATACCCCACCTCCCGCTTACAGTTTTTTGCCGATGTAGTGAAGAAGTAAGGAAAGAAAAAACAAACGGCAATGTGAGGACTTGAACACATGACCAGAAGAAAAGTGCAGCTCTCCCACACCATTACACTGTGCCTTGGTTTGTGAACTGAGTTGGAAGACAGTAGCAACTTGAATTCAAATTAATCTGGAATTTTCAATCTGGTAAGAGTGATTGCAGGGAGGGGTGGGTAAATATGGATCATCCGGTGACCAAAACCTTGGAATGAACACATATACAGCTCATTGTTTGGTTTGGAAGTTTTGTACGATAACTACTTTGCATGTTGCTTTAAATAGTATGTTGTGTTTTTACATGATTACGACATGCCTAGCTGTTGTATCCTACCTTCCTGTTATTGTCTAGCTATTTATGTGAAGTCATATTCTTTTGATAGCTGTATTTTACTCAAGTTGTGGTTTTTTATTTTTCTTTGCAGGTAGTGGGTGCATATTTCGAGAAACTTGGTTCAAAATCTTTTGCAGTTTATTCTATTGCTGTGACTGGTGCAGATAACAAGGCCTGGTTTGTGAAAAGAAGGCACGTGTTTCTGAACAGCTTTGAAATAGCTCAGTATCACTCCTTATAATATATGCTGCTGACTTTCAACTTCTGTTTGTAGATACCGGAATTTTGAGCGTCTTCATAGACAACTGAAGGAAATACCAAATTACTCACTGCACTTGCCTCCAAAGAGTTTCCTTTCGTCTAGTATTGATGATTACCTTGTGCACCAACGATGCATTCTACTGGACAGATATCTTCAAGTATGCTTTTGTCCTCTAGCATTCATCCAACTTTTTACTCCAAATTTGGTTACAGTAATCTGTTCTGTCCAATAGGATCTCTTGTCGATCGCTAATATTGCAGAGCAGCATGAAGTTTGGGATTTTCTTAGTGAGTCCTCAAAGGTGTGTATGAAGCCAACAAAAATTCTTTGTGCCTTCTCCTTAGCAGGAGAAAGATGAACACATAATTTTGTGTTACTTTCCTGTGATTCTATATGCTCATTTCTTTTTTCCATTTTGTAGAATTATTCAGCTGGAAAGTCCACCTCTGTTATCAAAACCTTGGCTGGTATGTACCTCTTCTCATTCTATATTTTTTTCACAATTATGAACTCGTGTAGAGTATTTAATATTTTCTCACTCAAGATATTTATCTATTTATTTTGCATCACTAGTTAACGTTGATGATGCCATGGATGACATCGTTCGACATGTTAAAGGAGTTTCAGATGGTCTAAAACGCGCAGTCGGCACATCGTCCCCTAGCGCACCGTATTCACACTTGACAGATAATAGGATGTCTCTATCTTGGAACCAGGAAGAGACAGATAATCAGAATCTGCAGAATAGAAATTTGGGAAGTTCACATAGTCTCTCTGATGGTGATAGTAACTGTGAAGATCGCCCCTCATCTGTAAATAGTGCATGCCACTCGGACAATGAATTGAGCAATGGAGGGTACATTTCAAGTGATATTAAGCACAATGAAGCAACTGGTTGTGATGTACAAGTAAACCAACAAATAGAAAAACCTGCAAGGGCAAATTTGGATTCTACAAACATGCCATCTATAAAACCATTTGAGGATCCATCAGGAATTCCTCCCGAGGTATGTATTTCCACTATGTAGCTATATTTAAGTCAAATTGCAGGGAATTTCTGTTCTAAAAGCTTTTCCATTTTGCACTAAAACTTCTCTTTTCATTTGGCAGTGGGTGCCAACAAATGTCAGTGTGCCTCTATTGAATCTTGTAGACAAAGTGTTCCAACTAAAGCGACGTGGTTGGATAAGGTTTGCTATTTCTTTTTCATAAACTTTTTCTAGTGCCTCTATATAATTTGCCTGCTAGTTTTCCACTGTTGTTATGTAGCCATGAGTGAAGTAAATGCAGTACTGTAGACACCGTGAGAATCGTGATAGGAGCTGCTTGGGCCGATTGCTAGATATCATTGATACTTGTCATTTCACATATTATGGTAGTATACTGGATGATGATAATTAGCATCATTATGGAATCCGAGAGGGAAGTTTGTGCAGATATGCCATTATTTATTCAGGGATTGTTTGACATTTCTGCGCAAGTCAGATATATTTTCACCATCCATGATTGGGTTCACAATACTTCTACAATCCAATTGTTTCTAGCTTTCAATTGCAGAATATTTTGTTTGACTTGTTACTTATGTTATCTGCAGAAAACAAGTTCTCTGGATATCAAAACAAATCTTGCAGTTAGTCATGGAAGATGCGATTGATGATTGGATTTTAAGACAGATCAATTGGCTCCGACGAGATGAGGTCATTATACAAGGAATCCGTTGGATTCAAGATGTAAGGAGGCACTGTATATTTTTGTCTGAACTGAAGTGTTCTAATACCCTTTCCGCTGCCAGACTAAATTTGCTGTATTACCTGCATGATGAAACCATGTTAAAAAGTTGTTCCAACTAGAAAAAAAGTTTCATATGGTCCAAATTGTTACTTGGTACACCCTCCTTTCCATAATGTTAGGCGTATTAGTTTCAGCACGAAAATTACCGCAGGTTTACTTGAGCGATCCAATCTCATACTAGGAAGGCGCTGTGAGCTGACCTCACGAGAGACCCAGCAAGCGATATGTTTTCCTTTCCAGAAAAATAGCGGTCGTTAGTTATGGCTGTAAGTGAATGGGAGAAGAAGGCACGTGCACCTTAGATTATGGGATTGCATGCAAAACTAATACGCCCAAGATTTTGGGAAGGAGGGAATACTTGGTACCAAATCACTTTTTGCTAAGCGATGCCATAACATAAATACCAAGGTAATTAGCAAATTATTCTTATATGCTAGGGTTCAATATAAAATGTTACTACTGTCATATGGACCATAATTGTGTCCCAATGTAGGTGCGTGCCAGAACTAAGAGCGCTTTAGATAGTTGTGCCTAATGGACAACTACTCTGGTCTTCCATTTGTGTAATTAACAAATTTACCATTCTACAGACCCTCTGGCCTAATGGTGTATTCTTCACCAAGTTGGATGGATTTCAAGGAAATGCAGGTAGCGATCAATTTGACAAGCACCCATCGGGGAGTGCCGATGAGATTATTGGCAACAGAAAGAGCAACACAAGCTCTTTTGAGCTTCAACTGGAGGCATCTAGAAATGCCAGTGAAGTTAAGAAGCTTCTTTTAGGTGAGTCTATTGACATATTTTATCGCATTGCTTTTGTAATTTTTCTATTTCTGAATCTACGCTGCAAACATTGGGCGGTGTTTGCGTGCAAATTCAGATATGTGATAGAAGAAACAAATACGCAAAATTCTGGTCAGTACATGTGGTCCAACTAACCTAATTCTCGATGTCCTGTCCAGGTGGGACTCCATCTACCTTAGTCAGCATAATTGGGTACAAGCAGTACCAGCGCAGTGCAAGGGACATCTACTACTTCCTGCAGGTAAGTAAAAATCCAAAACCTAGCATTGAAACAGTGATATGGTGCGATGTCATTCTGATTTCCATGATTCTCATGCTGTGCTGCAGTCCACTGTGTGCGTGAAGCAGCTCACTTACGCGATGATAGAACAGGTGCTTGTGACACTTTTCCCAGAGCTTCATAAGCTCATAGAAGGCATCCATGAGAAGGGTCGCAAGGAACAAGCCTCGTTCATTTACCAACTTTGACTGAAATGGTGAGAGACCATCTTGATACACCTTTTAAATTCTAAGCCTGCGCCGGTGACGTAGCATGAGGTTCCCTGGGCCGCAGTTTTGCCCGAATGGATTTTGACAGCAGAGCTGGATCCAGGGATTGGTTGGTGTTCCCCCCCCACTTAAATATGTACAGCTGTATATCAGGAGGTATGTAAATTAGGCACCCTGATGCAATCTAGAGCGAGGAGTTTGAGTTAAAGAGTTGTACTACTACTAGGAATAGTAATGTACCACATCATTCTTTAATTTTTTTCTTTTTGCCTAGGCCGTAAGTTATTCGCTTAGACCGAGGCTTGTAAGTTGTGCAGAGATTCAATTGTATAGCTGTACCATTTTGCCGCATGTTGTGTTCTTCTGAGGAAATCAAATCAGATTATTCTCTGGAGATGAGCATCCAGATCCAATGGAGCATCATGAACTTTGCCTTGGGTGTATCTCTGACTGAAAATGTTCGGCCCGTTTGGAACACATGAGTTTTACTGGTGTGTAGCTCTTTGGCTGCCGCAGGAAATGGAGAAAATCTGTTGCTGTGTTCCGGACGTGTCTGGTATGTATGTGCTGTTGAGTGATGACTTTGGTTGGAATTTTTTTTTTCGAAGAAGGACCTGATTGCATTAACCAAGCATCTTACAGATAAGCCCAGAAAAAAGGAAAATCACAATGAAGTCCATCCGAGCCCTGTCGTCGTCTCCACCGAGCAAGCCGCTACGCCGGCGAAACCCGCCGCTTCTCCATACGCTTGGACTGGGAGGAACCCCCTTGCGACCAGGAAGTCGACGCTCCTCGGTGCCTGAGCACCTCCACCTTGCACATCAAACGGCGACGGCAGCTTGGTCAACTGCAACCACGCCTTCGAAACCTACAAAAGCCGGGACCGCCATCACTCAGCCACCGGCGCGGGGGCACCGCGCACCGCAGCTCTGCCGAGCCGCAGCCGCGCAAGGGGCAACAGGGCCGCCACGGCGCTTCACCGGAGCAACTAGAGCGGCGGAGAGGGAAGATGCCCACCAAAAGCTCTCCGATGACGCCGCCGGCAGCCACACCACTACTCCCTACGCTATATACACGACTTGATCCGTCGATTCCCCATCCTCCCGCCGCCGGAGGGTGAGGAATCGGCCGGATCGACGCCGGCGAGGTGGAAGCAACGGAGAGTTTCAGAAATCACCTCGATCTGTATTACTACCCATCGTCACTGATAGAAGCCTTACGCTTTGGACAGATCGAAGCTTTCATCCGACGGACATGGACATGCACCGTTGTCTTCTTGCCTTTCTAAATTCCATGAACTTTCTTTCCATCCCTGGTTAACTAACTCGACTCCATGTAGACCTGGCGATACCCCCCCCCCCCCCCCCCCCCCCCCCACACCTGGAGATGAGCTACTACTCCAGTTGATCCTTGAAAGCGAACGAGGAAAGAGTCTGCACATGAAACAAAGATTGAGTTTTGTCCACGGATGTCTTCTCCCCCCTGCCCTGCCCTGCCCTTATCTTGCCGTCCCCAAGCCTACACGCGCATGTGCGTTCAGTAGAAGCGGATCCGTTGTGGATGAGATGTCTATTGATAAGACCAAAAAATTATGATTTCTTAAGACGGAAATATTGGAAGAATTCGAAAAGGGAGACGAATGGTGACTGTCAGGTCAGGTATGGAAAGGTGCACTGGTGTGAGCTAGCTAAAAGGTGATTGGACTCGTATGCCCCCGATCTGGGGTCAGATCGCACTGTTCCCGAATCGTGAAGCACGATCGGGGCGGTGGTTGCCCCGTCGCTCTCGATCTCTCATCTCACGAGCCTCTCTTCTCTCAGCTCAGTGTTCTCATCTATAGTCTAATCCTACATAGCATGCATATATCCACCGATCAAGAACTAGTGTCATTTCGACGATATTAATTCCGATATCTAAAACTAACAGTGCTCTGTGGGCCCAGAAACAACAAGTCTATGCCTACCCTATAGCCTAGTAGCCTAGACGATGAGATATCCCAATTCTTTAGTACGAGCTCCAGATCTTTCCAAAAAGAAAAAAAAAAGAGAAAAAAAAGAGACAAGCCACGAGCTGCACGACGTCATTGTCCAAGTCTTTTCGGCCACATGAAACGACAACGCTTGCCTTCTCTTTACTACACTATACTAGGGCAAGTAGCAGCAGTTTAGTAGTAATTGCTAGGTGCCCTAATTACGCTCCATTGCGACGAAACGCAAAGAGAAAAAGATCTCAAATCATGCACCGGAAGGATGACGCACCACCTGGCGTCATTGTCCGTGGACACTTGTCTTGGCGCGTCGATCCTCCCAGCCAGCAGTTTGTGCTCCATCTGACTTAGCCGGCACAGAATCTCCGATCTACAGGATGTGGATGCACCGCCGTAGAAACCGGCAGTCTCTGATGACGGCTAAAAAGCATGCAGTCCAGGGGGAACACATTTTTTTTTTTGCGGGGGAACACATATTCACATATGCTAGCTCAGGGAACCCAGTTCAGTTGATATTGAAAATCAATCCAAAATTTACAAATTCACAGACGGGGCCAGGAAGCACGTCAATGTACGTACATGCAGATTCTCCCGGGCGTCTGTCTACTGTAGAGATGGGGAAAAGGCTATCCATCCAGCTTTTAGGACGTTTGACCTAGCGCTTGTAGAGGCTGTTTGGTTGCCAGCCTCAGCATGCCACGCCAAAGGTATGGCGAGCCACAGCTTCCTAGGCATGCGTTTGGTCCTGTACTAAGATTTGGCTCGCCATAACGCATAGGGTATTCTCCAGCAGAAATTTTTGCCTAAGGTGTGGCGCTTGTTTTCTCTGCCACAGTTTCTGCGGCGCGCCACAGATGTGGCTGACACCTAACCTTAGACGTGGCAAATTGAGTCCCAAATCAAACAGGCCCATAAACCCCAACAACGGGAAACACTGGAGACAACTGATCCGAGAGGCACCCCGACAGCCTGACACTGTCCCACAACAGACACACGATCACTCGCGCACGCACGCACGCACGCACGCACGTAGCGGATTCGAGGAGTTCCAAGATGATGATGAATGATGGGGATCAAACAGTGGAGAGATTGCCCAAACAGTGCAGACTAATTATACCACTGCATGCACGCACTGATTTCTTTTTCTGCGAGGACATATAATTAATTAGTGGGATAAACAGGCATGTCTCCTACGTGACCTCCATGCCACCCTCCATCCGTTAAAATGGTTGACGTACCGAGCGAACGTCGTGGATGGGTCTGTCGGATTGGATGCAGTGCAATAGATGGACGGGAAACAATGTGCTAACGTCTCTAGCTGTGCTCTTCAATGTCATGTCATACCACACATATGCACACAATGTGCTAACGTACATTGTCGCACTGTGACGTGATCTCTCCTCTCCTGTCCCATGTCATAATTTGCATGCTGAATTGTGTCAGGGGGTGACTAAAACTGCTGGATAAGTTTTTCAGTCCAAGCTTTTAATTTACTGCTGTAACGTCGATCGTGTGCCTCAATGCTTACCTCATGGGAGATTTTACGGTACATTATAATACACCAGAGCACGTATATTATATGGGCGATCTAACGGATGAGACTAACTGGGCCTTTTTAGAGCCCAAGGGTATTTTCAACCTAATTTTTTTATACCTTTAATTGGCCCAATTAGGTCCAGGGGTATTCCCGTCCTAAATTTTTCGATTAACTTAATTGCATTAACATTGCACTTAATTATAACACCAATCATCGTGCGTACTCATTTGAATTTCGGTTCGAGCAGTTCGTCCTCTCTCCTCCTCTCGAGCCCTAACCTCCGGCGTCCTCGATCGCCGCCGATCGCCTCCGGCGCCCTCGATCGCCGCCGATCGCCGCCGCGCGCACTCGCCGTGTCACTCCTTCCTCCTCCTCCTACTCGCCCCTCCATCGCAAGTCACCCCCCTCGGGTCGCGGCGCCAGATCTTCCGAGGAGCCGCTAATCCCCTCCTTCCCCGAGCCGACGCCACCTTCCCCGACGCGAGAGGCCAGATCATCCTCATTGACGTGCATCAACTTTTTCACGCTAGATCTTCGCTGTAAGTGCCTAGCCATCTCAAATCTTGTCTGGTCCCTTCTGCATAGTACCAATAGGGTCGGATTTGATTAGGGTTTAGGATATGTCATATGAGGTTTAGGATTTACGGTTTCAGAAAGTGGTGACTAGATTTCGATTGAAAGAAGTGTAATTCGGATTTAGCTAGGACATATTGAAGGACTTAGTTAGGGTTATGTGGCATGAGAAAGTTGTCAGCAGATTTGGATTCAAAGAAAGTTATTTTGGATTTAGTTAGGAGATACTTTTGAATTGAGTTTCGAGATATTTTGGATTTAGTTAGGAGATAATTATTTTTGTATGGAGTTTGGAGTTATTTTGGATTTAGTTAGGAGATAATTTGGATTTAGTTAGGAGATAATTTTGGATTTAGTTAGGAGATAATTTTGAATGGAGTTTGGAGATAATTGATCTATCAGGGTGGATCTATCAGGGCATTTGAAGGATTCGTGGACTTTGGATTTAGTTAGGAGATCATTAGTTAGAGCAAGTACAATCAATTAAATATTTCTGGATTTAGTCAGGGCATATTTTATACTTACTTAGAGCTTTTGCAGGACTAAGTTAGGTACATGAATCTGATATGAAAAATTAAATCAATTATTTAAGAAGAGTAGTGCATAATTATTATGTATGCTATCCATCCGTAACATTGACTATCTGTTTTCGTTGGCAGCATAACGACATGGATGATAAAGCAACGATGGCAAAAACTTGGGTGATACAGGCAAGGATGACAAGGACATGGGTGATAGAGGCAACGGAGGCAAAGGCATGGATGATAAGGACAATGATTTTGTAGGCATGGACCCCAAAGGAATGGATGGTATGTGCATGGATGATAAGGATAATGAGGATGCAAGCAAGGATGGCATAGACATGGATGATGTACACATGCAATGTAAAGGAATTGATAATAAAGGCATGGCTGGTTCAGACCTGAATGAGTATATGGAATACTTAGAGATTGTGAAGAAGACTTTCAGGACTGAGGAAGAAGCCTACATGTTCTACGTAGGCTATGCGAGAAAAAAAGGGTTTGGTGTTAGAAAGGATGATCTGAAGTACAGGGGTCCGGGTCCGAAACAAAATGCATACAGAAGGACATACAAGTGCTGCAAACAAGGATGGCGGGCCCTTAAGCACTTTAACAGAGCTGAAAGAAAAAGAACACCGAGGGGTCTTTCTCGGTGTGGGTGTCCCGCTCTTTTTCAGGTTGAGCTAGAAGATAGCAGTGGCCTCTGGTTCGTCAAGAATTTTGTGGACAAGCATAACCATCCGTTTGTCCCTGCTGACCTGACTCCCCACTTATCGGCTCATCGTAGAATGACTGACGCATGTCATCGAGTATGCTGTCGGTGGACTTCGAACACATCAGATTATGAATGTAATGGAGAAGAATGCCGGAGGTCCCGACAAGCTTGGATTTATAGATCGAGACCTATACAACCATGTTTCAATCCAGAAGAAGCGCAAGATAGAAGGCAGTGACGCTAGATATTTGCTCACCTATATGATTGCACACAAAAAAGCAGACCCGAAATTCTTTTCAAATACAAAAAAGACAGCGAAGGCCATTTGAGGAACATATTCTGGGCTGATTCACAATCCCGGATTGACTATGTTGCCTTTGGTGGTGTCGTGGTGTTCGACAGTACATATCGGTCTAACAAGTACACGCTTCCGTTTGTCCCATTTGTTGGTCTGAACCATCACCGCAGCACAGTTTTGTTTGGGGTCGGTCTAGTGTCAGACGAGACGGTTGCATCATACCAGTGGCTTCTTCATGTATTTTTGGAGGCAATGTCCTAGACGCCACCCATTTCAGCAATCACCGATGGGGACGGTGCAATGGCTAAAGCAATAGCTACTGTCTGGACCGGAACAGATCATCGTTTGTGCACGTGGCATATCGAGGAGAATATGGTGATGCACCTCCACAAGAAAAAGCTTGAGGAATTTAGGGAATTCATTTACCGTCGTTGGGATGTTGATGAGTTTGAGAAAAGATGGGAGGCTTATAAGGTTCGGTTCAAAATAAAACCAACGGGGAAGAGGTCGTCATGGGTTAACAGGATGTACGAGCTGAGACACAAATGGGCTGCGGCGTACACAAAGGGTAGATATTTCCTAGGCATGATGAGTAATCAGAGGAGTGAGTCTCTCAACTCAAGGCTTCATGTGTACCTGAACAGGAAGATGCAACTTGTTGATTTGTTGCAGCATGTTGAGCACTGTGTATCCATAATGCGTAAGAATGAAGCAGCATTAGACGCAGTAGCGTCACATACGATACCCTTCACTAAGCTGAATGCACACCCTCTGGAGATTGCTGCCTCTTATATTTATACACCTATGATGTTTCCACTGGTAAAGCGTCAGATTGTCGAAGGAACAAATTGGCAGGTCGCAGACCGGGTAGCGTGTGATGCTTTGGTCATGTTTGGAGTTTTGCGCAAAGTCCCATATGGCAAGGATGCTAGAGAATTGCAAGGTAATGATGGTAAGGACTCGGATGCTAAGGTTCCTACAGACTTGGAAGGTAAGGATGGTGAGGACTTGCATGCAAAAAACTTGGATGCTGAGGATCCCAATGACTTGGAAGGCAAGGATGGTGTGGACTTGGATGCCAAAAACCTGGATGGTAAGGATCCCAATTACTTGGAAGGTAAGGAAAGTGAGGAGTTGGATGCACAAGGCGTGGATGCTAAGTTTGTGGATGTTAGATATCACGTGACTTGTCTGTTTACAGGAGCAAGACTGGATGCTGCAGCTTGTAAATGTAAAAAGTTGGAAAGTGAGGATTACCCATGCGCACATATATTCTGTGTTCTGGATCATCTTGGTGTACGCACATTTCCAAAAAAAATTGTGAAGAAAAGATGGACAATGCATGCCAAGCCAGCGTTCCCTTCTTTGAGGACTGCGAATACTCATGTATGGTCTGATCACATGAATAAGTATCATCAACTACGCAACATGGGTAGTGACGCTTTATTCACAGCCGCAGCTAGCGATTCACAGTCAGAACAGGTGATGGAGCTCCACTGGAGTATATTGGTTGATGGAGAAAAAACTGATTTGGATGAAGGCCAGAAATCGTTTGTTCCTTTGCCGGCATACTTCTCTACTACTCGCGAATGCTGCACTGATGACGTGGAAAATCCAATCAAAATAGTTCCAAAAGGGAGACCAACTACCGAAGAATCGAACAAGAGGATTAAATCCAGGCGCGAGCGGATGAGAGGGAAAAAAGCAACGAAGTTAGTGCACATGTTTATCTCATTGTTCATTTCCATACATGCTTACAGTGTTAATATGTTCTCCGGGAGAGTGTTCACATGTTTTTCTTCAATTTACGCAGGAAAAAATCAGGGAAATAAAGGTCACAAGGAGGAAGAAGCGAAAAGAGAAAGACTCAGAGACAGAGTCAGATACAGAAGAAGAGGAAGATTCAGGTACAGAAGAAGAGGAAGATTCAGATGCAGAAGAAGAGGAAGATTCAGATGCAGAAGATGGTGGGCTGAAGAGGGCTAGGAAGAGACCATTGAAGGATGGTAGGCTGCGGAAGGGTACGAAGAGACCGTTCAAGGATGGTAGGCTGCCAAAGGGTAGGAAGAGACCATTGGAGGTTGCAGAAGAGGATTATGCAAAACCAAACAAGTGGGCATTACCACAATTGTGCGTACTTAAACATGTTTTCAAATGCTGGCTGTATATTCATCTATTTCATTTTTTGCAGGAAACGCAAGTGCGCTCCAAATGTCAAAGCTGGGAGGAAGAAAAAGCAAGATGACAAGGAAGTGCCTGCTAGGAATGTTGCAGCGAAGGGTGCGCGAAGAAAACCAGTGAAGTTAGTGTCTGTACTTACATGTCCGCTCTACAAGTCAGGTCTTTGCTAGTACTGTGTTGACGTTTCTTAACTTTTCCAGAAAAGACTCTAGGAAGGGCGGTAAAGAACAGGCCAAAGGGGTGATGAAGACAAAAAGACTTGCTAGGAATGTACCAAAGGTTGTGGGAATAAGAGCTGTGAAGTTAGCTTCTGCAGCTATGAAGAGAAAATCAGTGAAGTTAGTGTTTTTTGTGTTCACGTGTAATGTACATGCTAATATTCTTTGCTATCCTATTAACAAACGTTGTTTCATGCAGGAAAGCTAAAGTGAAGTCGAGACAGGATGTTTAGATGCACAGGGTCAGGCAGAGAAAACAGAAGGATTTCTGGGGTCGAAAAATTGAGAACAAAATGAATTAGACAGTTTTCCATGCCGTGATCCACCTTATTTCGGATGTATTTGACCTATTTGATGGACTGTCACTATTTTTCTGAATTCCTCGTTTGATTGGTACCCTCATTTTATTATGTACAGGTCGAGATGGTAGGCTAGTTATGATTTATCAACATCGATCAAACAATGCATTTTTAGTGAAGTTGGTTTTCTGTATTTTTTTTATTTTTTATTTTACATAAAATATTGCTGAAATTTGTTCAAAGTGTAGTCAAATTTCATACTTGAAATATAAAATAGAAACCAAAAAATTATATATATATATATGAAAATAGAACGTTGGATTTCCTCATAAACCTATTATTATGAGCACAAAATTTCAAATTTGTATCAAAATAGAAACCTCGTTTTCAAATAACCTTGAAAAATGTTTATTTTGAAATAGAAAATAAGCATACTGATATTTTAAAATTAGCATGCTCATTTGAAAAAAGCATGTTGAATTGAAAATAGCATGAATATGCGGATTTAAAAATAGCATGCTGCTTTGAATATGTTATTTTTAAAATACCATGCTATTTTAAAAATAGCATGCTGATTTTAAAAATATAATGCTGTTTTCAATATACTGTTTTTAAAATACCATGCTATTTTAAAAATAGCATGCTGATTTTAAAAATATAATGCTGCTTTCAATATGCTATTTTAAAAATAAGAATGCTGATTTTAAAAATAGCATGCTGCTTTTACAAATATAATGCTCTTTTCAATATGCTGTTTTTAAAATAAGCATGCTGATTTAAAAAATAGCATGCTGTTTTAAATATGTTGTTTTTAAAAATAACATGTTGATTTCAAAATAGCATGCTGATTTCAAAATAACATCCTGATTTTAAAAATATAACGCTGTTTTCAATATGCTGTTTTTAAAATAGCATGCTGATTTCAAAAATTGCATGCTTTTTTAAATATGCTGTTTTGAAAATAGCATGCTGATTTTGAAAATAGTATTTTTTTAGTACGCTGTCTTAAAAATAGCATTTTTTAGTATACTATTTTTAAAATTTTAAAAATAACATGCTGGTTTGCTCTGTTTTTGAAAATAGCATGCCATTTCGAAAATAACAGAAACATCATTTTTTAAATATGAAAGCTTCGACCCGCAAGTTTTTGTTTTTGCATTGCATTTTTTTATGCAACACATACAAACCTCATTTTCAAAATAACTCGTACTAGCCAACACAGAAACCTCGTTCTAAATATGAAAGTAGCATCTAATCCATATGAAACCCGGTTAGATTTGATTTTAAAAACACTAGCATCACTTTAAAACTATGGCAAAAAAAGGAAATATCATTGCAGTCCATAAAGGTAATGATATCAAGGAGGGTACCAGGGTGCGTTATATATATAGACTTGCATAGCAAGTACATTACGCCACATAAGTTCATACTACCACCAACGAGTTACTGCCAAGTTCCACTTACTGGACGATCTTCATATCCAGTCGGACCCAAAAGTTATACTACCAAAGTACCAATTACTAGTAAGTTCCACTTACTGGACCCAAAAGCTGATACTACCAACTTCCAGTTACTGGCTAGTACATACATATTATAACAACTAGCGTGAAACTATGCCATTCAATCATGGTTCTTCACATGGGTCAATGAATCTTCATGCCACTGGCCATGTTCACCTTAAGCCCACCTCCCCTCCTTTCCATGAACCTGAAGATAGCCATATGATCTTCTTTCATTTTTGCGCCCTCAACGACTTCTCTCCAGTTCTTCGTCATGATCGCACGCCCGTCCTTCTTGCCCATCTTGAACAAGACCTTTTTAGAACCTTCAAAACGTTCGTTGGTGACACGCACAACCATGGGCTTTCGTAGATAATCTTTGAGGTAGGCCTCACTGTAATCCTTTGAGAAGCACTGATTGCACAAGGAAATAAATAATGTTACATGATGGCATTTTCACTTGTGAAGTATGTTTTGCAAAAAAAAAGTCCAAGTGTTTACCATCTTGCTCTTCCCTTTGATGACTGCCGAGTGAGTGACGGTGCTGACATAGTATGGTATGGGAGGTTTGCACTGCTTTACTATGGATTTGAGACAGTCCCACCGATTCTGGTCTAGTGATACATGGTTGCCGTAGAAGATGTGATCCTCGAAACTTCCTCTTCTCCCCGGGTATCCCGGACCTATATAAAAAAATTAAGATGACAGAGTAGTAAATAATTTAATACATAAGATCTAGAACATCAGCACTGGGTTGATGATCAATGCCTACTTCAATGATCAAGAAATGAAGGACATAGATAACCCAATCACATCCACCCAGCAATATCTCGTAGAAACATGGGAAAATTGAATATTTGATTTATTTAAATTAACAACTAAACACTGCTCTATTTAAGCTCTAGTTCAGTCAATGTTGATTTGGAAACAAAGCAACAAGGTCATCTAGAACCCAAACAGAGTAATGTGTGGTAATCAAGTGTTACTCAAACCTCAACTTTAGATAGTTCATGGTTCATTTAATATCTAACCAGCCATATAGAACTTTACCCTTGTGTGCCACGATGGGATCGTGGTCGACATATCCATCTCCATCAGAACTATCATCAGTGTCATAGTCGCTAGAGGTGTCGTCATCACAGCTATAGCCGTCACTCCCATGTGAAGTGCCATCTGAAGCATTATCTGAGGTGGTCCGGTGATCACTCTCTTCACTGCTGATGAGGATGGTTTCCCTTGCCATTCAAACCTGTTGCATGCATTGCAATGAACAAATGGTAGTTATTGATATATGAAATCAGTCTTACATTAGGACTTGTTAGCACCATATACAATGTGAATAATCTTTTCGCATACTTCTTGCTAAGTACGTAGTTCATGTACAAACATCTACACGAAAAAGCTAGTCGACAACCAGATTGATCCTACTAGACTATTCGCACGACTAGTCAAGACTAGTGGTTAGACTCATAATCATTGGGCAGCCATAACCAATTAGGATATTTCAAAGTTTCCAAAATTTGGCATATTTTTGTGACATTGGCAAAAATAGTTGGTAGCCAACCAATCACTAGCCAACATTTGGCATTTTGCCAGATATTGGCATGCCAAATTTTGGCATTGAACAATTCATGTTGATAGATCATGATTGGCTTGCTACCAATGTTGGCATTGCCAAATATTGGCAAATTTATGTGAGCTGGACAAGAAAACTTGGTAACCAACCAATTAGTAGCCATGTATTTTTGGCATCAAACCAATTACGCTCATAATTCAAACAAGCAGTAAAAAGAATCATCAAAAATATAAACCAACCATAATTGTTACACCATGATTGGTAGCCAACCAATCACTTAACAAATCATTTCATCAAAGGTATGCACAAATTACTAGCCTTGCATACTTAACAAATCATTCAAAAAATGAACCATGATTGACTGCTCTCATCGAGTAATACGTGAAACTATAACTGATCTGCCTTCGATCACTGCAAATTTCCTGATGGGCTGTTGTGTGGTACCATCAGCTAATAAATATAAAGTCTTTAAATTGTCCCAACAAAACAAATAATGCATTTGCTCCTGTACATAACATTTTTAGAGGTAGCTGTGGAGGTTAATTTTCCAGTGAGAATAAGGACATGATAGCATCTCTCAAGCAAGATGACATCATAGTGAAGGCTATGAGAACGAGCAACGTATGCTGACCAACAGTCACCCTTTTGTATACCTTGGTATGTATTTACTCATTACTACCCATACCAACAAGTAAAATCATGATTATGAAGTATAATGGCAGAAAATCCAACAGTGAGGAATTTGTTGCAATATGAACTACTAGCTCACAACAAATCTTCATTGACCCCAACAAGCCCATACCATATCATGGAGATAGGATGACATAATTCAAGTAAGCAATAACAAGAATCATAAAAAATATGCACCAACCATAAATGTTACATGTGTGCACATATCATCAAAAACATGCACCAATCAGTAGCCGTCTATACTTAACAAATCCTTCAAAATATGCACTAATCATCATACTACCATCGAGTAATACATGAAACTATAACTGATCCTCATTCCATCATTACAAATTTCCTCATGGACTGTTTCTGTGCTCGCCTTTTAGTTTTTAATTAAGCATCAGCAAATACATATACACAGTCTTCAAACTATCCCAACATACCAAAACATGTGTATGCTCCTGTAAATATACTTTTTTTATATCTAGCAGTGGGGGATCATTTTCCAGGGAGAAAAAGTACTTGATAGCATCTGTCAAGCAAGATGATAGCATAGTGAAGGCTATGTCGACGAGCAAGGTATGCTGGCCAACACCCACCCCTTTTCTCTTACTTGCTAGGAAAGTGTTTACCCATTACTACCCATACGAACAAGTAAAACCATGATTATGCAGTACATTGTCAGATTATCTTGCTGTAAAATTACTTGTTGCAATATGACCTACTAGTTGACAGTAAATCTGTGTATACCCGAAACATGCTCACAAGCAAGTGTCAGATTTTAACTTGGGCGGTGCTGCTAGATCGTAAAATGAAAGTCAAATCATGTCGGGGTACACAAACAAGGGTGTATGTTTCCCCCTGACTTGTGTCCGGACAGGCAAGTCTCCAGCACGACAATAACAAAGCGAACGACACCAAGCATCCAAGACAAGGCCAAGCAGAAGAGATAGCTTTTTAGAAATCAAAGGGCGGATCAAGAAGACCAAGACAAGCCAAATGAGCAAGATATCACTAAGGAAAAACCTCCCTTGTCGGGCAGGCGAGCCTGGTAAGGTCGAGGTCACCCCGAAGGCAAATCTCAAGACTCCCCCGGCAAGCTTGCCGGGGACACCGAGGGCGGATCACCCCGCCAAGGCTCCACCGCTCCACCTCACAGCAACGCAAGTCACCTATCGGTGCGGTGTCGAGCCCCCAAGTGATTAAGTGGCTGTTATTCGGCACGTGGCAGTCATTTTTGAGGAAGACCACCCCAAATAACACCCATCCAGAGGCGTGTCACACAGGCAGGCGAGAAGGTGGATGAATAGCACGGTAAGGCTTGCCAGGCTACCCCGCGATGTGACACTAAGCGGTGCATTTAATGCACCCTGTCTTGTTTGTAGAGTTAGGTATGATAGAACTATGGCTATCTAATCACTGGATAATGACTGTTATGCCATTGTGGTAACCCCTTGACCTATAAAAGGAGGGCTGTGGCAACCTTATAAAGGATTCGGACCCTTGTACACTAATACGCGCGTAGCTGCGCTCGTCCCAAGGCGACCCTGCCGAGCTAGAGCGTTGCATCTCCACCACGGTCCTTTCATCAATCCACCAAAGCAGGAGTAGGGTTTTATGGCTCGCGGCGGCCCGAACCTGGGTAAAAACTGCCTGTGTCATCACTGCCGTGCTGCTCTACGGTCTCCGCTCTTTGTGCAACGCGCCCTTCCCCCTTGCCGAACCACAAGGGGCCGATGGCCCCATAGGTGGCCGTGTTGAACCATGACATCTTTGGCGCGCCAGGTAGGGGCGAGCGCTTGTGCGAACCCGAGGGTGTAAGCAGCGCGTCATCCTCATCATCGTCTTCTTCATCGATGGATTCATCATCCTTGAAGCCCAAGAAAAAATGCGGCATAGTGGATCGGGAAGGAAGCGACATCGCTCCTTCGCCCGCCCTGCCTAGTTCCCATCATCTGTCTCCGCCGCGGCTGTCGCCGCGGCGGGAGCAAGGGATGACGGCGGCGCGACAACCCCAAACGGTTCAGGCAGCATGGTCACCATGCGGACCCCGTTTGGAAAAAGGGGCAAGGTGATAAGGTGCATGGTCCCTCTCTCCGCCACTTTCACTGGTCGACGATCAAGCTACACTGGGTTTAGCGTCATCAACATCGATGAGCCCGTGCGAAACTCGGTCCAGCATTTGCCCTGCTAAGGGAAAATCCTGAGTAGAGCGCTAGTGCGAATCCGTCGATTGACGCCCCGGCAAGCATGCTCCGGCAAGGCCTTCCACGTTAGCGTGACATTTGTGCCGACCACCGTAAGATCATCAAAAGTGTAAGGGGAAAGAGAGAGAAAAACCGGCCCTACCTTGCACCATGTTTTGTCACCCGCGAGAGATCTATGGTCCCCTCCGGCCCTTGCCGGGGATCTGAAAATGACATGGAGAATGGCTGCTATAGGGGAATAAAAGAAGCATGGACAAAAGCTAAGTCAACTTGCCCATTGATTTTATCTCCAGAGTTTGCATTTGCTTTCCCCTCGGTCATTCAATGTTTTCCGTATGGTTTAAGCCTTTCCGTGCAATGGCACCTTGTTGTATTTGTCTACGCCCCTGCCTTGTTTTGAGCCGGCTCAACAAAGTGGGTGGCTGCGTCAAAAACTCCTAAGGAAAAACTTGCCGGGACTTGCCCTCGCCAGCTGAATGCTAAGGACCTGCTCCTCACAGCAATCAGGACAGCATGCTACCGGCAGGCAACCAAAAACACGCGAAAAATAAGCTGACCTTACGGACTTCAATGAATGCAACGCAAGAGGGATAGCATGCATTTGAAATTAATTAAACATCAGTTCAGCACGAGCAAAAGAAATACGGGATCTAAACACAAGACATGCATAATGTTTAGTTACAGGGCAACACAGCGACATGAATGATTCGAGGCCTGACTTGGTGGCCTTATGGAGCCATGGGGATGGAGAGGACCCTGTCGGCGAAGGGACCAGCTTTCTTCTCAGCAGCAGAAACATCGGCGCCTGCCGGGAGCTTCCTGAAGCCATCAGTAAGGTTGAGTTCGGGGTGGCGATGGGCAAGATTACTTAAGACCATGAAGGGGGCATTACGGGCGAGCTTTCGAGACTCTCTTGCAAAGAGAGCGCCTCTCCCTTCCTCATGGGTCTTCAGCCCTTCAATCAGCGCATTGAAGAAGAGCCCTAACTTGACGCTCGGGACCTCATGCCTGTCAACCGAGAAGACTGGCCCCTCCATGCCCATTGTTGCAATTTGGGCAGTGAGGCGCTCGGCGATGTCGACCAGGCTCTTGATCCAAAGGTCAACCTGCTCGGATTGGTTCGCCAGCTTGTCCTCTGCATCCTTTCAGAGGACTCTTGCGTTGTCCAAATCCTTCATCAGCTGCTTCTCGCGGACCCCACCAGATTCGACCAAGCTCTCCAGGGTGCCAATCTTGGCCTTCATGTCAGCAATGGTGCCATTGGCAGTCTCAAGGTCTTGGCTCTTGGAGTAAAGCTGCGTTTGCACCTCTTCCATAAGGATCTCTGCTTTCTGCACCTCCTCCTTAAGGGCCGCGGCTTCCTTGGCACTCCCGGCAAGCTCTTCTGTTAGTTTGGCCACCTGTTGATCAAAGACCAGCCTTGACAATGGATGCCGCGGCAAGGTCGTCAGCAACCTTTTTCAGCTGAGCGGCAGAATCAGTGGAGAGCGCGTCGAGGACCGCCTTGTGCTTGTCTTCCAGTTCCTTGGTCCGTTGCTGTACAAGGGCCTCCAGTTCCTCGTCTTTGTCGTGAAGGGTGGTCTCAAGGCTCTCTTCCCGGGAAGAGATGCCCTTCTCCCTGGCGTCTAGAAGCACAGTGCGCTCCGCCAGACGGGCCTCCCGGGAGGCGACATCCTCTTTCGCCATGGAGATCGTCTCTTGTTGCCACGAAAGAACTTGGAACTGCTTGCCATGCCAATCGCGCAGCTCGCTGCCCTTATCCCTCAGCTTCTGATCTACGCTGTTAGCCGAATTGCACTGCTCCTTGAGTGCCTGCCACTTCTGGCCATACCGGTTCTGCATTTCCTTAATGCCCGCCGCCACAGACTCTAGGAAGGACAGGTCCAAGACTGCATCGACAGAGCCATCGGTTTCTTCGATTTGCTGAGACAACGGCGCCATGATGCGCTGGATCTCCTCATCTAGCTCTGTGCTCACTGTTGTCGAAGAGCCGGGGGCCCCGGGACCGGGTTGGGCCAGCACCAACGCCAGTTGGCTCAAAGTTGGCTGCGGGGTCCCAGCTGAGGCGCCAAACGAGGAAGGAGGGCTCATGGTTCGAAGGGGGATTTTCTCTTCAATCAATGCCCCTGACCTTGATGCACTGCTAGGGGCTTTCTCTACTTCCTTCAGGGGCTCCTGAGTGCCCCCGGCGGTGTGTTCCTGCCCCTTCGCGGCAGCGATCTTGGCGGCCTCCTCAGCAACATCTTTCCCGATGCTGGCCACCTCCTCCAATAGCTCGGGCTCCTCGGCCAATGATACTGCGAGCAAAGGCAACAAGCAATTATGAGGAGGTAGAAGCATTGGAGGACCAAGAACTTGGAGCAAGATGGTAATGGAAAACAAATAAGTTACCGGGAGTTGTTTGCCATGGAGGGTCTTCAGTTTTCCCCGGCAACATTAGTTGCCGGAGCATGAACGCCGCCCCCTTCCCCGGTAACTATGGCGTCAACCTGGGCGGGGCCATCTGTGGGGTCCTCATCGGGGTCCCCTCAGCTCGATCAGCAAGCAGAGTGGACCCCTCCTGGAAGGCCCCATCCTGGGCGGATTCTCCCTCCTCTCTGATTGAAGAAAGGGGGGGGGGGGTGCTCTTCTGCACCATCTTTGGTGGGGGCAATCAGTCCCGTGCTTTCGCGCTGGGGGCTTGTCACTGGATCATTCGTGCTACTCCCCGCCAAGCCCGTGCCTCCCGGGGACATCGACGGCTCTGCGCGCCTGAGCCGCTTGGCCCGGTGGATGAGGGTCTCCTCCTCCTCCTCCTCTTCCCTATCAAAGACAGCGAACAAGATCGAATCAGCAAGCCGACAAGCACGCGAAACTTCAACAACATGAGAAATTGTTATCCTTACTCTAAATCCATGATCATGGAGCCCAATGCGAACCCCATGGGTGGCGGAGGTGCTCTGCTCCTCTTCAGGGTCGGGGCGGCGGTGCTTCCCGGCAACTGCAGACCCTGCTGGGAGGCATGGGGCTCCGACGAGGACAAGCTGCGTGAGGAGCTCGAATCTGATTGGGAGCTAGAGTCGACTCCCGTGACCGCCCGTCACTTGGCGGGAGGGGTATTGGCCTCGGAAAGGCGAGAAGAATGACGGCGCGTCGCGTCCATCCTGTCACTCTTGGAGGCAATCTTCTTCACCCTCTTGGCGGCAAGCGCAGGAGCAGGAGCTACTGTTCCTCGGCTGGGCCGTCGGCGAGGACGCTGCTCCAGGTCTGGTTCGGGAGCTTGCGGACCTGCTGTGAGCCAATCCTCCTTGGGTTGCTCCGCATCCCCGGCCTCGTCCTTTTCCTGGGCCTCTGCTGCCGCGGCATATAAGGCCTCGATCCTGGCAGGCTCAGCCCCGGCAAGGTCGTCCCCGGCAGCCTCCTCCATGGTATGCGCCTCGCCGCTGTCGCGGGAGGAGCCTTCGCCTTCGGCTTCCCCTTCCCCCTCTTCCTCTACCCTTTCGGGCTTCACCTTTTCGGTGGCCCGGAGCGCTTTGTCCTCCTCAACCCACCTCTTGATAAACTCCGCCTCTACCTTGGAGGTGTGCTTGAACATGTTGTTCTCCACCCTGGTCGCCCTTTCCACCAAGCTAGAGGTCCATTCAAGTTCTGCATCCAACTCGGGTAGTTGCCAATCGCCCGCAACCCTGTAAGCATTGCAATCAGGCATCCACTTCAAGATCTGGTCCAGGGCGCAGTTGACATTCAGCGGGACAACCCTTGCCGGCAATTTGAATGGCCCAAGGCTTTCGAACAATTATTTCCACAACCAAGCATGGCCATAGACTGACAAGTTGTTGGTCAGGCCCGGGTATAGGCACATCATGTCCCCCGCATCTCCATACCGCCAAGCAAACCTGTCCCTCTTCTGCAGCGGCGCAATGCGGCGACAGAGGAAATCAGCTCCCACTTGTTCAATGGTTAACCCGACAACCTTCAGACGGGTGATCCTGTTCAGTGCCGGGCAAAGCCTGTCATCAGTAAGGCCAAATTCCCTCCAGTCGTTGCCGCGCACAATGCACTTTGTCCGCGCCTGGCAAAACTCTAGGGCCTCCTCATCCTGGATCCAGCACCAGTCCGCCCGCCACTCCTCCCATCTGCCGCGCTGCTGACCAGGAAGGTGATCCCAACTTTCCCTCACCACTCGAGGGATCCAGCTTACGTTCCCGGAACGATGGGCCTTGTTCTCCACCCGCGGGACGAAGAAATGCCTGAACAGATCCACATTGGGGGCAACTCCAATGAAATTCTCGCACAAGTGAGCGAAAATCGCCATACATGCCATTGCATTTGGCGTGAAGTCTAAGAGGTGGAACCCATACACCACCATCATTGCCTCAAAGAAATCCAAAAAAGGAGGGCAGAGGCCGCAGAGAAATATGTGCAGAAAAATCGATACGAATCCGGCGGATCATTCTTTCCCTCCGACAAGATCTTGGGCGCTCCATGCCCCTTTGGAACTTCCCTCCCCCACAGATATCCATGCCTAGCAACCAAGGCATCGCCGTCCAAGTTCGATGGGAAGAAGACCACATCTTTCCTTCGCTTCTTATCCAGCTCTGCTGCCCTCTTCTTGCTCCCCTCCGCAGCCGCTTCCTTCGCGGTGGTCGCCTGCTTCCCCTTGGCAGCGGTGGTTTTCTTTCTCATCCTTGCAAGCTATGGTGGGGATGGAAAGAGGGGAGCTAGACGGGGATCGGAGATGAATGTGGGCGAGGGGGCGGTCGATTGGCTTGAGGAAGAAGATGGTGGAGGGCGAAACGGACTCCAAATGAGCAGTGCCCCTTCGCATTTTTTCTCTTTTTAAGGGAAGAGAACATGGGGGAAAGCACGACTCTTCACCGTTCCCTCTCAGAAAGTTACCATTTTACATTAACTGCTACAGCCCCATGACCCCACGACCTGCGGTAATTATGCGGAGTGGACGTTGGATTGACTGGTTATCATGACAAATTGCTGCACGCGCAGCACCTCATCGATGCGTGTCTGGGCACCATTTTGGACCTAACCCAAAGTGCCCGGTGACACGTATGGCTCAGGCCCGGGGGCTTCTGTCGGGGTACACAAATAAGGGTGTATGTTTCCCCCTGACTTGTGCCCGGATAGGCAAGTCTCCGGCACGACAACAACAAAGTGAACGGCACCAAGCATCCAAGACAAGGCCAAGCAGAAGAGATAGCTTTTTAGAAATCAAAGGGCAGATCAAGAAGACCAAGACAAGCCAAATGAGCAAGATATCACTAAGGAAAAACCTCCCTTGTCGGGCAGGCGAGCCTGGTAAGGTTGAGGTCACCCCGAAGGCAAATCTCAAGACTCCCCCGGCAAGCTTGCCGGGGACGTCGAGGGCGGATCACCCCGCCAAGGCTCCACTGCTCCACCTCACAGCAACACAAGTCACCTATCGGTGCGGTGTCGAGCCCCCAAGTGATTAAGTGGCTGTTATTTGGCACGTGGCAGCCATTTCTGAGGAAGATCACCCCCAAATGACACCCGTCCAGAGGCGTGTCATGCAGGCAGGGAGAAGGTGGATGAATAGCACGGCAAGGCTTGCCGGGCTACCCCGCGATGTGACACTAAGCGGTGCATTTAATGCACTCTATCCTGTCTGCAGAGTTAGGTATGATAGCACTGTGGCTATCTAATCACTGGATAATGACTGTTTTGCCATTGTGGTAACCCCTTGACCTATAAAAGGAGGGCCGTGGCAACCTTAGAAAGGATTCGGACCCTTGTACACTCATACGCGCGTAGCTGCTCTCGTCCCAAGGCGACCCTACCGGGCTAGAGCGTTGCGTCTCCACCACGGTCCTTTCATCAATCCACCAAAGTAGGAGTAGGGTTTTACGCCTCGCGGCGGCCCGAACCTGGGTAAAAACTGCCTGTGTCATCTCTGCCGTGCTGCTCTACGGTCTCCGCTCTTTGTGCAATGCGCCCTTCCCCCTTGCCGAACCACAAGGGGCCGATGGCCCCATAGGTGGCCGTGTTGAACCACGACAGATCGACATGCGAAGGGCAGGGAAGATCTTATCTTACCTGCGAATTGGTACCAGATGGGGCTGGAGTAGACTTGTTCGAAGCTGGCACCACCGGAGCTTCGGGCGGTGCGGCCAGGGATTGGGGAGAAGAGGTGCCGTTGTCGGACCTTGTTGTCGACGAAGCAGTGGAGAATCATGGCCGGAGTAGGGGGGAGTGGGTGCCCTCGCGGATCCAGCCGATTTGACGACGACGGGGGCGGCCAAGGTGACGGCTAGGCAAACCCTAGCCGTCGCCCTCCGCGTCGCCTCTCTGTCTTTGCAAAGAACAAAGTGTGGTGGGATTCGGAATGGGGGTGGGGTTGGGGCCATCGCTCGCTTTTCTCTCTGCCTCCCACTTGTACAGGCCCACAAAAGGAACACAGTTTTGGGCCAGATCAGATGCAGATTTGACAGGTTACCAATTCTGGCCTAACAGAAAAGATCAGCATGACCAGGCCAGTAGGACCACCACATGTGTGCTTTTAAAGAAACCCTAAAAATACAGTGCTGTTCATATTGCATGTGCATGAGTCTTTTAGTACACAAATTGATCTTGAATAATTTTAAGCACTCCACAGTATATATATGAAAATAATGGTTAACCGATAAAATGGTAAACTATTAGATGTAAGGTTAAAAATATATGAAAAAATCAATAATTGAATAGTATGCATTTTTATGATTAAATTTAATAAATGTAACATTTTTGCAAAAACTGTGATAATTAAAGTATTCATTGGTATTTAAAAAAACCCGCAAATGACTACTTATACCAACCAGAACTTCTTCAGGGTTTCGATTATTCGTCTACTCTTTGGCTTGCTGGTTCTCATCACGCCTTCTTCGGACCTTCTCTTTGTCCGACAAATTCCTAACATATTGGGCTAGCGCCTTGTGTTTCGCCCTCACACCATGCTTCATTTGGTAGCCTTTGGCAACGCCTTCGGTGTGCTCAAGAATACTGATGAAAGCCGGGTCCAGATATTTGCCACAGAACACGCAACGATACGCCATACGCTTAAGCACGTTGCACTGTCCATTCTGCAATTCTTCAAGGGTTTTCTGAGTGTGTGCATCCATCTCTCCTTCCGAAATGTCCGCATAATCATCAGAATAAGGTTGCAAGTTTAAATTATGTATGATATAAGCTGCACCATTATTTACAGTACCTAATAGTCCCTAAGTTCCATACTGTAGTGGCTATAAATTATTTTTAAAATAAAATATTTACTAGCAAAAGTGCCTGTGCGTTGCAACGGGTGAACAATAAAATCTCGCAAAAATTATAATATCGAACATGAAACAATTCAAGTTCATCAAATTGCATTAATCTGATGTAGATTCTACAAATCAAATCAATAATTAAGGAATAACTCATGCAAGAAAGAGGAACCTGAGCTTTAAAAAAAGGAACTTGCACACCATCCTGCTTGAATGCACGCTCCTTCTGGCACTGATAGTGGCCACCGCCATGTCTCCTTGTTGTCCTCATGGAGTCATGGGCAGGCTTCAAGAAGGAGCGGATCGTGAGATCAAGACCAGGACGGGAGCAGCCGCTCAAGAAAAAGAACCATCCAAAAGCATTTAATATTAGTACAAAGGATGCTACAATTTTCAGAATGTTGGCAGAGGCTGGAGCTACCATTTCGACATTTTATTGCCAGATAAGTCAACTACTAATGACAACAATTAAGTGCCCGTGCCCCCGTGAAATTTAGATCATCTGTAGGATCTAGCACTTAGTGGTTCACTCTTAAGTAAAATTCAGTGTGTAAACAGACCTGACAATACAACTCAATATGCTCTGTTGTGCAAGCGTGGTTCTCATCCCATGGCAAAGGTGGAGTGGGAACATGTTTGTTAGTTAAGGCCAACATGAAAGAAAACCAAGTAAAATATATGTGCGTTCCTTTTTCCCTGATGAAAAGTATTTATTCATTCCTTTACTTACTATCATCATCTGGGTAGAGCAAAGGAATTGGTTAGTGGAGCACACCCTGCAAATCCAGCTCGGCTCCTCCAGTTTGTTCATGATATGCTGCCTTCCCTGGCCTCAGCCTTCTATTCTCCTCTAAATCTTAAGCTCCTCGTTCTTGAGGCCCCATTGGCAGAAGGACACCGCCTGCAGAAATAAGTCGAGAGCCGGCACGACCTTCGATGCCCGGTAATGCACCTAGCTATACAAATGTCACATTACATGACAGCTTCTTCACCAGATCCGACGAATCAAAGAGGTGTAGTACCTTTCTAATATTTGCATACAACAATTTGGTTAAGGTAAAATTCATTTGATAACATTTGCGATACTCGCTCAAGTGTGCATCAGCGTCATCATGTATTGCTCCACAAGCTTTGTGAACAGAGAAAAATTGTCCTCCAACAACTTGGTCAGCCTTTGTTGCTCCACACTCCACATCTACACGTGCAATGTTTTTTGGGCAGCATTCGTCAGTCCACAAAATAAATGTCACACCCATCAGATCAATATAGTTCCACAATGAATTATGCAACCAACACTTTATTTTCTTTTTTTCTTTTTGCGGGTGAACCAACAATTTCCAAAGCGAAGAAAACTTGATACATAATTTGTACCGGTAAAAATGTTCATGATGGCACAAACCTGGCTTGCTTTACGGCCTAAACCTATAAGGAAGGAATTTAGAAAAGGGAGAGAGATGGCCCAGCCGCAGCCTGCTCAAGGTCCGCCTGCTGTTTGACCTAGCCGGCCCAAGAGGCCTGTCCGATCTCCTCTTATCCCCTCGCTCGCTGGTCTCTCCTCCAGATCGATCCCCATCTTCCTCCACTCTCTCCCTTGCGCCACCACACAAACACACACACAGGAGAGGACTCCCGATCCCCTGCACCTCATTCTTCACCTCGTCGCGCGCTCCAAACACCATCGAGATAGGAGCTGCGCCGCTGTCCTCGCCTTCTTCTTGTCCAGCGCGGTATACATATTCTATGCTCGTGCTTTTCTACGGAGCGAACAAAAATTTTCATGAACCACAACTGGCCGATTTGCTCTCCTAGCTAGCAATTCAGCAACCAGTCCCATCTTCCATCACCGATGCATCCCTCCCCCACTCACCGGTTCCCTCCCAATTACTTTGGTCAGTTCCATGCCATCTCTCCTCAATCCCCCCTCCCCCCTGACCACTTACAGTTTTAGCCGCAACCGTATGATCAATCTTATTGTCGTCTTTCTTTGCGTGGCTGTGCTTGAGGGGCACGTGATCAGCGCAAAACTCTTGCTACCCACTGATCTACATGCCATTCTTCTCTTTCCTCCTCACAGGGCTGACCACTGCCACCATGGTACGCAATAGGCGGCTACATGGCCGGCCTTCTGATTCACCACTGCGAGCAACATCGGCACACAACTACGCAACAGGCGGCTACACGGCCGGCTTTCCATTCACCACCGCGAGCAACATCAACACACAAACTGCAAACTCTCACAGTGGGGCCTCCCTCTCAGTTTCTCTACCACAAATTACAAGCAGTGGGAAATAAATCACCCCAGACAAATAAAACAAAATTGTGACAGACCCTTGTAGAAACTAACAAAATAAGGAGAGTTGCATACACATATTAGCATAGATATCATTGTTCTACATATATACACTAAATTTGCACTCGGAGAAGAAACGGTAGAAAGTAAATAAAAATATGATGAAATTGCACCTGATTCTTAAGTATACGTAACTCTGCATATGAGGCATGATCCCTCTGCCTCTGCAAGCATAGCAAGAAGAGTAATTAAGTGCTAATTAAAGCTTCATACTGTAGCTTGAGCACAATAGTAATTAAATCCAGTCTAAGCTAGCTTTGTTGGCATATGTGCACTTGCAGAACTATGTAATCCATATAAAAAAATACAACATGCAATGGGAGGGACTTGCATTGTTATCAGATGCATTGGCACTGTGCATATACATACATTGCTATATGTACGATGAAATTAAAAAATTGTGAAGAGAAACAAATAGAATACGTGTGTAATATATGTAGAAATATTACTGTTTGGGAGCTGCCTCGAGTGTTAGCCAGCGTGCAGCCGTTCCCGAACAGGTTGCACTCGCCGCCGTGCTTTGGCTCCGCAGCAGTGCATGCTCAGGCTGTCAGGCAACTGCTGGAATGCTGGTTTTCGCATCACGGCCCGATGCAGCCGCTCGCTGCGTTGCTGGCTGCCGCTGGTGTGCCGGTGCCGAGCCTCAATGCCATTGCCATCTGATGCGCGTCGCCGGCTCTCACCCGCATGCCTCCGCCTCCCGTGCGCTGTCGCGAGCATCACACGTCTGACTGCAGGAGTCGCTGCACCGCTCCTGACTGTCACCACCATGCACCAACGGCAACTGCGTTCCCGAACAGCCCACGCGCCTTGGCCTACCTGGCCGCGAGCATCGCGTTCTTGGCACCACTGCGATGGGCCAAGGCCGCGTCGCATGCACCATTGTGCCACCGTGCCACCACGAGCCGTCAGGGGCGGAGCCAGAAAATTTGGCTAATGGGTTCACTCAGTAACTATTTTTTTGAGAGGGAGGGTTCACTCAGTAACTCATTGTGAGAATCTACTATGAGTTAATTAAGCGCAAAGTCCAATTTCAGACTAACTTACAACAAGAGTACACCACTCAAAATAATGTAACAAGTAGAAATATGATATCAATTATCAAATATATATAGTGATTACATATAAAAGTGAAGAGTGCAAGACATACCAGTTGAATGCAATTTTAAATCAATTGTTCACATATTATGAATAGAGCAGTACCAAGATAACTTCATAGCTTGAAGTGCAGCTTCTCATCTGCCGAAAATATTGGTATGTAATCGGATGGTCGAGCCTGGTGCGAGGATTTTTTTTTTGAGGGGATGGCATGGTATGCCTTCACATTTACCTGTGGGCTTCTTTTGTTTTTTGAGAAATAGATGTGGGCTTTTGGTTGGACTATTGATGTTTTAAAGAATTTATGGGCTGAGCCAGTAAAAAAACGAATTTATGGCTGAGAGGCTTCTGGCCGGTGTGGTGCTAGCTTGATGGGTTCAACCAAGATTTTCTATTGGGTTCACACAAGCGACAAGGTATATGCATGTACGTGCCGTGAAAAATCCATTGGGTTCAATTGAACCCAATGCTTACACGCTGGCTCCGCCACTGCGAGCCGTTCTGCCGCCCAAGTGCCCAGGCCACGCCGGTCAGCAAAAAACACCGCGAAAGTCGCTCTACTGAGTGCCGTGAGCCACCATCGCTCACATGCGCGAGCGGCGACACGTGTTGGCCGGCCGTTGCCATGTCATCACTGACACCACGACGTTCGCTTTTATCAGTCGAACAGGTCCATCTCTATCAGAGCAGTCATGCGCCATCGTTGTCACTCCCTGTAGATGAGGGAGACACCATAGCACCAAGACCCAACCGGGGCTAGTCCTTGTTGTCGACGTCCTCGTAGTCCCCACCGCCGCTCGAGGAGCTTGCGCTGGCTGCTGCCTTCTCAGCACGATGCTCCTCGGCGACTTGGCTAGGAAAGACCAGCTACCCTACGTGCACACATGGGCCAGCGAGCTTCGTGACGTCTACGACCACGTCTCTAATCCGTCGCAGGGGCCGCCCGTTCGCATCCGCTGCTGCGAAACTCCTCGTGATCTGCGAAACCCTAAAGAAATCCTCGTGTACTTTTTTGGCCAATCCATGATCGCCCCCTTCTCTTTCCCGAGCCGATCTATGGGAGCAGTTAGAAAGGCGTGGAGAGATGCAGAGTTAGAATCCAACTGAGGTATGCGTCCAGTGTCCTGAGGTGTCACGGGAGGAAAAACTGAAGTTGATCTAACTACAACGCGTAACGGACGGACGGACGAAGACGGACAAAAATTAGGGAGTAAGCAATTAGTACCACCTCATGTATATGTTTTAAATTCAACCTGAAAGCGTAAATTCATGGGAAGAAGCGTATTGTGACGGTGAACCCACGGAGTCAATCCGTGCTTTATTATTAGGGAAAGATTAACTTTGAAAATTTAAGGAGAAAAAAGCAATATCAAATCCATATGAAAGCATAAATCATATGATGTACTTTTTAAAAAAAATTGTCAATAAATATGGACAACCTTTATGATGTCCGACTTTTAGCATAAAACCAAACACACTAAATTGTGGAGTGGATGAACCATTAATTTCTCAAAAATTGATGAAATAAATAATGATCATTATGTACTGATGATAAACAGTATATTTAGAGCTAGATTCCATTATGCCAATTCAACAACATATTGATGGTTTAATGATTAACCTAACCTTAAACTTGAAGACAGATCTAGGGTTAAAAAAAATTAAAATTACCGTAACAGAATTCCAGTCCATGCCGTGCATGTGCTGCTGCTTGTGATCGACGACAGAGTAGTGCACCTCCTCGTGGACATGATGCTTCTCTGGGTCGGACACCGAGTAGTCCAAAGCTTTCTCCTTGGGATCCTGATCCATGCAATGGACGACGACGTCGGTGGTTGACCCCACACGTCCACGATCTGTCACGACGGCGTCCATGACATGCCCCGCACGTCCATGGCCACGATCTGTCACAACGGCCAATCGACCTCCATGAGTGGATTTCATATCCGGCGGCAGGGAGGCGGGCGTGTGAGCGGCATCGATGGTTTTAGAGCGTACCCTAGGGGGAGAGACGTGGGGAGTAATTGGTAGTTACCTACGATAGCGGAAATATTGACTAACCAAAAAGGCAGGACTTGTGAAAAAATTGATTGGTCGGCGTTGGAGTTGCCCTTACATAAGGTTTCGTTATATTGAATTATTATATTATATAATAAAACAAAAAGAAAGAGGAGCCCTTGCATACCCGTCGTGTACATCTATGTGATGCAATCCAAAGATCGTGTCCGGGGTGGATGGGTTGGGGATTGAAAATTTTGTACATAAACCCTAGTGCTCAAGACTTGTGAAACATGAGATCAAATTGTCATCAAGTGATCTAAAAATTTCAAACTGAGAAAGAAGTGTACTCAGAGGCCATTCTAGTATTACTTGGATCAAGACTTTGTGATCATAATGTAGCCACGCCACAACCAACACGATGGTCCCCATGGCCATCTAGACATCACACCATGCACCGTTGGCCGCCTAGACCCTCAAGCCATGCATCGATAGTCGTCATGTCTCGCATGCATTTGCGATGCTAGCAATGTCATCACGTGATGTCAAAAACTAACAAGCGTGTGACAATAATTTGAAAAAACAACAAGAAAATACTAAAGCATCAATATTTCAACCCTCGGTTGCTATAAGAGAAGCTTGGATTTCCATCTACCAAGCTGATTGCAGCTCAAGGCTGCAATTGCATTGCACTGGTACGTTAGATATAGTCGGCACACAACTTAACATGCATAGTTGTACCATAGTTCAACAGTAAGCATAGGGTACTTCTTAACATAGTTCATCCATAAAGTCTCGCCAACATACCACAAACTAAGGTAGTACTTAACCTAGTTCAGACCAAAAGAGCTTCCATTCTAGCTGCCAGGGTGCGCGCACTGCCCTAAACCCTCTCCAAGTACTCAGCAAGCGCGGCGTGTGCCATCTTGGAAGAATGGCCATGGGCATGGCTAGCGGCTCGTCCGAGTGCATGCTGGATAACACTCATACGGGTGTTACTAACCTTGTGGTTGCAGAAAGGGCATCCGTAGCCCCCAGCACTAGGCCTGACACGTCTGGCATGCATACCACCGACAAGCTCCCTCCCCTTGTGCCTCCTGTAGATCATCTGGCCTTCTTCGTCACTATCGACGTCTTTAGATAGTATCTACATGTAGTAAAAAATGTTGTGTAAATAATGAGAATTCAGCAGGCACAGAGTCTATGAAACATAATATTATAGATGATAGCATAAACCCGAAACCCTAAATGATCTTGATGAAAGAAGTGTGTTATCTATTAGGTGCTACATAAACAACCAATGGGATAACATATAATACAAAATAATGAAGGATCAACCATACATGTATGTGCCAAGCACCCAATACAGTTACCATGACGATGAGAGTATACAACTTAATGCAAAAAAATTCACTCATGACGTAAAATGCATGAATTGATGATGTACCATGGCAGAGCTGCGTAAAGATGTACCAATGCAAAAACAAGACTTAAAACTTACATGGACGACTTGCTGATGTGTCACTGGTGCATGACTCGATAAAATAGGTAGTGAGTTGTATATATTTAGCAATATAGGAAAAGAGAGTCGTCTCTAGAACAGTAAAAAATCAACTACATATGTATTCTCCAAGCTTCCAACACACCGCCCTTGCTCACTGATATATTTGCTAGTCAAGTAATAAGATTTGACTACCATATCCAGCTACTATTTTCTGGTTCTCTATCTTAAAGATACCGCCAGTTGTCTATCTTATGGATCTCAATAGCTAACCGCAAATTGCTATATAAATAAGACCATTCTGTTGCTTTCTTGCATCCAGTCCATTGTCATAAAAGAGCCACCCTGTATCTAGTAACATATAGATTTTGTGTGGTTAGGATAATGGATATTGAAAGTCCCCACGTTATTGTCGTGGCAGATTCCCCTGTTGATACCCCGGCCGTCAATGGTCCTTAACTATTCAACATTCTAGATTAGCTATTATGAATTCTGACAAGAAGCGATCCAAAATTTTGTATTTATAAAGAAACTAATTAACAAAGCTCAAGTAAAAGAGTGATGAAATCCAGTTTCTTTATGCATTAGCCGCTACTTAGAGATAATCAATGTTTAAAATCATTGTCACAATCACTTAGGTAGATCATTAAATTAAAACCAAAGATCAGTGCTCATAGAACAAAAGCAGCAAAACATATACTCAACATTTTAAGACCTTATTTTGCCTAGTGCATAACTCGTGCTCAGCGCAAATCAATCTTTATGTTATTATCACAATCATCTGCATAGGAAATTCAATTCCAAGGTGCAGCTACGAACTAGTATAAGCACAATAACCAACCCTAGCCGGATTATTAGCAGAACAATTTATATAGATCAAAAAATGACCTCTAAAGGGCTCAACACATGAAACCTAGCAAGTTACCTAACACATCTACAGAATCTAGATAGGCATTTCATCGATTAAAGAAAAAAAGAAACCCTGGCCTTCCCCAAAAATAGAGAAAAGGACAGACCAGAGAAAACCTAGGATTTTACAATTATAATAAAGGAAATAGATGACTAACGTCTTCTTCGTTGACGTCGACGGTGACCACATGCTCGGGCACAGGAGGAACCAACAGCAGAGGAGGAACCGGCTGCGGCAGAGGAGCCACCTGCTCCGACTGTGGCAGAGGAGCCACCTGCTGCGACCGAAGAACCTGGACGGCAGCAAGGATGTCAAGCCCACCCGTGCCGGATTATTAGCACAATAACTTATATAGATCAAAAAATGACATATACATGGCTCAACAAATGTAACCTAGCTAGACAGCAGCCGATCCAGGATTTCACACTAGGGTGTTCAAAAATTTATATCGTAAACAAAAAACCCACAAATAATTTTGATACAGAGGGAGTAATATCTGAAATGTTCATGTGAAAATAATTTCTATTCCATCATAATGATAGTACTGACATGAATGACAGAAAATGAGGATTATTTACTACATGACCATACAATGAAATCAATGGTAATTGGGCTCCACGAATCAAGCACTTTTATACGAATTGGCATGAAGTTTAGTGAACAAAGTACACCACTTTTAGTCCTTTTACCTTGCATACACCTTCATTAATTTTCTGCCAAAAAATTGGGGTGTACAGATGTACACCCATGCACCCATGTGGACCTACCCCTGAACCTAGATCTACATAATCTAGGCAGGGATTTCTTCGACTAAAGGAAAACAGAAACCCTAGTCTTCCCCAAAAAAGGAGGAAAGCACTGACCAGAGAAAAGTTTGGATTTGGCCCAAAATGGAAGATAAATGACTGACCTCTTCTCCGTCATCGTCGCCGTCGACCACGGGCTCGGGCGGAGGAGTCAGCAGCCGCGGCAGAAGAGTCACCTGCTCCGGTGGAGGAGCCACCTGCTCCGGATGAAGATCCAGGATGGCAGCGAGGACGTCAAGACGGCCCTGCTGCCCGCTCGACCCCTCGCCAGCGGTGACGGGTTTCTCCAGGTCCAGCTTCATACGGGGTTTGGATGCTTCGTCCGCCAGGGCGTCACCCCCAGCGTGGTCCATCCCTCCCATGGTGCGCGACATCTCGACGGCGGAGGTGCGCGACATCTCAACAGCGGAGGTGCAGCGAAGGGAAGGCTGCACGGCGAGCGGTGAGGCGTGGGAGGAGAAAACCCTCGTTTGTACCTACCTGTGGATTTGTGGATGGGGAAGAGGACGAGGCGGCCGACGATGAGATTGATAAGGGAGAAGCGGAGCGGCTGGCTCTAGACTTTGGGATGACTTAATTAGTACTACTTTGGCCACGTTCACACCACCCCGTGCGTTGTTCCCACCGCCCCTGATCTGCTAGGCAGGTTTGAGATGGGCACAATCATGCACAGCCAGGATTTAGGAGTAATGCACGTGTCATGTTGTACTGTTTTTTTGAAAATATGTTGTAAAACTTCAGAAACAAAGCAATGGCAAATGAGAAGTTACGAAAATTCAGCATTAACTAGTGGTCATCGACTTTGATGTAAAAACAATTGATTTGTTGTATTTATTTGTTAATTCCTAAATATTGAATTTCAACATGCACCTAAACCATGGTGGTTAGTTCAAATTTGTCTCATCGTGCGGATTCATCTACCATATGCATGCCGCTACGGCATCTGGTACCGTCGAGGGGAATCAGATGCGGTGCGATGCGACAGCATTCATACCGACCCATATCATGTACCCCTAGCCAAACCGACCGGCAACATGCACCGCTAGCCACCTCGATCCGAACCATGCCCTCACGTCCACCATGGGCAACACGCTGCTCAACTAGACACATTTTATGGAAAAATAGTGCATGATGCCCAATCTCGGTGTGCAATATGTGCAGTTGGCTAGCAGTGCACGATTTGAGTATAGCTGGCTAGGTGTGCATGGTTGGTGTCTAGATGACTAATAAGTGTGCCTGCGTCATGTCCACGTTGTCAAGGTTGACCGATGGGTGTATACGTGGCCATGTGTGCATGCATCATGTTGGTCCAGCAGGCGTGCGGTGCATGGGGCGAGCCTTGGTGGCTAGAGACCACATAAAGCTGCACCAAGTTTTGAGGCAAATGAAGGATCGGGCCCTGCACTCCCTCCACAGGCCGGACTCGTTCCCTCTCGATGGCTTGATTCGGCATGCAATATGGTCCCGTTTCATGTGACGGTGATCTAGATCTTGATTTTTTGAGGTTACAAACCTAGAAATGCTATAAATGTCCCGAATATGGTAGCGGAGCGATAAAGGCAACGCAATGAACTAACCCCCTCCCCCCGGGTAATTTAAGTTTATTTTTCTCTACTCCTATAAAACTCTCAGTTTGTGATGGTGGTGTGCATGTCATCTGTCATTTCTGACCATCAGATCTGCATCTAACGACTGTGATGTAAGCTGTGACATTTTTGGAACAAGACCCCACTTCTTTGCTCCAATTTGCAGAAACCCCTTAGTATCTTCAAACCAATCACATCCCTCCCCCACCTCATCAAGACAGTCACGAGGAATACATTTTGAGTGAAACTTAATACAATTATATTTTTAGTGATATATATATACCAAAACTAGTGTTTTTCTTTCAAGTTTGTGACCATGTATTATTCTACTTTGGTTCTGTTGCAACGCACGGGCACATTGCTTGCTTCTTAGTGAACGAGCTAACGAGTTTCACGAGTAGCTAGTTAGTAACAACATAACATCAATTTTCATCTTAAGCGACAATTTTTGTAGGCACCTCAGCCCATCTATTCAATCTAATCTAGATAGGAGGCAACAAACTAGTGCATTTCCTTTTTGAGTCACCATCTTCCTTCTTGAAAACCACATCTACACACTCATCATGTATACTGTAACACATCAGAACCTATTAACGAGCGCTCGCGAGCTTAACTAGCTTCAAACGAACCTAGCCAATCAGGGTTTTATGCTACTTAATCTCAACGAGCCGAGGATCAATGAGCATGAGTTTAACAAGCAGAGTAGCTCGTTAACTCCCCTACTGAAGGCTGCAATTGCATTGCACTAGTACCTTAGATGCCAAACCGCACACCAATTAACATAGGTCTACCTTAGTTCAACGCTTCCATATATACAAAACCACACACCACTTAACAGTACCGGTGCACATAGTTCAACCATAAATGTTCACCAACATAGAATAGCCTAGGGTAGTACTTAGCATAGTTAAAACCAAAAGAGCATCAATTCTAGCTGTGAGGGTGTGCACTTCCCTAAAGCCTCATCAAGTACTCGGCGTACGCGGCGTGCGCCACCTTGAAAGCGTGGCCATTCTTGAGGGAGCCACGGGATGCTCTGAGTGCATGCTGAATGACACTCGTCAGGTCGCCTTTCATCAACTTGTTGCAGAAAGGGCATCCGTAGCCCGACCTTCCGATTCTAGGCCTGACACGTTTTTCGTGCAACCCATTGTCAAGCTCCCTCGTCTTGCGCCTCCTGTAGATCCTCTGGGTTTTTGGGTCGCTGTCGACGTTGTCAGATAGTACCTACATGTAGTACAAAATGTTGCATAAGTATATTTAATATGAGAATTCAGCAGGCACAGAGTCTATGAAACATAATATAATAGATGACAGCGTAAAATATCTTCAAATGATCTTGAAAAAATAAATGCGTAACTTATTAGTTGCTACATAAACAACTAAATGGGATAGTACCATATAGTAAAAAAATGAAGGATCAACCATACATGTATGTTCCAAGCCCCGAACACAGATACCATGTCGAAGAGAGCAAACAACTTAGTGCAACAAAATTCACTTATTACGTAAAAATGCATGAACTGATGATGTAACATGGCAGAGCAGCATACAGATGTAATAATGCAAAAAAAATGACTTATAACTTTCTGATGTGCCACTGGTGCATGACTAGATAAAATAGCTAGTGAGCTGTATCTATTTAGGGTTAGAATTTTGTGTGCTTATGATCATGGATATTGAAAGTCCCCATGTTATCGTCGTGGAAGATTCCCCTGTTGATCGATACCCCACCCATCAATGTTCCTGAACTATTCAACGTTCTAGGTAAAGTAGTTATTATGAATTCTGACAATAAGTGATCCCAAATGTTGTACTTACAAAAAAAAGTAATTAAGACAACTCAAGTAAAACATTGATGATATCCAATTTCTTTCTAAAATAGACATTGCTTAGAGATAATCAATGTTTAAAATCATTGCCACAGCCACTTATGGAACATTTAAACCAAAGATCGATCAAGTGCACATAGAACAAAAGTAGCCAAACATGTACTCAACATTTTAATACCTTATTTGCCTTGTATTGACCAGAGAAAACCTAGGATATTACAAAATAAATAAATAAAGGGGATAGATGACTAACGTCTTCTTCGTTTATGTCGCCGACAACCACAGGCTGGGGCAGAGGAGGCAACACCCGCGGCAGACGAGCAACTGGCTGAGGCTGAGGAGCCACCTGCTTCGGCAGAGGAGCTACCTGTTCCAGATTATTAGCAGAATAATTTATATAGATCAAAAGCTGACATATACTTGCCTCAACAAATGTAATCTAGCTACACGGCTGCGGATCCAGGATTTCATACTTGGGTGCTCAAAAATTTATATTGCAAACTAAAACCACACCAATATTTTTCAAATGGAGGGAGTAATATCTAAAATGTTCATGTGAAAAGATTCTTTTTCCATCATAATGACAATACTGACATGAATGACAAAAAATGAAGATTATTTACTTCATGACCATACAATATGACATTTTCATAAACAAGGCATGGTGTTGTTATCCTTAAGTTGCAGAAAATATTTTCACAATCACCTACGTAGGAAATTCAATTCCAAGGTCCAGCTACGTATTTGTATTAGCAAAATCACCAACCCTAGATGGATTTATTAGCAGAATAATTTATCTAGATCAAAATATGACCTATACAGGGCTCAACACATGTAACCTAGCTAGTTACCTAACGCATATACAGAATCTTGATATGGAGTCCATCGATCAAAGATAAAAAGAAACCCTGGCCTTCCCCAAAAATAGAGAAAAGGACTGACCAGAGAACACCTAGGATTTTACAAAAAATTAAAGGAGATAGATGACTAACGTCTTCTTTGTTGACATCGCCGACGACCACAGGCTCGGGAACAGGAGGCGTCACCCGCGGCTGAGGAGGCACCTGCTCCGTCTGAGGAGCCAGAGTAGCTACCTGGGCCCAAATAAATAGCAGAATATTTTATATAGATCGAAAAATGTCATATACATGCCTCAACTAATGTAACCTAGCGGCACAGCTTCAGATCCAGGATTTCACAGTTGGGTGTTCAAAAATTTATATTACATACTAAAACCACAACAATATTTTTCAAACGGGTGAGATCAAGTTGGCTTTTGACTCCAGAAGGCATTCTTCTGCCTCTGCTTCCGTTACTCAAGAAATGAAAGAGTTAGGAGTAATATCTAAAATGTTCATGTGAAAATATTCTTTTTCCATCATACTGACAGTACTGACATGAATGACAGAAAATGAAGATTATTTACTACATGACCATACAGTATGAAATTTTCATAAACAAGGCATGGTGTTGTTATCCTTTACTTGCAGAAAGTATTATGCTAAAAATAAGCAACCAAAAAATATATTTCAAGTTGGGATGATAACAAGTCTAAAATATTACACCCTATGGTAATTGGACTCCAGGAATCAAGCAACTGGTGTTGAGCAAATTGAACGACAAAATTTGTGTCTGCTGGTTTAAGCGTTAGAGGCTAGTTTTATACGAATTGACATGAAGTTTAGTGCACAAACTACACCACTATTAGTCCATTTACCAATAAAACACCATATATAAGAAATTTCTGCCAAAAAAATTCGGTTGCACTACTGTACCGGTGCTGCTGCTATCAAAATTTGGCATCAACACATTTTGGATGCACTAGAGCCATGGGATCGGAGTGGTTGGTAGATCTTAAAAACAACATAACCTATACAATGAAGAGCCGATCCCCACACCCATGCACCCATGTGGATCCGCCCTGGAACCTAACGGATCTAAAGAATCTAGGTACAAATTTCATAGATGGAAGAAAAGCAGAAACCCTAGCCATGCCCAAAAATAGAGAGAGGACTAAACAAGGAAACCTAGGATATTACCAAAAATAGGAGTTAGATGAATGACCTCTTCTCCGTCGTCGTCGCCGTCGACATTGACCACGGGCTGCGGCAGATGGCATGGCAGAGGAGTCACCTGCTCCGGCGGACGAGCCACCTGCTCTGGCGTAGGAGCCACCTGCTCCAGATGAAGAGCCTGGACGTCGTCGAGGACGTCAAGGCCGCCCTGCTGCCCGCTCGACCCCTCGCCGGCGGCGACGGGTTTCTCCATGTCCAGCTTCACATGGGGCTTGGATGCTTCGTACGCCAGGGCGTCGGCCCCGGCGTCGCCCCTCCCTCCCATGGTGCGCTTGGGCATCTCGACGGCGGAGGTGCAGCGGCGGGAAGGGTGCAGCGGCGGGAAGTGCACGACGAGTGGTGAGGCATGGGAGGAGAAAACCCTCGATTGTGGCTATTTGTGGATTTGTGGATGGAGAAGAGGACGAGGGGGCGGCAATGAGATTAATGCTATGGGGAAGCGGAGCGGCCGGCTTTAGTCCTTGGCTAGTCAAACACAATTGTTGCCATGTTCACACCTCCCCGTGCGTTGTTCACACCACCACGTCTGCCACGTCAAAACACAACTTCTCACTAAAATGAATGGCCCGATCATGCACAGCCATGATTTAGGAGTAATGCAACTTCCCTTCAAAAAAATGTGTAGTGCAACTGCTCCCTCATTACACAGAACAAAGTCATACAGTGGGACAACTGCATTTGTAGGCTTGTTTCATGTGCACGTGTCATGTTTTAGATTTGTCCAAAAATATGTTGTAAAACTTTACAAACAATGGAATGACAAATGGATGTGACAAAACTTCATCGGCAACCGCGCGGATTCATCTGCCATATGCCCGATGTCCGGTACCGAGGAGGGGAATGTTGATCCACGCGATGCCATGCGTTTCATTTGGACCCATATCATGCACCCCTAGCCAACCGGGCCGACAACATGCGCCGCTAGCCTTCTCGATCCAAACCATGTGCTAGTGTCCACCATGGGCAGAGATGCTCATGTGGACAGGTTTGCTAGCACTAGTGAATGACGTCGGATCTCGGTGTGCAATATGTGTAGCCGCGTGTCGCTTTGGCATGCCTGGCATACCGACAGGAGGGACTCGTCGAAGGTCCAATGAACCGCGGTGGGGTCAATGGTGGATGTATGGTGTGGGTCAACTTGGCTAACGGTGCATGGTTTGAGTGTAGGTGGCTAGGTGTGCATGGCTGGGGGCTAGATGGCTAATGAGTGCGCATGCGTCATGTGTACATTGTCAAGGTTAAACAGTGGGTGTCTACGTGGCCATGCGTGCATGCATGGTGTGGGTCCAGTTGGCGTGCAGCGCACGGGGCATGCCTTGGTGGCTAGGGCCCACATCTTGCGGCATAGAGTTCTGAAGCAGATGAAGGGGCGGGCCCCGCTCTCTGTCCACAGGCCGGACTCGTTCCCTCTCGATGGCTAGCTCCGGGATGCGTTTTGGTCTCGTTTACACACAACCTATGTGAAGGATTATGCATGCCGCTCTCAATGTTCGACCACACCGTCCATGGGTCGTATGATGACACTGCGACAGGTCCCAAGAAATTCTGATCCCTCGTGAATTTGCACGGATTATAGCGGCGGCAGACGACACGTCGACATTTTTGCCCTTGACAATGGCTCTGAGGCGGCCCTTCCCATTGGTAGCATATGGCCCATATATGGACCAGAGAGCTTAGCATGGGACTGTCACCCCAATCCCTGATATGATTTCATGTGGCCGCGGTATAGATCCTGAATTTCCGAGGATACTATCCTAGAAATGCGGCAAATGTCCCGAATATGGCACGTGGGCTCCGAGAAAGGCCGGGACCTGGCATGCGCTTTTATATTGTTCTCCGTTGACCCGGGAGAAAGCACCAAAAATGGAGGAACGGGCCCGTGCTCAGTGCGCAAACCGGACACGTTACCTCAAGGTAGCTAGATCCAAACCATGCACCCCCGCCGTCTAGACCCACATGGCGCACCACTTAGGCACTAGACCCACACCACTTATGCCGGCCCCCAAGCAAAGCATTCCCCCCCGTGTAGACTCATATGTCACACCCCGCAAAATAGCTTAGCACAAGACTTTCACCCCGATTTCCACAACATGCACCACTACACGTAAGTGTCCACAAAATGGACTATCCCATTATCAACATTTTTTTTGCCAAAACAAGTAAGTTGTTTTTAAATTGCTTGAAAATAGCAAGGTTTCTGTTAAATTAGAATTTCATTAATTACACTTTATAAGGTGCATTTTTTGTCCCTCAAAAAGGGGTGCATTCCTTTTTGTAAACCCACAAAATTCCTTCATTCCCTCGAAAAAATGAAACCTTCTTCACCCTCTCACGATCACGTTCACGATGGACTCGCCCTATAATCTAGGAGTGGTCGATCCAATCTCCCCATGGGGGCCAACTTCCACGCACTATCTATCTTGGTTGGTTGCAAATATCTCTCCAAAATGGTTTATTATGGGAAAATCACATTCTTTTGTTTTTCCTTCCAAAGATATGTGGCAAAAAAACATGGAAAAAAATTGTAGGAGGAATGGTAGGATACGTGCACATGCTGTCTTTTTGTACTACAAGTGCACTTGTTGGCAAATTGCATGTGCACGTGTCATGTTTCATTTTTTCTTGAAAATTATGTTGTACACCTTTACATAGACGCTTGAATTATTGTTTTCATATGTTAATAATTCCTAAATATTGAATTTCAGCATGCACATAACACATGGCATCCAAGCTTCATCGGCGACCGCTTGGCTTTGTCTGGCATATGCCCGTTGTCCGGTACCGGGCAGGGGAATGTGGATCCACGCGATGCCATGCGTTTCATCTGGACCCATGTCATGCATGCCTAGCCAACCGGGCCGACAACATGTGCCGCTAGGCTTCTTGATCCTAACCATGCGCTAGTGTCCACCATGGGTAGAGATGCTCAGGTGCACAGGTTTGCTGGCACTGTGAATGGCGTCGTATCTCGGTGTGCAATATGTGTAGTCTCGTCGGAGGTCCAACGAACCGAGGTGGGGTCAATGGTGGATGGATGGTGTGGGTCAACCTGGCAAATGGTGCACGATTTGAGTGTAGGTGGCTAGGTGTGCATGGCTAGGGGCTAGATGGCTAATGAGTGCTCATGCGTCTTGTGTACATTGTCAAGGTTGAACGGTGGGTGTCTACTTGGCCATGCGTGCATGCATGGTGTGGGTCCAGTTGGCGTGCGGCGCACGGGATGGGCCTTGGTTGCTAGGGTCCACATCTTGCAGCACAGAGTTCTGAAGTAGATGAAGGGGTAGGCCCCGCACACCGTTTGTAGGCCGGACTTGTTCCCTCTCAATGGACAACGGCTCCGAGGCAGCCCTTCTCTTTTGTGGCACATGGCCCTTATATATGTACCAAAGAGCTTAGCATGCGATTGATACCCCGTTCCCTGCTATGATGTCATGTGGCCGCTGTCTAGATCCTGAATTCCCGAGGATACTACCCTAGAAATGCGGCAAATGTCCCGAATATGGCACGAGGACCCAAGAAAGGCCGGGACCTAGCATGCGCGTTTGGATTGTTCTCCGTTGACCCGAGAGAAAGCACCGATGAAAACGGAGGAACGGGCCCGCACTCAATGCGCAAACCGGACGCGTTACCTCAAGGTAGCTAGATCCAAACCATGCACCCCCGCCATCTAGACCCACATGGCGCACCACTTAGGCACTAGACCCACACCACTTACGCCGGCCCCCAAGCCAAGCATTCCCCCTGGGTAGACTGATATGTCGCACACCGCAAAATAGAATTAGCACAAGACTTTCACCCTGATTCACGAGGTTACTACCCTGTGCACCCCTAGCCAACATGATACATTGCATGCACCTAGAGCTACCTGGGCCCACAGCATGCACCACTACACGTAAGTGTCCACAAAACGAACTAACCCATAATCAACTTTTTTTTTGCCAAAACAAGTAAGTTGTTTTATAATGGCTTGAAAATAGCAAGGTTTCTGTTAAATAATAATTTCCTTAATTACACATTATAAGGTGCATTTTTGTCCCTTAAAAAGGGGTGCATTCCATTTTGTAACCACACAAAATTCCTACCTTCCCTCGAAAAAAAGAATCCTTCTTGACCCTCTCACGATCACGTTCACCATGGCCTCACCCTATAATCTAGGAGAGGTCGATCCAATCTCCCCACGGGGACCAAGTTCCACGCAGTAGATATTTTTGGTTGGTTGCAAATTTCTCTCCAAAACGGTTTATTATGGGAAAATCACCTTATATTTTTTTACTTCCCAAGACATGTGGTGACAAAAGCATGGAACAAAGTCGTAGGAGGCACGGTTGGATACATGCACATGCTGTCTTTTTCTACTACAAGTGGACTTGTTGGCAAATTGCATGTGCACGTGTCATGTTTCAATTTATCTTGAAAATTATGTTGTACACCTTTACATAGGCGATTGAATTATTGTTTTCATATGTTAATAATCCCTAAATATTGAATTTCAGCATGCACCTAACAGATGGCATCCAAGCTTCATCGGCAACCACGATATTCGTCTGCCATATGCCCGCTGTCATGCGTTGCATCCGGACCCATATCATGCACGCCTAGGTCTGTCATGTTCTATTCCTAGGCATGAAAAGATCTTCTCGTACCCGATGTTTCTAATTGGACCGACATGTACAACTAGTATCAATGGTAGAGGCGTTTCACTGTGCGCCACATCCAATAGTTTGCAAAATTTGTTATATCAAACTGAAACTTGCAAAATAGGGCTCCCCACCCCCCCTCCGATTTCAAATACCAAACTATCAGTCATAGAACCAACATCTTTTTCGTAGAGATTAAGGTACTTCCACATTAAACCTAATACTACAAATTCAAAGGATCAACTTAATACATTAACATCACATAGGGATGTAGCCCAGGAATCCAACGAGTAGAGACAAAAGGAGGAACAAAAGCTGGAAGAAGAAGGATCAGCCAGCAGCAGCGCCATCAGCCTCCTAGCCTCACAACTCCAGGTCTCCAGCCTTGTGAACTCCAGGTTTTTTCCTGCGAAACACGAATGGCAAAGTTGCGGTTAAAGATTAGGACTTAGTGAAAATTACAGTTATGCTGAAACAGTTATAATGACTAGCAGTGTTGACATAATGGTTACAACAAGCAAACAAAACCAAGCTCACAAGTTGCAACTTACTTTTAACATCAAACAATTATATTAACATGACCACTTTAGAGCAAGATTTTACCATGCAACATAAACTTGTCATAGCAACAAAAGGCATGGCATGAAAGTATTGACAACATAATGCAAATAATGTTTAGGAAGCATGGTCATAGGAGTTATATTTTTAGTGGCAACCTTCAAGCAAAGTTGCATAGTTTTATAATAGACAGAGGGGCTGGAATTGTTAGAGGCGCACTGAGGTTGGCTAGCCATCGAGGATGACTAGTGGGCCAGGGGCCACATGGCTGGGAGCGTTTGTGTGTGTGACTACCGTGGGACCCGGATGTCAGTGGCTTACTCTAAAAACAAAAGGGGGGTTTATAGTTTAGTGGGAACCATCAAGCAAATTCGCAAAGTTTTATAGCTGACAGATTTATACTTGCTGAGATGCACATAGTTAAAATGATGGCATGTTGGAGCCAATAAATAAATATGCTACATGGCTTGTCATGGCATCTAATTGCACAGAATGCTAGTACAAATCATGGAGAATAAGACATACAACATGAGCATCTCCATAAGAGCTACAGATTCATGGCTACCATGAAGACAAAATGAAATGTTTTAAATCAGACTGATGACTTGGTGAAAACAAGCATATTCATTTTAGCAACATTCACATGGCATCTTTTCATGGTTGGTTCAGTGCCTTATCATGTGTTTCATGGCATGGAAATAATTTTAACAGCTAGTAGGCATGAAAAATGCTCCAAACACATGTACAAAGTTTCACCATATGATGCATGGATTAAATCACACAAAAAAGATAAAATGGCAAGTTATGGAAACAAGTCATGCTCCAAAACTCATTGAAATGACAAAACTAATACCACAGATGGATGCAGATATGCTATTCCGATCCATTAAGCCCAAATAATAGCATATACTCTAGGATCCTATCATTCCAACTACTCCACACAGCCCAAAACATATCACATATGCCCACCCACACAATTTTCTTATCTTCTTCTTCAAATCTATTAATCCAATTTTCTTATCTTATTTTTTGAAACTTAATTAGCCAAATTAAGCTTGATTCAGCAGTGAAGGTACAAATTCAGTTAACTAAAAAAATTAGTTAACTTAGCAAATTCAGTTAACTTAACATACATAATTCTGCCTAGGGTTCATATACATAAAAATCTAGCACAAAAAGACTAAATTTTTTCCAAGGGTTCATATACATCAAATTCTAGCACTAGAACACTACAAATTTTGCCTAGGGTTCATAAATATGCCTAGGGTTCATATACATCATAATCCAGCCCCCAAAGCATGTAGTCAAATCTTCAATCAATTTATTCAGATTAAAATGACATCCTTCCCCATTCAATCACTATCACCATGACTATAAGCATGAGCAGTAGGAAGATTAGGAGTGGGGAAGCTTACTCATACCCCTACTGAGGGAGTCATGGACTAAGAGGTCCTCGGGGTGCCGGCCCATTGAACATGGGCCGGACTAGAGAGGCCGTATAGTAACGGGAGATCTATGAAGCCGTGGTGTGCCCTCTAAGTCAAGAATGCGCAGGATCTCTTTAATCCCTTATTGTAATCTATCTTCGGTAACCCTAACCCTACCGGTGTCTATATAAACCGAGGGTTGTAGTCTTTAGGGCTAGAGCTATATTCATAACCTCATCGCCTTAGGGTTTAGCTCATGCTAATCTCGAGGTAGATCTACTTTGTAACCATACAATACATCCAATATAATCAAGCAGAACGTAGGGTATTACCTCTTCGAGAGGGCCTGAACCTGGGTAAACATCGTGTTCATCGTCCCTTGTTCCCCATCGACCTTAGATCCACAGCTCGGGACGCCCTACCCTGAGGTCTGCCTGTTTGACACCGACATTGGTGCTTTCATTGAGAGTTCCGCTGTGGGGTCGCCCAAAGGATCGATGGCTCGCCTGATCATAGGAGAAGGCATCGGATCCGGGGACTTCTTCATCCCCGGACAACTCTTCGCGTTCGGCAGCATCGTACTGCACGCCGACCCGACTGGTCATTTGGATCAGATTGACAACTTCCCTCCTGAACACCGAATTTGATTCGGTAATCTGGAATATGTTGCGGACACGCGGGGCAATCTGGTCTTCGCCAGATTCACTACCCCCTTCCGCACCCTCGTAGGCCTCGCCATGCCCGCTCTGGAGTCCCCCTCTGATCCGATCTACGAATCGGCCCTCACCCTCCGAACAGTTTCGGGCCAGGAGGGCTTCGCCTCAAGCCGGGGCCAGACTCCACCTTCGGCCGAATCTATCATGTCTGCTGAGGGCATATCCTCGACCTTCGAGGCAGAATTAGGAGGCGGAAGCCAGGAGTCAATCTCGGCCGGGCCGCTCCCTCACAGTGCTCCTGTGGCCTTGAGCCCTTACGACAAAGCGGCAGCCGATAGCCAGGGGTCACCCCCGGCCCAAAGCAGCTCAATCTCGAACCCCGGTGTGGAAATCACACACAAAAATCAAGGCCCGCCCTTGATCACCAGTGACGATCTGGATTCCCTCAAGGATTCGGCACCGCACCCCGAGTTCGACTCGTCATGTGGAAACCAAGGATCGGCAACCCTCGCTATGTTAAACGAGGCGCTAGACCGAATCTAGAAAACGACCATCCAGGAGGACCTGCCCTTCGCCCGCAATCATCAACCCTTCGAGGCATACCACAGGGAATTTTACGACCCACCCACCACCCACTTGGTAGCCACTATCGATGACTTAACCGATATGCTAGATTATAATTCGGAAAACACCAAATACATGGATGAGGATGGCAGAGCCACGGCTAACACCGATGTCGCTCCCCCCGTCACCGGCCGCTGGTCGGCCACGTCCACCTATGATATTTACATGGTGGACACCCCCAAGGGCGGCGATGGCACTCCCAAACAGGACCAAGACAAGCCTGGAGATGAGCCGCCTAAACACCGAAGGCAGCGCTGTCGATCAAAGCCACGTCGAAGCCATGCGAGCAATGTGGACTCTACGAAAAATGTCACCGTAAATAATACGGATGATCTCGCCAGAGCCGCAACCAACGAATATCATCAGGATGACCCTGCGGGGCAGGAGGACCCGCTTGACCTAGAAAACCCCGACGACTCCGAAGATAGCAACTACCTCCCACTCTCTGAAGAGGAGGCCAGTCTCGGGGACGATGATTTCATCGTCCCCGAAGACCCACTGGAACAGGAACGGTTCAAACGGAGGCTTTTAGCCACCGCCCGCAGCCTGAAGAAACAAAAACGCAGAATCAAGGCCGAACAGGACACCCTCAATGACCGATGGACCAAAGTCCTAGCCGCCGAAGAAGGGTATGGCCGCGAACAGCCAATCAAAAGTTATCCCAAGCGAAAACTACTGCCGCAGTTCAACGACGAGGCCGTAGAGCCAACACGTCCGACATATACCGAACAACCGGACCGCCCCCTAGAGGGCGGGACAGAGAAGCTGACGAGGCCGAGCACCTAGCCGCCCCACCTCGGCATTACGGCAAGGATCAAGTGCGGCCCACCTACGAGTACGACCTCCGCCATGACCTAGACGCTCGAGGAGGCCGTACCAGGTCCATCTATGGACCCAAAGAAGACCCGTCCGGGAGGGATACTACGATCGGCTAAACCAGGATGAAAGAATCCGGAGCAGCAGCGTACTCGGAGGGCCGAAGACCTCCGACGCGATGTAGCCCGAGTTCGCGGCGCCGCACACCCCCTGTGCTTCACAGAGAGGGTAATGCAACACCAATTTCCTGAAGGCTTCAAGCCTGTGAACATCGAATCATACGACGGAACCACAGACCCGGCCGTATGGATAGAAGATTTCCTCCTCCACATTCACATGGCGCGAGGAGACGACCTTCATGCCATTAAATATCTGCCACTAAAACTTAAAGGTCCAGCTCGATACTGGTTGAATAACCTTCCCGAAGACTCTATAGGCTGTTGGGAAGAGCTTGAGGATGCTTTTCGAGCGAATTTCCAGGGCACCTATGTCCGACCTCCGGACGTTGACGACCTAAATCGCATCACACAGCAGCCCGGAGAATCTGGCTGACAATTTTGGAACCGATTCCTGACCAAGAAAAACCAGATTGTCGACTGTCCGGATGCCGAAGCCTTGGCCGCGTTCAAGCATAGTGTCAAGGACGAATGGCTCGTAAGACAACTCGGCTAGGACAAGCCAAGAACTATGGCAGCCCTTACTTCTCTCATGACCCGCTTTTGCGCGGGCGAAGACGCCAACCCCGACACATCCGGTACCTCCGAGGTTCGGGACGAAAATGGAAAGCCCCGACGCAGCAAGAGTAAACAATGCTACAATGACGGCGAGGGCGAGGATACGACAGTAAATGCCGGATTCAGAAACCAGAAGTCCGGACCACGAAAGAAGGCCCCTAGGCACAACAGTGATGGCCCGTCTAGACTAGACACAATTCTGGAGATGCCTTGCCAGATCCACAGCACATCAGAAAAGCCTGCCAACCACTCCAACCGTAACTGTTGGGTGATCAAACAGGCCGGCAAACTCATAGCCGAAGACCCGGGCAAAAGCCCATGAAGCAAGGACGATGACGACCCCCGCAGGCCAAATAGTGGAGTCCAGAAACCCTTTCCTTCCGAGGTCAAGATGGTGAACATGATCTACGCAACCCATATACCAAAGAAGGAGAGGAAGCAAGCGTTGCGAGACGTATATGCCGTCGAGCCCGTACCGCCAAAGTTCAATCCATGGTCAGCCTGCCCAATCACTTTCGATCGCAGGGATCACCCGACCAGTATACGCCACAGAGGGTCCGCAGCCTTAGTGCTCGACCCCATAATCGATGGATTTCACCTCACTAGAGTCCTAATGGACGGAGGTAGCAGCCTCAATCTGATATACGAAGACACAGTGAGGAAGATGGGGATCGATCCGTCAAGGATCAAACCCAGTAACACCACCTTCAATGGGGTCATTCCGGGAGTGGAGGCCCGATGCACAGGCGCTGTGACGCTTGAAGTAGTGTTCGGCTCTCCGGACAACTTCCGAAGCGAGGACTTGATCTTCGACATTGTACCTTTTCGCAGCGGCCATCACGCCCTCCTCGGCCGAATGGCGTTCGCCAAATTCAATGCCATCCCGCATTACACGTACCTCAAGTTAAAGATGCCTGGTCCTTCGAGCGTCATAACTATCAACGGCAATACAGAACGCTCAATCTGGGCCGAAGAGCACACTGCGGCCCTCGCGGTCAAAGACCAAACCGGCCCATACAGGTCCCGATGCTGACCCGTCGTAAAGGCCGGCGCCAACAGTAAACGGGTTCGAACCTGTTCTCCGTCATGGGAACCCACATGCGTTCGCCGCAAATAGGGATGCGCGCCCCACGGCACGCCCACATTGTTCGTGCTCCACGTGCCTCGCCAGCACAATTTCGCGCTCAAAATACCATGGGTAGCCGTGAGGTATATATAAATAAACCCGAAGCATATGTTCGGCTAACCCGAACTTCGGAATTACCTTGTCTTCGGACAACCCGGGGACCCATTCCGGAACCCACCCTCCCCAAGCACAAAGCTTCATCGGCAGGATCCTCGCCCCTCAAGGTCTCATCGAAGGTCCCAACACCCACCTCTCAGAAGCAAAGGCGCAGACGTGCAGCAGGGCAAAGTGGAGGCTTCGACTCACGTGTCAAGGCCCTGCGTAAACCTTTACTCTGTATTTTTTCCTTTTTTTTATAAATAATGCCTTCGCAGTTCGAATTGTACGATTAGATGTCTTGAGCCTACGAGAAATAATAAAAACACCCCTTATGGTGTTCAGTTATCCGCATATTGCGATTGTCTATTTGCTTTTTGATTCTCCCCTTGCTCTTTGAACAGCCCGGCATGAAAATATGATCGGTTAACTAACCCAGAGCTCAATTTTCATACCATCTCGGCACCCCAAGTCCGACACTGCTTCCCGTAGAGTGTTCGGCATCTCGAATATTGCACTATATGCATCAAGTTCTGAACTATATATGTCTTAGGTCAATAGTTGGGTTGCCCGGCTCCTGTGCTTGCCCCTTATGTTCCGCACGTTCGACTAAGAGGGCAAAGGGAGAACCCCTGCGATTGTACTTCTGGCTCACCCGGTCAAGTACCTCAGGAGGAGAAAGCCGAAAACTGACCGTCATAGTAAGCGCGAACTGATCAACGATCCGATGACGAGGTTTGACTCTAAAAATCATTGGCGATTTTTCTGTGTCACACGAAGGGTTCGTCTTAACACAAACCACGTGATCGGAAAGGGTAGGCATTTGCCCCCAAGTACATCACAAAACACAGGGGGCTAGTCCTTAGCCCCCACCATCAAGCTCCTAAGGCTAAGTGAAAGCAATAAAACCGAATAGTCTGATTGCGTAGTTTTGCGCACGTGCTACCGCCTCCGGGTACCAAGACATTGGCTAAGGGTAACAGCGCGGAGACAAAACACCCCTTGTGACATTCACCTGGGGGCTGAAGCCGATGACTGGTAGCTTTCAGAATAAACATACGGCCGAATAGGAGTCAAAATTAAAATCATGACAATATAAAATAAGTTAGGTGGACGCATCATAAAGCATAAGGTCCAATCGGTAAACACTCAATACAGTCATTCAAACATTACATCTTTCGAACACTGGCCCTCTATCGCCCTTGCGCCATTCATCACCTGCGCAAAGTATTGCTTAGGGCGACGATGGTCTTTTCCCTTGGGCGGAGGACCAGTGTCCATGTCCATTGGATTAATTTTCGGCCAATGCACCATAGTCTTTCTTAAACGCAAGCCTCGCCCCTCAAGGCACGCTGAGCGCTTCATGGCGTCAATCCGGAGCAGCGCCTCCCGCATCTTCTACACAAGGCCAAAGTAGGTGTCCGGAATGGGCTCGGCGGGCCATAGACTGACACAGAGATCCTTCACGGCCAGCTCGGACATCCGATGCATCTCCATTAGCTGCTTCATTTGATCGCTAAGGAGGGGAGGACGCTCGGAATCCAAAAACTACGACCAGAAGAGCCGCTGCATGGAGTCCTCCTCGTGAGCGGCATAATTCTCCTTGGCGGCCGCCACATTCTTCGGAAGCTCGACGAAGACGCCTGCGGAGCGCCAGACCCGCGTCAGCAGGGCGAACCTGTTGCCTCCGAACACACTCTGCAGTAAGTATTTCTTACCATTTGCAATTTGCCCGACTTGGCGGAGCTCTTCCCGGACACCTCGTGCTTCAGTCCTCGCCTCCTGGAGCTCCTTCTCCACCTTGGACAGCTGGGAGGATTGCTCCCCCTATTCCTTCTCAATGGCTTCAAGCTTCTTGACGGCATCCTGGAGCTCCACTTGCACCTCGGTTACCCGAGCCTCGTGCTGCTCACCAGCAAGCTTGGCTTGCTCGAGCTCGGCCACCGCCTTGTCAGCGGCCATTTTCTTGGCAGCCGCCTCTGCCTCGGCTTTCTTCAAAGCCTCTCTCAAGCCCTCGACTTCGGCGGCGGCAGCTACAAGATAATAACAATAAAAGATCAGCATACAGTCCAGATCGTCAATATCCGGCATCAAGCAGTTGTACACCTTATCAAAGGGCTTACCTTGTGCCTCGTCAAGCCGTTTGTTGACAAGGTCAAGCTCTTTATCGGAATGCTTGAGCTTCCGATCCATCTCCTCCAGTGCCGCAGCATTAGCAGTTGCGGCCAGAGAAGACGCATGTGACATTAAAAAATTAACACCATTTCAGATAATGGCCTGTAGAAGGACATCCTCCGCAGGTTTTCTTCGCAAACCTTGCAGAGTCTCGGGGGCTATTACAGATATGACATACTTAAACTAAGGATTAAATCCAATTTATGAGGAAAGAACATTACTTGACTTACCTCAAAGCTTGTTAGCAGGCCTAGAACAGCGTCGTTCAGTCCGGAATGAAGGGACCGAACACCCTGTATAACCGCACTCATAAGAGTGCGGTGCTCGTCGACGACGGCAGAGTTGTTCACCAACTCCGCCAGCGCGTCCGGCCAGCCCATCGCTGCTCGAGTGGAGGTGTTCGGCGTGGGCGTCGGGCCCCCAACACCTTCCCCATCGAAAGGAGGTATTAACTCCCTTGGGGGCTCGGGAGCCTAATTCGGTAGGGGTTTGGATGATTTGGATCCCCTCCCCGCGGTAGGCAGGAGGGATGCATCCCCCTGGTCTTCAACGACCAAGGCGTCGGCCTCGGCCATGGTGGCATCGACCTCCTCCCCTGTGTTCGGAGGAGGAGGGGTCTTTTGTGACACCACCTCCCCAACTTCTTCAGGGATCAGAGGAGGTGCAGAACGCGAGCCACTGTCCGCCAGTTCGGCGGGCAGGGACGTCCCCGAAGAGGTCTGCTCAGTGGGGTGGCCACGTGGAGGGCTGCACCACCAGAAAAACCATCAATCTACGTTCTACCAGGGACTACTAAAAGGATAAAGCCATTGAAAATGTCGCAATATGTACCTGGCCGCTTGGGGCTTGACCCTGGGTTCCTTCTCCGGAACCTTTTCGGACGCTTCAGACTCCTCGTCGTAGTCCGAGCTTTCAGACAGGACCAGCTTGGGCCGGCATTGTCTCTTCCGGTCCTGAGGAGGTTGAACCTCCTCGACTTCGCTAGACGCCGCCCTCCTCTTAGAGTGCGAGGAGGTGCTTTCCTCCTCATCCTTGTCCCCCTCCTGTGCGGACTGGGCCACGGTGTCTTCGGACCTGCTGTCCAGACGGGCTTTGCGACGGAGGCCCTCTCGGGCCTCCGGCACCTCTGTCTTCTTGCCCTTCTTGTCGGGCGCCTTGTAAGGAAGCACGACCAACAGCTTCTCTAGCTGCTCGAATCGGGGCCCCTCTGGCAGTGGCGCTGGGCCGCTAATCTTCTCGGCCTTGGCAAGCCAGGCCTGCAAAATCCACATAAAGAGGTTCGGATCAAATCGTGTGGTGCTAATATTTGGATTTATGATAAGACAAGTGTCGTTCACCTTCCTCGGAGGGTTCACGACGTCGATGCCGATGTCCTCCCCCTCGACCGTCCACTCCTTCTGTGGTTTGAATAGCAGACTCCACACTTTCTTGTGGGTCGTGCTGAAGAGGTGCTACACGATGGCCGGATCTTTTCAGGGTCATACTCCCACATTGGCTTGGCCCCCTCCTGGCAGGGGAGGAATCGACGATGGAGCATGACCTGAATCACGTCGACCAGCTTCACGCCGGTCTCCATGACACTGATGACACGCTTCTACAGTGCCTTCAAATTGTCAGCGGATCCCCAGTCCGGGCTCTTGTTGATCCATGAGGCCAGCCTGGTAGGGGGTTCGAATCTGAATGCGGGAACTGCCGCCCAGCCGACTCCCCGTGGCTCAGTGATATAGAACCATTCTTTTTGCCACATTCTGACGGTATCGACAAAGTGGCCCTTTGGCCACTAGACCCGCGTCAGTTTGCTGATCATGGCCCCGCCACAGTCCGCCTGCTCACCGCCAACTACCTTGGGATTGACATTGAACACCTTTAGCCACATGCCAAAGTGTGGCTGGACTCGGAGGAAGGCTTCACGGAAGATAATAAAGGACGAGATGTGGAGAAGGGAGTTGGGGGCTAGATCGTGAAAATCTAGCCCGTAGAAGAACATCAGCCCCCGCACAAAGGGGTGCAGGGGAAATCCTAGCCCCCTAAGGAAATGAGGGAGGAATACGACCCTTTCGCCCGGCTTGGGCGTAGGGATGATCTGGCCCTCTTCGGTGGCCCGATGGGCAATGTCGTCCGACAAATAGCCGGCCTGCTTCAGCTTCACGATATCACCGTCGGTGACGGTGGAAGCCTCCCACTTCCCGTTGGCGCCGGATCCGGCCATGGCTGGAGACGGAGTGGGATTTGCTATGGAGGCAGAGGAAAGGGGCGCTAGAGCTCTGAGGATCTGCGTGAGCGGAAGGTGGAGGAAGGCGTGGGATGCTGACTATAGTGGCTCCCCCTTTATAGACTGTTGACAGGCCAGGGGTTCCTTTTTTCGCGCTGTTGGCTTCTCCACTTCCCGATATACCCGCAACGTTATGTGCGGGGAGGGGAATCGAAATCATTAACCATATCCCCCGAAAGGCGGGACACGATCTCCACCTCAAGGGGACGTGCCAAACATGGCATCAGCCTCGAGCCGCGCTTCAAGAAATAGTAACTGCTCGGTGTTATGGCTAGAGGCGACTCTTCGTTGAAAGAGAAAAAGTTGTTAGATGAGGGCACTATTTACACTTGAATGATTTTTTGTTATTGCCTTTGTTGTTAAGTAAAACTGCCGTTTCAGATTCCGGACATCACTTGGCTCCAAACATGAACAAAACATACTGAAGAACTCGCCTCGCAAGCCGAACACTATTGAATTAGCGGATGCCGGATACAAGCCTTGGCGTTGGATGCAAGTTCGGGGGCTACTGAGGGAGTCATGGACTAAGGGGTCCTCGGGGTGCCGACCCATTGAACATGGGCCGGACTGGAGAGGCCATATAGTGACGGGAGATCTATGAAGCCATGGTGTGCCCTCCAAGTCAAGAATGCGCAGGATCTCTTTAATCCCTTATTGTAATCTATCTTCGGTAACCCTAACCCTACCGGTGTCTATATAAACCGAGGGTTGTAGTCTTTAGGGCTAGAGCTATATTCATCACCTCATCGCCTTAGGGTTTAGCCCATGCTGATCTCGAGGTAGATCTACTCTGTAACCATACAATACATCCAATACAATCAAGCAGGACATAGGGTATTACCTCTTTGAGAGGGCCCAAACCTGGGTAAACATCGTGTTCATCGTCCCTTGTTCCCCATCGACCTTAGATCCACAGCTCGGGACCCCCTACCCCGAGGTCTGCCGGTTTTGACACCGACACCTACTACTCCTCGGCTGCAGAGCACCGCCTCATGAGATGAGTGGAACAGCGAGGGAACCGTGGAGAGCAGTGGGGAAGCGATGTCAGCTCATATCTGTTCCTCCTCATGCGGTTGCTCTATGAAGTCTCCTCTGGCACAGGGTCCAACGGCAAGATCACAAACGGCACCATATAGATGCTCGGTTCTCGCTCCTCTGGTTTCTCGATCTTGGAGCGGTAGTTCCACCACCGAATCCTCGCGGCCTCACTCGGGGAATCCGACTGCTCCATGGCCCAGAGGAGGTACTCGATGCAGGACACCATCTCTCCTCCGTGGATCGTAGCCCTCTCTCTCTTTAGCAAATATGGGCTCATCCACTGCTGTGAGGCTGCTAACTACCTCTGGCAGTCAAACCAAGAGACGATCTCCCTGAGCCTGCCTAACTTGACCTCATCGCCGCCGGCGATCTTCACGATCTTGTCCTCCATCTTCATGGCAAAGTTGAACTTCTCACCGCTGGCGACCTACACGATCTCGCCCTCCATCGAGGCTTTGGCTAGGATAGCAGAGGGGTGGATGTGGAAGAGCGACGATGGTCATTGCAATGGCAGGGGAGAGGAGCAGCGGTTGTATAATAGCAATGGAGGGTGAGATCCATGGGCGGTGGTTCTACATTGGAGGAGAGGGGCGGCACGCTGTGCATAATTTTTCTTTGACTAAATTGGCCCAATCGTCGGGTGTCGGGGAGTTGGGGGAAGGGTTGATGATTTGTCAGATGAGGCTTGCCTGCAGCCGCTGCGTGCGACCATCCGTGCGACGCGGCCATCGCACGGCTCTGGCTCCACGCACTCCCCGATCCAGATTTTGTGCCAAAAAAACAAACAAAATACACATCATAATATAGATTCCCTTCTTCAATACACTCCTATCCACATCTTTCCCCTTCTGTCTGAATTGAGCTCGAGCTTAAGCTTCTGCTCCTCCAAATTCCAGGTCCTTGCGGCCGCCCAGATCTCCGTCCGGCATGCACCTAGATTGTCCGTGGCCCCGTTCTCCTCCAGCCGCCCGTTCCCACCAAGCTTACAACCTACCATATCTCATCCCGCCCCCGCTTGGCTGGTCGCCGCCCGCGTGCGTGTGCGCTTGCCGAACCTGGCCGTGCAGCAGTTTGGCCGGCACCGGAGCACCCATCGGGGTCAGCCGGACCTACGTCGCTTGGCTGGCTGTGGCCCACGTGCGCTTGCCGGACCTAGCCGTGCCACAGCTTGGCTAGAACCGGTGCCTAAATCGATGTCGGGCGGACCAGCATCGCTGCCCAGTGGCGCGGAGGTTGGCTAGCGCCTGCGGGACGACTACACAAGAGGGCGGCGCCTCAGGCTTGTGGAGGAGCTTGGAGGAGGGGTCGAGGGAGCGAGATGAAGGACGTCGAGGACCGCAGCTAGAGCGCCATGGATTTTATAGGCCCTTGGAGAGGAAGAAGGGGGGATCGAGATGCTTGGAGGGGGAAGATGGACTGTAATCTTCAGCTCTAGCTCGGGTCATCACTTCCGTCCTCAAGAAAGCCACCGGCCTGCAGATCATGGACTTAGCATCACCTACACACGACACAGGTAAATTTCCTTTTGTTTTTGTGTTGCTCCCATCTGATGCAAATTAAATTGTGAGAAATCTGAGTGCAAATCCATTGTGTTTAACTAAATTATTTTCACGCTATTGTCAATCTTGTGCTCACAATGCGTAGTACTATACTTGGAGTCTCGGACCAATTGATCCGTTGTTTGCTCACTCTCTATGTTTGACATTTGGATAGATGGTTACATCTGCACCTTTGTCATAATAGATTTAAAATTAATTGCTGGGATTCCTATCATCATACTTAAAATGAAGGATAGTTGAGAGGTCATATGAGCATGATGCTTGCAGACATTGTGCATAGATAATTCTGTGAACTTTTAATCTGGGAGATGGAGTAGCATTCAGTTAACAGTACATACAAGTTCAAATAAAAATCACTTGCAACTTGGAAGTCTAACACACATGAGATAAAACTCACGAGAACAAAATAGATTAGGTTGGCTTCGGTTGATTGAGAAAGAATTGATTTTGTCCTGTCATCAAACTAGCGTCAGAGGTCCCAATGCTCCCTTGCAGTGAGGGATTCAGCGTAGAATGTTGCCGTTGTAAATATGTATACATTTGATTTGTTGGATGACCCTGTGCAAAAAATTATAAAAGTTTAGTTTCATTGATGTTATGAAATTATACTTGAAATCAAAGTGTGGACTACTTGTACCACTAGAGTATTGCGTGGTTCTTGGATCTGCGGTGGCATTGGGATGGTATGACCAGTTGATTGCAACATTGAAGCATTTAGGATAGATGTTGGATTCAGTTGATGGAGGAAGTCTTGATTTTCTCCTGTCATCGAACCAGAGTTAGAGGCCCCAATGGTCCCTTGCAGCGAGGTGTACATGTTATTTGTCGGATGACCCTGTGAAGAAAGCATAGTTCAGTTGCACTGAAGTTTAAAAAATAGGAAAACTTGAAAGTGTGGACTGCTTCTACCATTGTTGTAGTGTATGGTTGGAATCCAGCCAACAGTTGTTGGGTCTGTGGTGGCATAGGGATGGCATTACCAATTGATGGCTGCATTGAAGCACTTAGCATAGCATTGTAGTGTAACTGATATGCAACCATTTGATTCATGAAAAATTCCATAGGACCCTGTAGAAAATGATAGAGAAAGGTCAGTACAGTTGTAGTTTTATAAGAAACACGTGACAAAGTATTATTACCGTTGAAGGGTCATGAGGCTGTAGTTGTGTAATATCATTTGTGTTCTTTTTCTTCTTTAAATTTGCTTTCTTCAAAGGTCCCTATCAAAAATGATAGAGAAAGTTCAGCACGTTGAATGTTTTATAGGAATCAAGTGACAAAATATTATACCGTTGAGGGGCCATGAGGCTCTAGTTGCACAATATCATCTGTGTTCTTTTTCTTCTTTGAAGTTGCTTTCTCAAATCCACCAACGGGTCTTTTTGATCCTTTGACACTCTTCTCCTTGACCTTCATACCTTTTGGTTTTGCAAGCCCCTCACCGTGTTTTGAAATTCTACTAGAGGGGATGTTCACTCCTGCCACTATAATGCTAAATATTAGTCTTTGTTCAACAATAGTCTAGGAAATTATTGTTAGTATAGTTTGTACCTTCTTTACTACAGGAGTTACCCAAATCTGGATCAGCGCTAACCAAATCTTGATCAGCGCTAACCAACTCTGGATCAGCCCTAACCAAATCTGGATCAACGGTAACCAAATCTGGATCAACGGTAACCAAATCTGGATCAGCTCTAATCTTCAAGCATTTCTCCACATCTTGTGCTAATTGCTCTACACACTTAGCAGCCTTATAGTATGATTCTTCCGACTCAGCGGCACGAGCAGCTATTTTCACAAAGGGATAATTGATTTTATGCCCCTAGTTGGGTCACACTCGGCAGGTTTACCCCTAGTTTTCGAAAACCCTCGGTCCTGCCCAAACCACTTTGCTCGTCTTATACTTTTGCCCTTTGACCGTTTGACCGTCACTTTGAAAAAATCATAACAAATTCATACTAACTCAAAAAATGTGAATAGGATATCAAAATGTTAAGAAAAACATCACCTATATGTGCATGTGATTTGCACTCATGAAAAAAGTTTTGGGAAGTCCCCATCTCAGTTTGAGCCCATATGATCTCAACACGAACAGTAAAATCTGAAAAAATGAAAAGCAATTCAAAAAATTCTTAATTTTTTTTGTGGCAAACATTGGCCAATGTTTTGAGTGCTTGCCAAGTTTCATCAGGGAATGACATTCATGGAAGTCGTGGCCAGAAAACAAAATTAGCACTCCAAAATGCTTTTGTTTTGGAGCATCAATTTTGTTTTTTTCACCACAACTTCCAAAAATGTCATTCCCTTACTAAACTTAGCAAGAACTCAAAACATTGGTCATTGTTTGCCACCAAAAAAACTTAGAATTTTTTGATTTTTTTTTCAATTTTTTTGGATTTTACTGTTCATGTTGAGATCATAGGAGCTCAATCTGAGATGGGGACCTTCTAACACATTTTTCATGAAAGCAAATGACATGCACATATAGGTGATGTTTTTCTGAACATTTTGATATCTTATTCACATTTTTTGGAGTTAGTATGAATTTGTTATGATTTTTTTAAAGTGATGGTCAAACGGTCAAAGGGCAAAAGCATAAGACAATCAAAGTGGTTTGGGCAGGAACGAGGGTTTTCAAAAACTAGGGGTAAACCTGCCGAGGGGGACACAACTAAGGGCACATAATTAATTATCCCTTTCACAAATATTCTGCACAATTCCTTGTAGCGATTAGACATTCTTGCTTTTAGGTTATCATGCGGGTTGCATTTGCTTGTTATATCTAGAACTTTGGCATCAATTGTCCATCTTTTCAAGATATATTGCTCAGGGATATGCTTGATATTATTAATATCAAGTACCTTTAAGCAATGAGAGCAAAGAATTCCAGCAAACTCAAACCTTTTGCAACTGCAGCTAACCTTTTCTTCTTTTGGAATGAATCTAACAACATGTTCACATTGTGTGCCATGAAATTTTACTACATAAATCTTCAGCACTGTATCACTTTCATCACAAAGCAATGTGTCGTAGTTCAAAGTCCGAAGCACTTGATCTTGAACCATCTTGAATATTGCTGGAGTATATGTAGCTGCAACTTGTTTTAAGATATAGCTAGATTCAGCCTTCAACTTGGGAGTAGTCTGTGTTGCTTTAAAGTCATACTTCACCTCTCCACATCTTTTATCCGAAACTAGCCGTTCAAAATGCTCAAAGAAAGTAAGCATGTCATATTTAATACTAATGTATCTCTTTAGTTCATTGTTCATGCTTTCACTTCTTTGGGTAGTGCTCATGTGGGCAGAGAATGTACTTTTACCATACACTAGTGCCCAGTGTTCCTTTTTCTCAAATAGCCTTTGCAGCCATTCATTATCACGCAATCCGTACTTGTCAATCATTTTATCCCATGCACCTACAAATTCATCCTCCTCTTCTATATCATATATACATTGCTGAAAATCAATATTGAACTTCTTATATTCGTCAACAACTCCGGCGAGGTGCTTGCAAGCATTTTGATTCATATGCCACACACAAAGTCTATGGTGAGAGTGAGGGAAGACTTCATGAATTTCCTTCACCATTGCCGCATCTTCATCGGTGAGAATCGTACGTGGATGTTTTCCTAACATAACTTTTAGGAAAGTTCTGAAGAGCCAACCAAAACTAGCGGTGGTTTCATCATAGAGAAGTGCAGCACCAAAGACAATAGTTTTCTGATGATTATTCACCCCGATAATCAGACCAAATGGACGTCCATCATCTAGTTTTCTGTATGTGGTGTCAAAGCATATAACATCACCGAATATTGCATAGTCGGAAACCATTTTGGAGTCGGCCCAAAAAGTATTAGTTATAAACTCATCCTCATCCACTTGAATTGAATAATAGAAGTTTACATCTTCTGAGACCTTTTTCTCCATGTATTCTAATATTCCCCCTGTGTCACCTACCTTCGCTTTTATTGTTCTCTTTGAGTACAAACAATTTTTCATATCTTGAGGTGTAAAGCCAAGGTTTTCAATTCCACCTACTTCTTTGGCCATCAAATCGATTGTTGCTTTATTTGAAATGCCAACTGACTTTGCGACCTCTGCATTTGCTATCTGTGCTTCTGTCACTTTTCTCTGGGATCTCAAGTATCGGGCCATGATTCCATTAGCAAGAGTGTGGTTATGTGACACCTCAAATTCATACACATAATAAAATCCATTTCTAAAGCTAATCTTCATACGGGCATCACAACCACATCTTGTTTCAGGCCTACTGTAACTGAATGAATCCTCTCTTTTATCTTCCCGGCGATGGCCTATAAGTTGTAGTAATTGTCTTAGAGCATAAAGAAGTGATTAGAACCAAAACAAATTAAAAATAATTCATACCTTTATGAGAGCATGTAAATGTCCGTTGTTGCATTGTGGAAGAGTTTGTCACTTTATGGCCACTGCTTCTTCTGATGCTAAAACCGATAGTTTTAGCATAGTTGTTATAAAATAAATAGGCTTCCTCTTCGGATAAAAATTTCATGCCAAGCTTTGGTACCCTTTCATCGCTGTGATCTACTTCAGTTTCTCGCTGATCCTATATCAATTAGGATTTGAGTTAGCTATTACTACTTTCCAGGAACTATATGCATTGTAAAAGGAATAGAAAAACTGTAGTGGATGCATTGTAAAAGAAATAGAAAAAACTGTAGTGGATGCTTTCCATGAACTGAAATCAGAGATGCTACAAGAACGTCCGCACATGCAATTAATTTGAAATGGGGGTATTGTACATGGTACTGCTTTGTTTTCCTAAATGCAAAAGAACTAACTTTCCATCATTGTTTGCCATCTGCAGATTGTGATCATGGTTCCCTATAGAAGTTCTTTTTAGCAATCATATTCATTTGCCTAGCGGATGTGAAGTATCCCGCATTGGTTCAAAACAAAGAAATTAGAGTATTTGCCTCTCTTTCACCTTCAAGAACTGAGTCAGGTTTCTTACTTTTGGCGTGTGAGATTGATCACCCTCCTGGTTCCTTGGACTACTCGGAGAAGCCATAGGGGACGCGAGACTCGGAGAAGCCATCAGGGAATCGGATTCCTTTGCTGCTCAATTCAAGAGAAGCTGCTATTGATTGTGTTGCGCCCTCAAAACTATAGGTCACTCCCGCCTCCTATGAACAATAGATTTGCATTTTGGCGCGCTTTTGTATATTCTGTGGATCTGTTTGCGGGAGATTGGATTATTCCCTCCACTTTTGCGATCAGTTTTAATGATGAGAATATTACGGGAGGGAATCTGTATTATGATGTGTATTTTGTTTGTTTTTTTGGCACAAAATCTGGATCGGGGAGTGCATGGAGCCAGAGCCGTGCGATGGCCGCGTCGCACGGATGGTCGCACGCAGTGGCCGCAGGTAAGCTGCGTCCTGATTTGTCACGTCTGATGAGTAATTTAGGGTTTTATACAATCGCAAAAAACCTAAAAAATTCCATACAACCTCGAAAAGCTACCAAACTTGGCATGGATGCCCATCATGTTGCCATGTTGGTACAAGGCTGTGGAAAAAAATTGGTCCCACTTCAAGGATGTCAACAAAAACGTCCTTCGAGACGGACCTTTCCCTCCTACCCGAACGGCCTCCGGTGAAGCAGGTTAAGAATGACACCAAATTTTTGTCTTTTTTACACAGTCCAGAAAAAATATCTTTTTTTGCACGGGGTTTTTAAATGCATTTAATTTTTTTATAATGGGTGTATCTAAATTACAAGCCAAAACGGGCCAAAACACCATGTCCAAACAGTAGCACAATATTGCACGAACAAAGCTGGTAGCTCTACCAAAAAGCAATCAACAACTCAAAAAAAGGTTCAAATATAGTAGCAAGGACTTAATAATAGAAAGACACATAATAAATATAGATAGTTCGGGCCAACCAAAGCCCACAGCATGAGATATAGTACGCTTACAACTTAAATAACACCAAGAAAAATATAGATAGATAGATTTAGCTAAAAAAGATAGATAGATAGATAGATGGCCACCGCCTTCTCCACCAAGCTCCTCCACGCTCCTCCTCTGGGCGCCCTTCACTGCTCCTCCGGGGTGTTGTTGATGGGGTACGACAGAGTGTGCATGCGCTCCGCGGGGGGGGGGGGGGGGGGGGGGGATGTTGTTGTAGTCCGTGAAGATGTTATGGGTGGTGAAAGCTATGAACTCGCAGCCACACCAGAACACGCGACCGAGGAGGTAGAACGCGTCGAAGGGGTTGGTGAAGTGGGCAAGGATAGCAACCACAACCCCGTTGTGGATGACCTCCTGGACTCGGTACATCCTTGGAGATCCCCGGGGGAGGTGGCGGTAGCCGGCCCTAAGGAAGAAGTCGGTGAACTCCCTTGCGCCCCTCCACCTTGACATCGCCCACACACGGAGGGTGCTCTCGACGTACACCCCGGCGGGGTAGAGCATCTCCGGCACGGTGGGGGGGAGCGGTAGGTTGGTCCGGTGTACTGCATGGCTGCGGCGGGCTGGTTCTTGGGGCTGTTTGTGGTGAAGAAGAAGAAGGGCAGACGCAAAATGCAGGTGGGAGAGGATGGGAGATGGATGAAGGGTGTGAGAGGAAGAGGAAGATGGTAGGTGGCTTAAATAGCCACCGTGGCAGTAATGGGGTCAAATGTGAACAAGTTTTTCCACCCATCGCGGCATCGGGAGGGTACACGCGTGGGAAACTGTAGTCTGAATCAAAATGCGGCGTTTAAGTGCTGCCCTATGTGCCGTCGGTCGGGTAAAGCGGGGACGGCTCTGCGGCGCGTGCTCTTTCGCGAATGTGCACGCATGCAACATAGGCTGAAGCGGGTGCATGCATGCAACCGCACGCAACGTAGGCTCACTCGGGCGCATGCGATGGCGGCGAACATCGCTCGGTCCAATTGGTGGGCTTCTTTACACAGCCCAACGGCGCGCATGCATGGCAGCCCACCCTCGAGCGCAGAAAAAAAACCAGGCGCAAAAAAAACCAACATAAGTATTATATGATTTTATCGACGCGAAAACCCTAGAAAATCCTGACAATGTCAAAAAGCTACGAAACTTGGCAAGGATGCTAGTCATGTTGGTACAAGGCTGTAGAAAAAAATTTGGTCCACTTCAAGGATATCGACCAAAACATGCTTCGAGACGGACCCTTCCCGTCCTACCCGAAAGGCCTCCGGTGAAGCAGGTTCAGAATGACACCAAATTTTGCCAGGATGTGAGTCCAATGAGATCAACACTTGTTCATGTTGGCCAATGTGGCACTGACTGTCGAAGGAGATAAAGATTGATACTTGTTCATGTGGGCCCATATTTTTTGTACATTTGGTGTCGACATAACACAAAAAAAACATGACTATATGATTTTAGGTCTTCACCCTCCCCAATTTGTTGGCCAACTCAGCAGGTTTTGCCTTAAGATGCCACCTCTTTCTGTAAGCTGCAATTGCTGTGGTTTTGGAATGCTGGTTCTCTTTCCTGCAGAACGGGCATTTATAGCGACTGGTACGCCGGTACACAATCTTTGCAGCCATGAGCCACTTGAAGATTTTCTTTCTTAAAGCTTCCCTCAGCTGTAGGTAGTTGTCCCATTCTTCCAAATCTGCAATCTGGTATTAGAAGAAAAAAAATCTCATTCCAGCGAATTGTACATTATATCAAAGGCAGGCATAAATGGATTGTTTTTACTTTGTATTGGTTTTCTAAAACTTTGGTTATATGAAAGACAAGCATAAAATGGAATACAAATGATCCATTCATTTAAATTTGCAAACCCTAGGACTGATGACCGTACGATTAATAAAAAAAGTGAACTATACGATTGTCTGTACGACTAGCGAGGAATAATAAGAGGGCAATTTCTAGGGTTAACCTCAAGAAGGCAAATTCTAGGGTTAATCTTTGCAGACACTAACAAATTCATCATCGTTGGTGCCGTGTTGGACCAGTTGCGGCTGCGAATGGGCGGCGACAACATCCTTGTCGACCAGTTCCTGCATGGGGTCCACATCCGCCGCACGGAGCGCACCAACCACGCCCCCTCCTCCGGCAGGTAGGATCATCCTAGCCGGTAAGAATGTGGGCTTTTTGGCGGCGACGAGTAGTGGGCGGCGACAAAGACGTGGGTGGATAGGCAGAGGCGATCAAACGCTGGAGGCCGGAGCGAGATTTGGGGAGTGAAAATTCAATTTGTTTGGGAGAGAGAGGCCAAGGCCGCGCACACTTCGTCACTTTTGAATTTTAGGTAGAAACATGCACGTATACGGCCGATCATGCACACCCAAAGATTTGCCCGAACCAACCAATCAACCAAACAAGCAAAAGAAAAGTGCACATTGTCGATCCACAAACGTGGCAACATAAACCGAACACCAAAATAGGAGGGACATTTTTTTTGTTTTGCGTAGTACTACTAAATACTAGAAGGGACAACTACTCAAAAAAAAATTACTAGAAGGGACAGTTGGCACATTTAATTTCACGTGGCATCTAGCTTTTTTGTTCATCGCTAGCTATGTTGTACTGATTTGGCAAAATGAATGGTTAATTATTAAACCCTAGCTATTGTCAAGGTTTATCGGTGTGTGTCTATGTGGCCAAGTGTGCTTGCACGGTGTGGGTCTAGGTGAGTGTGATGCACGGGACAGGCCTTTGTGGTTAGGGCCCACATCAAGCGGCACCGAGTTTTCAGGAACGTGAAGGAACGAGCCCCGCACTCCGTCTGCATGCCGGACTTGTTACCTCCCATTGGCTAGATCCAGCATGCGATATGGCCTTGTTTACACTTAGCCCGCGTGAGGATTTATGGATGCCGCTCTCGGTGTTTGACCACACCCTTCATGGGTCATACGATGAGACCGCGCCAGGCCCCGTGAAGCACCACCTAGGCACAAACCGCACGTGTTACCTCTCGATAGCTAGATCCAAACCATGCACCCCCGCCGTCTAGACCCACGTGGAGTAGCACCTAGACACATGACCTGCGACACTTACGCCAGCCCCCAAACTATGCATCCCCGCTGTGTTGACTCATACGTGGCCATGTGTGCATGCATGTTGTGGTTCTAGCTGAGTGCGATGCACGGGACGGTCCTTGGTTACTAGGTCTAACATCACGCGGCAACGAGATTTGAGGCAAATGAAGGAATGGGCCCCGCACTCCCTTCACAGGCCGGACGCATTCCCACTCTATGGCTTGATCCGGCATGCGATATGGCCCCGGTTGCGCACAGCCTACGTGAGGGCCTATGCATGCCGCTCTCGATGTTTTACCACACCCTCTAGGGGTCGTATGATTACACCACACCAGGTCCCGTGAATTTTCGACCCCTCGCGAATTTGCATGGATTATAATGGTAGCAGACGAGCATCATAGCCTAGAGAACGGCGTCGAGGCCACCCCTCCCTTTGGTAGCATATGGAGCATATATGGACCAAAGAGCTTAACATGGGGCTTTCATCCCAATCCTTGCTATGATTTCATGTGGCCGCGTAGATCTTGAACTTTCGAGGTTACAACCCTAGAAATGTGGTAAATATCCCGAATATGGGAGGGAGGGGGGGGGGGGGGGGGGGCGAGAAAGGCCACGCAATACACTACCCCCATAATTTAAGTTTGTTTTATCTGGCAAGACAAACAAGTTTTTTTAAATAAGGATTTTTAGCATGTTTTAATAAGGATTTTATAATTTCACATTATAAGGTGCTTCCCCCCCCCTAAAACAAAGGTGTTGTAAACGCACAAAGCTCTTCATTGAGCCTCTCACAATCACGTTCACGTTGAACTCACCCTAAAATCAAGGAGAGGTAGATCGAATCTCCCCATGGGGGGCAACCTCCACCTAGTAGCTAAATATGGTTAGTTGAGAATTTCTCCCCAAGTCATTTTTTGAGGCAAAATCACATTCTTCTTTTTTCCTCCAATATTGTGGCGAAATACATGGAAGAAAAATCATGGGAGGCACGGTGGAACGAGTGCACCAGTTTTTTCCCTCCAAAAGTGCACTTGTTGCCATTTTGAATGTGAACGTGTCACCTGTACAAACAATTGAATTGTCGTTTTTATTTTGTTAACAATTCCTAAATATTGAATTCCAGCATGCACCTACCCCATGGCGGTTAGGTCAAATTTGTCTTATCCAAGCTTCGTCAGCGATTGTGCAGATTCTTGTACCATGCACATGCTGCTCCGGCGTCCGGTACCGGAGAGGGGAATCTGGATGTGATGCAATACAATTCATGTTGACCCATATCATGCACCCTTAGCCAACAGGGCCGACAACATGCACCGCTAGCCACCTCGATCTAGACCATGCGGTAGTGTCCATGATGTGCAAAGATGCTCAGCTGGACATGTTTGCTGGCACTAGTGCATGATGCCCAATCTCGGTGTGCAAGACATGTAGCCGTGTGTCGCTTTGACATGCTTGGCATACCAAGGGAGGGACTCGTTGGAGAACTAACAAACCGAGGTGGGGTCAAGGGTGGATGGATGGTGTGGGTCAACTTGGCTGAAGGGGAATGGTTTGAGGCCATTTGAACAATGTATGCCATGGCTATGGTCATGAGTTACCTCACTTGCCTTACCACAAAATTTTACATAAGGGGACAGTGTAAACTTAAATTTTTTGAGTTTTATTTTTGGATATCCTGTTTTTTACATTTATGGCACCATGTACAATAAATTTGGGGTTATTTGGAGATGGTCGAAAAAATCACTTCATTACAGACGGACCGTTTGGTCTCCACTTAAGCGAGTTTTTCTAACAAGGTGGTTTTTTCGACCACATCCAAATCACCTCAAGTTTTGTACACATGATCTCTTTCATAAACATAGACAGAATATGAAAGTTTTCCATTTTTTAGAACTTTATATAATTTATAGTGGCTCAGTGAAACTCAGGTACATACCTCTGACTTTACCTTAAAGGGACAGTGTAAACTTCATTATTGTTGACATTTCTTTGATAATCATGTTTATTACATGTATGTGACAATGTAAAAAAATTTGGGTGATTTGGAGATGGTCCAAAAATAAACATGTTACCATATACAAAAGAAAAGCCCACCTCTAACAGGAGATTTCAGACCCCACGGCCTGCATACGACTAGAAACCCAACCATATGGGCCAGGATGCAGGCCTGTGGGATATTCATTTCTCCTGCTAGTAGGCCCCACAGGGCATACACAGAGCTATATAGAGAACATGTTGTTTCGGTGAGAGAGGCTCATGCAAATGCTCTCTCAGTCGCGTATATAAGTAGGTGCGTGCGCATCTCGCTTGGCGAGGTGGGACTAAACTCCCACCACCTGTCAGCTACGCTCGATGCGGCTCAGCGTTGGGCCAAATTTTGTTGGGCTGTCCCAGGCGAGCCTCACCCGCGTGCTGGACCACGCGTCCGTGTAGATGATTGGGCTGGCCCATCTTGTATGCATATCCTTTTTCTTTTTTGTTTTTCACATATTCTCTTTTATTTATTATTACAGTTCTAAAACAAAGGTTGTTGTAAACGCACAAAACTCCTCCTTCAGCCTCTCACCATCACGTGCACGTTGAACTCACCCTAAAATCAAGGAGAGGTCGATCTAATCTCCCCACGGGGGGGGGGGGGGGGCAACCTCCACGGAGTAGCTAAATATGGTTACTTGAGATTTTCTTCCCAAGTCATTTTTGAGGGGAAAACACATTCTTCTTTTTCCCTCCAATATTTGTGGCGAAATACATGGAACAAAAATCGTGGGAGGCACGGGGGCTACCTGTTTTCCCCCTCCAAAAGTGCACTTGTTGCCAAAATGCATGTGAACGTGTCATATTTCACATTTTCCTTAAAACATGTTGTACACCTATACAAACAATTGAATTGTCATTTTCATTTGTTATCAATTCCTAAATATTGAATTTTAGCATGCACCTATCCCATGGCGTCTCATCCAAGCTCCGGCAACAACCACACAGATATTCTTCTACCATGCACGTGTGCTACTCCGGCGTCCGGTACAGGAGAGGGGAATCTTGATCCGATGCGATGCGATTCATGTCGACCCATATCATGCACCCCTAGCCAACCGGGCCGACAACATGCACTGCTAGCCGCCTCAATCCAGACCATGGGCAAAGATGCTCAGCTGGACATGTTTGTTGGCACTAGTGCATGATGCACCATTATCAGTGTGCAAGACGTGTAGCCATGTGTCGTTTTAACATGCTTGGCATACCGAGGGAAAGGACTCGTTGGAGATCCAACTAACCGAGGTGGGGTCAAGGGTGGATGGATGGTGTGGGTCAACTTGGCTAAAGGTTTACGGTGGGTGTCTACGTGGCCTAGTGTGCATGCATGGTGTGAATCCAGCTGAGTGCGATGCACTGGACGGGCCTTTTTGGCTAGGGCCCACATGAAGCGGCATCGATTTTTGAGGAAAATGAAGGAACGGGCCCCGCACTCCATCCGCATGCCGAACTCGTTCCCTCCCATTGGCTAGATCCAACATGCGATATGGCCTCGTTTCCACATAGCCCACGTGAGGGCTTATGCGTGCCGCTCTTGGTGTTTGACCACACCCTTCATGGGTCATACGATGAGACCGCGCCAGGCCCCGTGAAGCACCGCCTAGGCACAAACCGGAAGCGTTACCTCTTGGTAGCTAGATCCAAACCATGCACCCCCGCCATCTAGACCCACGTGGAGCAGCACGTAGACACATGACTCACACCACTTACGCCAGTCCCCGAACCATGCATCCCCACCGTGTAGACTCATACGTGGACATGTGTGCATGCATGTTGTGGGTCCAACTGAGTGCGATGAACGGGACAGGCCTTGTTACTAGGTCTAACATCACGTGACATCGAGATTTGAGGCAAATGAAGGAATGGGCCCCGCACTCCCTTCACAGGCCGGACGCATTCTCTCTCGATGGCTTGATCCGACATGCGATATGGTCCCGTTTGCACACAGCCAATGTGAGGGCCAATGCATGCCGCTCTTGATGTTTTACCACACCCTCTAGGGGTTGTATGATGACACCGCGCCAGGTCCCGTGAATTTTTAGCCCCTCGCGAATTTACATTGATTATAACGATAGCAGACGGGCACTACTAGGGAAATGCTTATACACAGGAGCTCACCAGTAGCGCTTTTAAAAAGGAAGCGCTGCTGCTAAATAGCAGTAGTGCTTGGGCAAATCGAGCGCTGCTACTATGAGCATAGCAGTAGCGCTGTAGCTAGAAAACACACTACTACTACAATTGCCAGACCGTTGCAGGTAGGCTAGGGATACTAGTAGTGCCCATTCGTTAAAAGCGCTACTGCTATTGATCTTAGCAATAGCGCTTTTCCTCTAACCAGCGCTACTGCTAAATTCAGTCCCCTAATAAGACCAAAGTTTAGTCCCACCTCGCTCCGCGAACAGAATGTTTACCACCTTAAATATGGTGCTTCTCAAACCATCACAACCACTTGGTCTTCATTGAACTCTATGTGTAGGATCTGTGGCCGCAATAGGAATCTTCGCCGGTTCTTAAACCGGGGAAGATTCCTATTGAAAATTTAGATTCTACACAAAAAGATCATTGATGACCAATGTATTTTTGAATTTTTTTACATGCTTAGCCTTAGCAGTAGCGCGTTTTGCAGAAGGCGCTACTGCTACAGGCATAGCAGTAGCGCTCCTCGAGTTAAAAGCACTGCTGCTATGGAGTTTAGCAGTAGCGCTTTATCCTAACGCGCGCTACTGCTAAGCGCCTTATCCAACCGGCCGCGCGCCCCCACTCTCCCTCTCCACTCTCACTCTCGCTCCCCCGCACCCCCCGTCATCCGCCGCCGCCGCCATTCCCCGATCACCGTCGTCGCCCGCCGCCGGCGCCGCTCCTGCTCCTCCTCCACTGAGGTAGTCCATCCATCCCTCCTCCTCCCTCCTCCTCCTCTCTCCTCCCTCCTCCTTCTCCCTCCTCCCTACCGTGCCCCTCCCTCCTCCTCCGGTCGACCCCTCCTCCCTCCTCCCTCCTCCTCCGCGCCAAGCCCTCCGCCGCAGCCTCCTCCCTCTTCTCCCTCCTCCCACCCCTCCTCCACCTCCTCCTCCGGCCGCCTCCGCCTCCTCCCCCTCCTCCTCTCTCCTCCTCTCCCACCCCCTCCTCCCTCCTCTCCTCTCCTCCACTGCCCTCCTCCCCCTCCTCCTCTCTCTTCTCTCCTCCCTCATCCACCCTACTGTTCTGTATAATGTAGTTTTTTTACTGTTTTTAGAAGGTTAATGAAATAGTTTATTTAATTAGGAAGTGGTTAATAGAACTAGTTGAATTAGTAAGAAAATTAATTATTTTTATTTATAGTAAGTGCTTAGTTGAACTAGTTGAATTAATAGAACTAGTTTATTTTTAGTAAGAAAATTTAGGTATATGAGATTTGATGATCTAATTAAAATTTTACTATAGAACTAGTTTAGTTTTAGTAAGAAAATTAATAGAACTAGTTTATTTTTAGTAAGTGCTTAGTTGAACTAGTTGAATTAATAGAACTAGTTAAATTTATGTCATTATCACTTTGTCATCAAAGAATGCTATATGAGATTTGATGATCTAATTAAAATTTTACTCGGTGGAATATGCAGGCTTTGTAGAGTCGTGTCTCCTTGGAGTGATCATCATCTGAGCTACATCTACTTCCTCTACACCCGAGTCGGTGAGCTAAAAGTCCACCTCCTCCTTCTCCACTCCTCGGTGTTGAATAAAGTAGAACTAGGGTATTTAGTTATGCTTCTTAACCAAATGAAATGTTCGGGTTATAAGATATATTGAAATGTTTTTGTCAATATTGAACCATTGAAATGCAATGAGCACCAGTTTATGCTCATGTGCGAAGTGTTGATTCATTTTCGAGTGGCCTATGTTTTGCCGGAGTGTTGATTCATTTCCGTTCCGGCAAATTTCAGGCGCGCGACATGTCCTATTTTAGCAAAGGTCATGCCGGATTTTTCCGTGAATTTAAGCATGACTTGTGCTAGAATATGTAGGAAATATCGAGTGCCTCGGATTTGCTAGAAAGAGAATTAAACGACATTTTGAGTTGACTTTAAGTCTGTCGGGGCTCCATACATGATAGTCAAAAAATCAGTGAGGGAGAGTCTACACCATATATGAGAGAAGAAGAATTCTGACTATTGTCGTGGGGGTCGCTTCTCCTTCTTCTCTTTGTGCTAGACCTTTGTTATGCACTAGGGGAAGAAGGAGTAGCGACCATCATCGACGGTTGAAAAATCGGTGAGGGAGTGTCCACCATGTATGAGAGAAGAAGAATGCCGACTGTTGTCGTGGGGGTCGCTTCTCCTTCTTTTCCTTGTGCTAGATATTTGTAATGCACTAGGGAAAGGAAGAGTAGCGACCATCACCGACGGTCGCAATATCAGAGAGGGAGTGCCCACCATATACATGAGATGAGAGTTTAGGAAGGAAGACTCGATAGACCTAAAGTCAACCCGTTGCATATTGAGTAATAGTGATCTGTGTGTTGAGTTTCCTGGTAGTTGCCTTCGATCGATTTTCAATTAATGTTTCAACTATGAACATAGGAAATGTCTGACGATGAAAAGGAATTCGGTATGTGTGAATACTACGAAGACGTGCACGGCCTATGCGACAGGCCTCACCTAGTTGGTGGTAGGCGCTTCAACATCGTGCTGGATGAGAACTTCGAAGTGGATATAGTAAGTCACAACGACAAGTCTTTTTTCGTAATTAAGCATGACTTCTGCTTCTTTTGCTTCAACTTATAATTTTAATTTTTTACTATTCTACTAGCGTATCCCCTGCCATGTAAGAATTTATGTCTTGGATAAGATTAGTTTCAGTACTATGGAAAGTATGGAGGTAAAGAGAGTTCACTTGAGGACTGAGCATGGTTATACTTTTGCCGTAAAATTATACAATGCAGACACCTACACCTATTTTGAATGCAAAAATTGGAGAGCACTATGCAAGGCTTATGCATTTGAGCCTGATATGCTTATCACCTTTGATATTCGTCCGGAAGATGAAATTGAAGGTAATATCGACATCTGGGTCGATGTGCAGACGCCTCCAGTTCTACCATTATGTGAGTTTCTCAACCATATTTATTAAGTAATTTATATTGTTTATTTAAAAATAATTGACAACTAATTTCTATTGACAGCTTATTTCCATTCAAGCAAACCTGTCCGACGCTTGGTAGACAACACCTACTACTGTGCCGGGGCTGAACTAAACTGCGAGGAGATAGGTCATTATGTTTCATGGCTTGAGGATCTTGATACTGTTAAGACAGGTTATTTTCCGGGACTTCGAGATATTAGTACTCAAAACGTGCGACCACTAGTGTGCGTATTGAACTACGGTCACATCTATTTAGGAAAGATGGTAAGATTTTTACTATTTGTCCTCAGTGCATCTTTTGCATACATTATTTTTTAAGCTAAACTTCATTGCTAAGTATGTTACTACGATGTTCTTCAACAGGGACTCCCGATGAGTGTTGTGCCTTGTTGGATCGAGCCTAAAGGTCGCATGACAATGGTTAGCTTACGGCCAAGATATCCTGCATTGCACATGAGTGCATTCATCATTTCTTGAAGCGAGCAAGTCTTAATAGTCAAAGACTGGAGCAAAATTGTGAAGGATCGCAGCAGAGAAGTACTAGGGGGCAGCAATCAGAAGCGCAACCCACAATTAGGAGACAGGTTCATCTGCATGATGAAGCAGGAGTGCTACACATGTTTTATGCTATTTTACCTGAGAGAGTAGCAGGAGTGATTAGCTAGCTAGAATGAGTTTGAAGATGATGATGTGCTACACTATGACTATGATGATTAAATAGCTAGTGTTGGTGGTAATGACTATGATGATTATTATTAGCTAGTGTTGGTGGTGATTAGATAGCTACCGTAGCTAGTGTTGGTGGTGATTAGCTAGCTAGAATGAGTTTGAAGATGATCATGTGCTACACTATGACTATGATGATTGAATAGCTAGTGTTGGTGGTTATGACTATGATGATGATTAAATAGCTTGTGTTGGCGGATTAGATTCAAGTGGAGGCAACATGTGGTGCACATCGAAAGTACTACTAATACAAACTAGATCAAGTTTGGATTAGTAGTATACTTTCGACATGCACCACATGTTGCCTCCACTTTAACCTAATCCACCTTCATTTCACACACTATTGTATATACTAACTAATCATGGTCATAAAATCATATGATGAAAGTACTGTATATAAAACCTATACAAATACAGCGAAAATAAGCTGCAATTTCAAAAATACAGGAAAAATTAGCAGTAGCGCTTTTCAGAAGAAACGCTACTGCTACTTAGCACTATCAGCAGCGCTTTTCCAACACAAGCGCTACTGCTAACTAGGTGTAGCAGTAGCGCTGGAAAACCAGCGCTACTGCTACAAGTTAGTTGTAGCGCCTTACTGGTAGTGCTTGTACAAGCGCTACTAGTAGCTCTAAAACCAGCGCTACTACTAGGGTTTTCCCTAGTAGTGGGGCATCATAGCCCTAGAGAATGGCGTCGAGGCCATGCCTTCCTTTGGTAGCATATGGTGCATATATGGACCAAAGAGCTTAACATGGGGCATTCATCCCATTCCCTGCTATGATTTCATGTGGCCGCGTAAGATCTTGAACTTTCGAGGTTACAACCATAGAAATGTGGTAAATGGCCCGAATATGCGAGGGAGGGAGGGGGCAGGGCAAGAAAGGCCACGCAATTAACTACCCCCATAATTGAAGTTTGTTTTTTCTGGCAAGACAAACAATTTTTTATAAATAAGGAAATTTTAGCACTTATTAATAATGATTTTATAATTTCACATTGTAAGGTGCATTTTTTCCCTCTAAAACAAAGGTGTTGTAAATGCACAAAACTCCTCCTTGAGCCTCTCACCATCACGTTCACGTTGAACTCACCCAAAAAATAAGCAGAGGTCGATCGAATCTCCCCACAGGGGGCCAACCTCCACGCAGTGGCTAAATAAATGGTTAGTTGAGAATTTCCCTATTTTTTTACGGTTTTCCTTTGTTTTTGTTTTTTAGACAAAAGGGTTTTCCTTTGTGTTTTTTTATTAGTAACAGAGGGTTTTACTTTGTGACTGGTAAGCGGCCTGTGGGCCTGTTTGGTTGTTTCTTTACGAACTAGACCCACGGGCCGTTATTTTCTGTGCTTGACACGGAGAGGGTCCGTGTCATCACCCCCATCGCCCACACACCCCCGCCCCCTCACCCCCGCCTCCCTCCCCCCATACACCACCCCGCCGTGACCCCGCCGCCTACTCGCCTGGTCACTCTCGACGGTTGGAGCAGAAGAGCGCGGAGTGAGATTGGGAGGCCTCCAGCAAGCACCTAGCGACTACCGGCGACTAGGTGAGGTGAGAAACCCTAACTTGTAATCTTCGACTTCTTTGTTCCTTGTTGTGTTGCCGTTTCGGGAGTTGGATATGGTTTTCAAAGTCAGAGATTAGATTGTTAGGATTTTTAAATCGGAGGTTAGATGGAAGGCAATGCATAGATTGAAGGAAGTTTTCTACATCGGTGGCTTGCTCGGTATTTTTTTCTACGTTTTCGGTATTCCAGGGTTTTCATTACAATGAGCAAGTGCAGATGCCTAACACAATAGCAGCAAATATCAGCAAATAGTCCTTTAAAAACTTAAAAAAATTGGCCTTGCGCAGTGGCGAATCCAGGAAGACACTTGAGGGTGGGCTCAAAACTTATAGATTGGGCTAGTGGATTAAATTCCTTTTTTGGCCGAAATTAGGTTGGGTTTAGTAAGGCAGCCATTAACTTCTAGTCCTAGATTGCAAGTCAACTAAACATTTCTCAGAATAATATTTACTGCAGTTTTTGTTTTTTTGCAGAATATGAAATTTTGATCCAAATATTTGTATCTTTCTAGGGAAATAACAATAACCTCTTAATTCTGTTGCCCAAATTAAGTTCATATTTTAAAGATTATAAATGTGAGGGCGTACAATATATCAGAGTTTTTAGGAATTATTTTAATCTTTATTTTGTGTGCGTATGTAGTACCAGGAAAAAGTGAAGTAAGTTCATTTTCTCCAATATGACAGACAAGTGGCTAATTGAGTTGGTTACCCTGATGATCCTTCGTCCTTCTAGAACATATTTTCTTTTCTTTTTCCTGGAACAGATTATTGGATGCGGATGTATGTAGATGGGTTGTATGTTGAAGGTGTGCGTGTGTACATTCGGGTGGGCCGAGTAACAACACTAGTAGGATTTATGTTTTGATAGGACTTTTCTCAGAGATTACTGCTTAGTCTCAGACACTACCTCAGTTGTGCTGCAGAGGAGGAGGAGCCAGTCCCGCGCGTCGACGCTCGGGATGAGTGATACATCTCCAACGTATCTATAATTAATGAACTATTCATGCCATGTTTACAACAATTTTATATGGTTTTGGTAACCCGGACTGACGCTATTTTCAGCAAAACTACCGTGGTGTCGTTCTTTGTGCAGAAATAAAAGTTCTCGGAATGAGCTGAAAATTTACGGAGAATATTTTTGGAAAATATAAAAAATACTGGAGCGAAAAGATACCGGAGAAGAGTCCCGAGGCAACCACAAGGGTGGGGGGCGCCCCCCCTAAGGCGCGCCTCCTGGCTTGCCGCTGCCTTGTGGACCCCTCTGATGTGAGACCGATGCCAAAAACTCCTATAAATACAGAAACCCCCAAAAAGAAACCAAGATCGGAAGTTCCGCCGCCGCAAGCCTCTGTAGCCACGAAAAACGAATCGGGAGCCCGTTCCGGCACCCTGCCGGAGGGGGAAACCATCACCGGTGGCCATCTTCATCATCCCGGCGGTCTCCATGACGAGGAGGGGGTAGTTCACCATCGGGGCTGAGGGTATGTGCCAGTAGCTATGTGTTTGATCTCTCTCTCTCTCTCGTGTTCTTGATTTGGCACGATCTTGATGTACCGCGAGCTTTGTTATTATAGTTGGATCATATGGTGTTTCTTCCCTCTCTGTCTCTTGTTGTGATGAATTGAGTCTTGCTCTTTGAGGTTTCGTTATGTTGGATTGAGTATTGGATTTGAGAACACTTGATGTATGTCTTGCGATGGGATATCTGTGGTGACAATGGGATGTTCTATTGATTCACTTGATGTATGTTTTGGCACTCAACTCGCGGATTCCCGAGGTGACATTGGGGTAATCTATGCATAGGGGTTGATGCATGTTTTCGTCCTACGTTCTCGGATAGAAACTTTGGAGTGATTCTTTGTTGCACATTGAGGGATTGTTATGTGATCCAATTATGTTATCATTGTTGAGAGAACTTGCACTAGTGAAAGTATGAACCCTAGGCCTTGTTTTCAAGCATTGCAATACCGTTTTCGCTTACTTTTGTTACTAGTTACCTTGCTGTTTTTATATTTTCAGATTACAAAAACCTATATCTACTATCCATACTACACTTGTATCACCATCTCTTCGCCGAACTAGTGCATCTATACAATTTGTCTTTGTATTGGGTGTGTTGGGGACACAAGAGACTCTTTGTTATTTGGTTGCATGGTTGTTTGAGAGAGACCATATTCATCCTACGCCTCCCACGGATTGATAAACCTTAGGTCATCCACTTCAGGGAAATTTGCTACTGTCCTACAAAATTCTGCGCTTGGAAGCCCAACACGAGTCTACAAGAAGAAGGTTGTGTAGCAGACATCAAGCTTTTTTCTAGCGCCGTTGCCGGGGAGGCTAGGTAAGCGGCACTCACATGCTGTCAACGAAGCTCTTTTCTGGCGCCCTTGCCGGGGAGGTGAGTGCTTGAAGGTATATCTTTAGATCTTGCAATCGAATCTTTTAGTTTCTTATTTTATCACTAGTTTAGTTTATAATAGAAAACTACAAAAAAATATGGAATTGAGGTTGCCTCGTATGCTTCATCTTTTTAATGTCTTTCATGAAAATGATGGAAAGGAAAATTGTGCCCAAGTGTTAGAAGAAGAAGTTAATAAAATGTTTGGCACTAAATCTTTGAAGGATGAGCATGATTGCAATGTTGTTGGTATGAATTCTTTGAATATCCATGATGCTAATGATATGCAAAGCCATAATCTTGGGGATGCTATGTTTGATGAAGATGATATTTTTAGTCCCCCAAGTTTTGATGAGAAAATTTATTATGATGAAAGCATGCCTCCTATTTATGATGATTATATTGATGAAAATAGGTTTGGAAGAGTATCAACTCTAGGAAATAATGATCCCACTATTTTGGAGGGTGTTGAATTTTTTCACAATATTGATAAAAGTGGATTTGGAGAGGTCATGACTTTATTTAGTGATGAATCCACTATTTTGGAAGAGGTTTCAATTGATTATGAGAACAAAGTTACTATCTATGATGATTATTGTGATGACATGTATACTATAAAGAATAATGATAACCATGAAACTTGTCATCATGATTTTAATTTTCAATTGGATTAAGCCTCACATGATAGTTATTTTGTTGAGTTTGCTTCCACTACTATTCATGAGAATAAATTTGCTTATGTGGAGAGTAATAAAATTTCTATGCTTGTGGATCATGAAAAGAATGCTTTATGTGATAGATATATTATTGAATTCATTCATGATGCTACTTAAAATTATTATGAGGGAGGATCATATGCTTGTAGGCTTCTCAATGATATCAAGTTTCCTCTCTATGTGTTGAAAATCTTGAAGTATTGCTTGTTTTGCCTTCCTATGCTAGTTGATTCTTGTTCTCATAATTTGTTTGCTCACAAAATCCCTATGCATAGAAAGTGGGTTAGACTTAAATGTGCTATTCATATGCTTCATGATGCTCCCATTATGTTTCAATTCTTATCTTTTATGTGAGCATCATTAAAATCATTATGCCTAGCTAAAAAGGCATTAAAGAAAAGCGCTTGTTGGGAGACAACCCAATATTTACCCATACTGTTTTTGTGTGTTCACATGATTATGCTACTGTAGTAATCATGTTTTATAGCTTTTGTTTGAATAAAGTGCCAAGAAAAGCCTTTGGGATAGTGTGGTTGATAGTTGATTTGATTCTCTGCAAAAACAGAAACTTTTGTGTCTAGTACAGAAATTCCTGTATTTTACTGGAACGTTGAAAACTTCTGATTTTTTTACATTTGATTGGTAAACAAATTGTATACGTTTTCCTAATTTTTCAGAATTTTTTGAGTTACATAAGTATGACCTTAATTCAGATCTTTACGTACTGTTCTGTTTTTGACAGATTCTGTTTGCAATGCATAGTTTGCTTGTTTCATGGTTTCTATGGCTTATATTGCTTAATATAAATTCTGGAAATGATAAGTTACAGTAGGCATTGTGTGATAACAATTACGAATCTTGTCTTTGACAGTACCCAAGTGAATGATATGTTTTATTATACTAACGGATCTCACGAAGGTTTTGTTAAGTTTTGTGTGATTGCAGTTTTCAAGTTTTGGGTGAGATATCGATATGAGGAGAGTAAGGAGTGGCAAGACACTAAGCTTGGGGATGCCCAAGGCACCCCAAGGTAATATTCAAGGAAGACCCAAGCAACTAAGCTTGGGGATGCCCCGGAAGGCATCCCCTCTTTCGTCTCCAACATTATCGGTAACCTTACTTGGGGCTATATTTTTATTCGTCACATGATATGTGTTTTGCTTGGAGCGTCATTTTATTTTATTAGAATTTTCTTTCTGTTATTTAGAATAATGTTTTTCATCTTTTATTTCAATAAAAGTGTCAAGTATAGCCTTTACCATGCTTCTTTTGCAAGTCTATATGTTGCTGTTTTGAAAACAGAAAGTTTTTTATCATTGTATGAATTCTTCTGGAAATTCAGTACGTTATAAAATATTGAAATTTTTACACGTTGAGCTATAAAAAATATTCTACAGTGTGGTAATTTTTCAGAATTTTTGGAGTTAGGGAAGTATGAGTGTAATTGCACTCTTTACAGACTGTCCTGTTTAGACAGATTGCTGTTATGTTTGCTTGTTTAATGATTCTATTTGAGGATATGAGTATTAAATATGCAGAGGCATTTAGTATGAAATGTTAAATAATAATTTTAGCGATTTGCTACAGTAGAGAATGATAAGGTTTTGCATTTGATTTATACTAACTTTTCTCATGAGTTCTTGTTGAGTTTTGTGTGGATGAAGTTTTTAAGATTTAGGGAAACCGTGATATAAAAGGAATTAAGGAGACACAAAAACTCAAGCTTGGGGATGCCCAAGGCATCCCTAGTTAATATTTCAAGAAGTCTCAAGCATCTAAGCTTGGGGATGCCGCGGTAGGTATCCCACCTTTCTTCATCAAGAATTATCGGTTAGTATCGGTTGAGACTAAGTTTTTGCTTCTTCACATGCTATGTGCTATCCTTTGAATGTCATTTTATTTTGTTTTGCTTGCTGTTTGAATAAAATAATTAAGATCTAAATTATTATTTATGAGAGAGAGTCTTCACATAGCTACTTAATTATTCGACTACTCATTTATGTTCACTTATATCCTTTCTGGAGTAGTTTGTCATTTACTCTCGTGCTTCACTTATATCCTATGAGTAAATGGTTGAATGAATTGAATATCATAAATCTGAAATTATATATGTTTCATATGCTTATCCCATGGGGAGTAATGACTTCGCATATAAGAAGTATAGGTGGTAAATTTATTGAAAGTTAGCAAACATAGCATTGGTCACTTGAACAATTCATGAAAGAATATTGAAGGAAGAGAGATTTCACATATAAATATACTATCTTGGACATCTTCTATGATTGTGAGCCCCATTAATTATTTTCAAACTTGAGCAAATTAGTTGAAGTTGGACAAGGAAGACAACGTAATGAGTTATGCTTGTATATATTTGTATAGAAGTTATATTGTTATGGATCCTCCAACATGTGGTGCTTGCTTTTTAGAATCTTTTGCTAGCCAAAATTTCTTTACTAAGCGGGAATATTGCTTGTGCATCCAAAATCCATAAACCCAGTTTCTTGCCATGAGTTTCCACCATATCTACCTATGGATTGAATAAGATCCTTCAATTAAGTTGTCATCGGTGCAAAAAGCAATAAAAATTGCTCCTAAATATGTATGATCTTTTATTGTAAGGGAAAATAAGCGTTGTACGAACTTGTGATGGTAAAGAAATAAAAGCGACGGACTGCATAATAAAGGTTGCTATCACAAAGGGCAATACAATGTGACGTTCCTTTGCATTAAGGGTTTGCACATCCAAAAATAAAAAGCGCATGACAACCTCTGCTTCCCTCTGCGAAGGGCCGATCGTTTACTTTTATGCAAGAGTCAATAGTATTCCTTCTCATTTCAACCTGAATTATTCTCTAGTTGGCAAGTACCATGTGGTGGGGAAAGATCCAAGCATATATGGCCATTCAAATATATTTGATCATGAATTATTATTGTTGACAATTATCTATATGATAAATAAGTTGGGAGGCGAAACACTAAGCCCCTATCTTTCTCTGTGTTCGATGGATGCTATTTGTTCTAAAAATATGCTTTGAGTGGTAGCAATCATGGAAGACTATATGATAGTTGAGTATGTGGAATTTGCTAAATCAAAGCTCTTACATAGACCCTTCCTTAAAATAAGATGAATTGCAATTGTTTGATGACTCAGAACATAGTTTGTTAGTTTTCAAGAAAGTTTATGGTCTATGCTTTAATATGTGAATAGCTTGCTACTTGATCATGAGAAGTTTTATGATATGAGCTACTGTTATGATATATAATGATGCTAGAAAAAGTGGTTGAAATTATTATAGATTAAACTTGTGCACTTGCTAGCATTCACACTTCATAAATTATTTCTTTTATCATTTACCTACTCGAGGACGAGCAGGAATTAAGCTTGGGGATGCTGATACGTCTCCAACGTATCTATAATTTATGGAGTATTCATGCAATGTTTACAACAATTTTATATGGTTTTGGTACGATTTTATTAGAACTAACCCGGACTGACGCTGTTTTCAACAGAACTACCATGGTGTCATTTTTTGTGCAGAAATAAAAGTTCTCGGAATGAGCTGAAAATTTACGGAGAATATTTTTGGAAAATATAAAAAATACTGGAGCGAAAAGATATCGGAGAAGAGTCTCGAGGCAACCACAAGGGTGGGACGCGCGCCCCCCTAGGGCGCGTCCCCTGGCTTGCCGCTGCCTCATGGACCCCCTAACGTGAGACCGACGCCAAAACTCCTATAAATACAGAAACCCCCGAAAAGACACCTAGATCAGAAGTTCCGCCGCCGCAAGTCTGTGTAGCCACGAAAAACCAATCGGGAGCCTGTTCCTGCCGGAGGGGGAAACCATCACCGGTGGCCATCTTCATCATCTCGGCGGTCTCCATGACGAGGAGGGAGTAGTTCACCCTCGGGGCTAAGGGTATGTACCAGTAGCTATGTGTTTGATCTCTCTCTCTCTCGCGCGTTCTTGATTTGGCACGATCTTGATGTACCGCGAGCTTTGTTATTATAGTTGGATCATATGGCGTTTCTTCCCTCTCTATCTCTTGTTGTGATGAATTGAGTCTTGCTCTTTGAGGTTTCGTTATGTTGGATTGAGTATTGGATTTGAGAACACTTGATGTATATCTTGAGATGGGATATCTGTGGTGACAATGGGATGTTCTATTGATTCACTTGATGTATGTTTTGGCACTCAACTCGCGGATTCCCGAGGTGACATTGGGGTAATCTATGCATAGGGGTTGATGCATGTTTTCGTCCTACGTTCTCTGATAGAAACTTTGGAGTGATTCTTTGTTGCACGTTGAGGGATTGTTATGTGATCCAATTATGTTATCATTGTTGAGAGAACTTGCACTAGTGAAAGTATGAACCCTAGGCCTTGTTTTCAAGCATTGCAATACCATTTTCGCTCACTTTTCTTACTAGTTACCTTGCTGTTTTTATATTTTCAGATTACAAAAACCTATATCTACTATCCATACTACACTTGTATCACCATCTCTTCGCCGAACTAGTGCACCTATACAATTTGTCATTGTATTTGGTGTGTTGGGGACACAAGAGACTCTTTGTTATTTGGTTGTAGGGTTGTTTGAGAGAGACCATCTTCATCCTACGCCTCCCACGGATTGATAAACCTTAGGTCATCCACTTGAGGGAAATTTGCTACTGTCCTACAAAACTCTGCGCTTGAAGGCCCAAGACGAGTCTACAAGAAGAAGGTTGCGTAGTAGACATCAATGAGCCCATGCTCCCGGTCGAGGATCAGGAGAAGGACATGTCTGAACAAGCTGTGGTGCGGCGGGCACGCGCTGCGTTGCAGGGTTATGAGGAGTGGAGGGCGAGCCACCCACTCAGTTCAAGTGTATGATTGTTGGTTACTAATGCAGTACCTTTGTTGATTATACTGTATGATTGTTGCCTAGTGTGTTTACATGCTCTATAAGCCCTTTTCTTAAATTCTCATCCTTTGCGTTTCTTCATTTTATTTTGTTTACATAGGTGGTGTGCATAACCTGTCGACAGGACTGCAATAGGCCCAATGCCACTGGGTTGACATTTACCATCAGGCTAGATGCGGACACTTCAGTTGTGGTATAAATAAGCATGTCAATTTTTACTTGTATTGTGTTTGTTCCCCTCTACTTTGAAGATCAACAAAATGTAGGAAATAAATAGCAATTAAATTCTACATCTACAGATCGTGCCATGCTATGCATGGCACCAGTTCAGCACCATCCCAGACAGTTCATTGCTTTTTCAAGCAAGAGGTGGTCGCATGTATGATTTTGGCGTGTACAAAGGGAATTCAAGGGCCATCATCTGTGGTGAAAACTAGTGCAGGTTTGTTGAAGACTTCGACCAGCGAGAAGGCGACCTTGTCTCCTTCGATTTGACTGAAGATATTCCTATGGTGTACTTCTGCAACTTGCCAAGGACATGCGATCAAAACGAAGAGCGTAAAGATCCTCTAGAATCAGCTGTCATAACGAAGGGAATTAATCTGATGAAGCAAGAGGAGCTGAACCTACATGACCTTTTGGCGATGAAGAAAGGTTATATAGGTGCATTTTTTGTCCATCGCTTCACCAAGTCGAACATAGCAGGAAAGACGATGGTATGTTTTTGGTGTATTAGTATTTTCTATTTTGTACGCAATTTTCTTTGTTTTTTCATGGAGAGAAAGATTAATGATATGCTATTTGTAGCTGAAACCAGTGAATACATTGATGTGTGTTTTTGCATATCCTTTTGTTTCCCATAACTGTAGATGTATCCTTATGTAATATATGTAGATGTAGCTGAAAATCCTTTTGTTTACAGTTCCTTCACATATTTGATAATTTTTCTTCCTATGATGGTGCATACAGAGATTACCGGCGAAAGTTGTCGACGCCCTGAAGACCCCAGGAGATGGGGAGATACCGGGAGATGGGCTTGCTGGCATTCGACTGTGCAAGGATAGTTTCATGCCGGTCAAGTACCACAAGTGTGATGATGGCCACATCGTCTTCGGCAAGGGATGGAGTGATTTTGTTGACAGTGAAGAGCTCAAGATTCATAAAGCCGTTCTTTTCGGTTTCAAGACCACCACCCATGAAGATCTTCAGATCAAGGTGGTTATGAACATGCTGACCGAGGAGCCACAAATGTAGCACGACAACGCAAGAGTGTCCTTTACACTAGGTATAGTGCGAAAACTATGTTGATAGCAGTTATGCATCTATGGGGTTACGTCTTCATTCTGTCTTGGGTGACGATGACTATGAGAGGAGGACATGTTGCAGTTAGAGTAAATGCTAGGATTGGGCCCTATTCAGGACTCAAAATAGGGCTTACACAGGTGGTTGCTTTATTGGCTGTTGTTTCCCTGGCTATAATCATGAACGATGGTAATGCAAATGGAATCGTTAAGGGGGTTTTATTAATAATTTAACTCATGGAGTTAAGATGGTAGAACTACCTATGAGTGTTTGCGTAGGAGATGCGGGAAGGGCATCAGTTGTGTTCTTGACTCTTTGGTAATGCAGGAATAATGTGAGATTACAAAATAACTGGTATAGTGATTTTATGATTCTTGTTTGGCTAATTTGCTTGTGGATCATGGGATGGTCTATATTGCAGATGAAGGTGGTAAAAAAAGAGGTGCTGATGTTGGGAGCAAAGCTGCTAGAGCATGTAGCAGGTGAATTGTATAGATCATCGCAAGTGTGGAGTCATAGCGTACTGCGGTGTCACCTGCGCATCTCTCAGCTATATTTTCTCTCCTCTGCCGTAGTTTTATTTTTTGGGCCTTGATGTTAAGTCTGGATGGTCTTGCTACCATGTATGATTTGTGCTGCTAGTTGATTACTTTAGTTTCTAGCTGTAGTTTGTATCAGTGGCTTGAAAGACCATGTGGTTTCTGTTAATGGAAAATCAGAGGGGGCGACCCTTCTTTTGATTAAAAAATGAACTTTCTATATTCAATAAAAAAAATGAACTTTCTCTATTCAACCCCAGTTGAGAATAGTATTTATGATAAATCTGAAATAATCTTTTGGTAAAAATGGCTATCACATTCTGTATCATAGCTAGCGAAACCGAAACAAAATAAATGTCTTAAGTATAACTAGCAAAAAGGCCCGTGCGTTGCAACGGGAGAAAACACCCGTGCAAACCCAAGGTGACGTTTAGTTCAATCCTCTTCTTCCTCAACCTCCTCCCCCAAACCCAATCTAAATTTGTCACTGCCATTGATGGATCAATTGGCTCAAACACATCGCACTCTAAATTTGTGCAACAACATAGATACTCAAGTGTCTTTCGACAGCTCCAATCTGGACGAACTATTTTCAATGAGCAATAACAACTATGTGAAAAGTGTCTTATTTAGTATCCCGTTGGGGCCTAGGCGGCTAGGTGCAACGCTCGAGATCCACATCGTTGATCCATCATTTGTTGGGCATGTGTGGATGTAGGTTTAGAACTTGGGCGTTTGAGAATCTAGAGAATCCACATCTAGTTCCCACTTACTAAACTTAAGCCAGGTTCTTGCTTCGTGGTTGGGTAGCTTTCATATACAACATATTCTTGCTTCGTGGTTAGGTAACATGCATGTGTCATGGATCGATGCGGAGTCCTTAGGCCAATTTGTGTAGAAGCCAGCTTCCACGTAGGAACAAATTTCACACATGTATTTTAACTGGTGCGATTAGATCTATTGAGAGAGGTGGGAGTAAATCACAAAATGAATCTAGCTCAGCTGGTTGCAGCCTTTATGCACTGCCTGAGAGGTAGCAAGTTCCAGATACATCAGGGTAGTGTTTTTATCTATTTTTGTTGGCCCAGCGAGGGACGTCACATGGGACGGCTTCATTGGCCGGTGAGGCACAGGCTGTTTGCGGATGAATTTTAGACGCCAACCATTTTTTCATCTGGACTACGGATAATTAGTACCACCTCGTGTATAAGACAGTTAATATAGGATCAGATGCGGGACGAAACCAAGAATATCACCTTGCTTTATTAGTAGGTATAGATATCTCGTGAACGTGGATCAAATTAGGGAAGACAGCTAGAATAAAGGATGATTCAACTTGCAGGAAATTTGAACTTATGACTTACTAGCAGTATAATATAGTTTACAGACTATCAGCTAGATAAATAGAAGAAACATTTTAGGTTGACTCATTCTTCCTTCCGGACTTCCTCGGCCGCCTAGATGGTTTGGCGAGATGCTGGCACTGGCTGTCGAACCCCTTCTGGAAGTTCACCAAGCGCCTGTATACATCGTAGGTGGCATACACGTCCCTGGAAGCATAATATTTGTTCTTCAAGGGCAAGGGCGCTTCTGTCCATATATGGTGGTCATCTTCTGTGATAGCATCCTTCATCTTGTTGTAGCTATGGTGGATGATAGAACCAACGTAGTCAGTCAAGCCATACTTTGCCTTAATCGTCACTGGATCAGGCACTCTCCACATACTCTAGATATCCACAAAGTTTCGTACCACCAGACCAACACGCTTGAGTTTTTTCTAGTCATTGTTGATGTCCACCCAAACAAAGGTGTACTCCTCGTCCAGCAAGAAGGCAGCCAGCAGGCCGCAGTGCTCATCAGCAACGCTTATGTGGTACATGAGGACGTAGAGGCCAACGCATAACTGGACCATGACAACCATCTGTGTTGGACCATGAGGCCAGGTGAACTCCACATCCATTCCAACTATCTTCTGGTCGTCGTTCTGCAGCCAGTACTTGAATCTGCGAATGCAGTACTCAACACAGCTAGCCTTGTTCGTGTATGATAACCCACAAGTATAGGGGATCAGTTGTAGCCTTTCTCGATAAATAAGAGTGTCGAACCCAACGAGGAGCTAAAGGTAGAACAAATATTCCCTCAAGTTCTATCAACCACCGATACAACTCTACGCACGCTTAACGTTCGCTTTACCTAGAACAAGTATGAAACTAGAAGTACTTTGTAGGTGTGATAGGATAGGTTTGCAAGATAATAAAGAGCACGTAAATAAAATCTAGGGGCTGTTTAGAGAAAGAAACAACTAAGTTAGTTTTAGTAGAGAGCTTTTTGTCACAAGAAAGTTATTTGTCCCTAGGCAATCGATTACTAGACCGGTAATCATTATTGCAATTTTATATGAGGGAGAGGCATAAGCTAACATACTTTCTCTTCTTGGATCATATGCACTTATGATTGGAACTCTAGCAAGCATCCGCAACTACTAAAGATCATTAAGGTAAAACCCAACCATAGCATTATAAGGTATCAAGTCCTCTTTACTTCCATACGCAAACAACCTACTTACCCGGGTCTGTGCTTCTGTCACTCACGCCACCCACCATAAGCGAATCATGAACATATTGCAAACCCTACAGCGGGGATCCCACATGCTTGTGTGACATGGAGAGCACCATAGGACAGCACCAATAATAAAACATGCAACTCAAACCAATCACGATCATCAATCAACCGATAGGACAAAACGGATCTACTCAAACATCATAGGATAGCCATACATCATTGGGAAATAATATATAGCGTTGAGCACCATGTTCAAGTAGAGATTACAATGGGGAGAAGAGGTGTTACACAGCTGCATAGAGGGGGAGAGAGTTGGTGATGACGGCGGCGAAGTTGTTGGTGTAGATCGCTGTTACGATGATGGCCCCGGCGGCGTTCCGGCGCCACCGGGAGAGAGGGGGAGAGAGCCCCCCTCCTTCTTATTCTTCCTTGACCTTCCCCCTAGATGGGAGAAGGGTTTCCCCTCTGGTCCATGGCCTCCATGGCAGCGGAGGGGCGAGAGCCCCTCCGAGATTGGATCTCTCTCTCTCTGTTTCCTTCCGTTTCTGCGTTCCCAGATTCTAGCCTTTCACCGTTTCTTAAATTCTCGGAGATCCGTAACTCCGATCGGGCTGAAATTTTAAAATGATTTTTATCCGGATATTAGATTTCTTGCGGCCGAAGAAGGGCACCAACCGCCTTATGGGGTGGCCACAAGGGCCCAGGGCGTGCCCCCCTGCCTTGTCGCCGCCTCGGGCATCGTCTCGCGTTGATTCTTTTTCCCAAAAATCACATATATTCCAAAAAAAATCTTCGTAAGTTTTTATCACGTTTGGACTCCGTTTGATATGGATTTTCTGTGAAACAAAAAATATGCAACAAACAGGAACTGGCACTAGGCACTGGATCAATATGTTAGTCCCAAAAATAGTATAAAAGTTACCAAAAGTATATGAAAGTTGTAGAATATTGGCATGAAACAATCAAAAATTATAGATACGATGGAGACGTATCAGCATTCCCAAGCTTAATTCCTGCTCGTCCTCGAGTAGGTAAATGATAAAAAAGATAATTTTTGATGTGGAATGCTACCTAGCATAATCTTGATCATGTAATCTAATTATGGCATGAATATTAAGACGAGTGATTCAAAGCAATAGTCTATCATTTAACATTAAGAAATAATACTTCAAGCATACTAATAAACAATCATGTCTTCTCAAAATAACATGGCCAAAGAAAGTTATCCCTACAAAATCATATGGTCTGGCTATGCTCCATCTTCGTCACACAAAGTATTTCATCATGCACAACCCCGATGACAAGCCAAGCACTTGTTTCATACTTTTAATGTTCTCAAGCCTTTTCAACTTTCACGCAATACATGAGCGTGAGTCATGGATATAGCACTATAGGTGGAATAGAATATGATGGTGGAGGTTGTGTGGAGAATAAGAAAAAAGGAGAAAGTCTCACATCGACGCGCCTAATCAATGGGCTATGGAGATGCCCATCAATTGATGTCAATGCGAGGAGTAGGGATTGCCATGCAACAGATGCACTAGAGCTATAAGTGTATGAAAGCTCACAAATGAAACTAAGTGGGTGTGCATCCAACTTGCTTGCTCATGAAGACCTCGGGCATTTGAGGAATCCCATCATCGGAATATACAAGCCAAGTTCTATAATGAAAATTCCCACTGGTATATAAAAGTGATAACTCAAGAGACTCTCTATATGAAAAGCATGGTGCTACTTTGAAGCACAAGTGTGGAAAAAGGATAGTAGCATTGCCCCTTCTCTCTTTTCTCTCATTTTTTTCTTTTTCTTTTGCTCTCTCTTTTTTTTGGCCTCTTTTTTTTTGTCCGGAGTCTCATCCTGACTTGTGGGGGAATCATAGTGTCCATCATCCTTTCCTCACTGGGACAATGCTGTAATTATGATGATCATCACACTTTTATTTACTTACAACTCAATATTACAACTCGATACTAGAACAAAGATATGACTCTATATGAATGCCTCCGGCAGTGTACCGGAATGTGCAATGATCTAGCATAGCAATGACATCAAAAAACGGACAAGCCATGAAAACATCATGCTAGCTATCTTACGATCATGCAAAGCAATATGACAATGAATGCTCAAGTCATGTATATGATGATGATGGAAGTTGCATGGCAATATATCTCGGAATGGCTATGGAAATGCCAAGATAGGTAGGTATGGTGGCTGTTTTGAGGAAGATATAAGGAGGCTTATGTTTGACAGAGCGTATCATATCACGGGGTTTGGATGCACCGGCGAAGTTTGCACTGACTCTCGAGGTGAGAAAGGGCAATGCACGGTACCGAAGAGGCTAGCAATGATGGAAGGGTGAGAGTGCGTATAATCCATGCACTCAACATTAGTCATAAAGAACTCACATACTTATTGCAAAAATTTATTAGCTATCAAAACAAAGTACTACACGCATGCTCCTAGGGGGATAGATTGGTAGGAAAAGACCATCGCTCGTCCCCGACCGCCACTCATAAGGAAGACAATCAAAAACAAATCATGCTCCGATTTCGTTACATAACGGTTCACCATACGTGCATGCTACGGGAATCATAAACGTTAACACAAGTATTCTTACCAATCCACAATTACTCACTAGCATGACTCTAATATCACCATCTTTATATCGCAAAACTATTGCAAGGAATCAAACATATCATATTCAGTGATCTACAAGTTTTATGTAGGATTTTATGACTAACCATGTGAATGACCAATTCCTGTCAACTCTCTAAATAGATATAAGTGAAGCAAGAGAGTTTAATTCTTTCTACAAAATATATGCCCATGCTCTAACAAATATAAGTGAAGCAATAGAGCATTCTACAAATGGCAGTTTTTCTATGTGTAGGGAAACAGGCAATCCAAACTTCAAATGATATAAGTGAAGCACATGAAGCATTCTATAAAGCCATACTCAAAAGATATAAGTGACGTGCAAAGAGCATTCTATAAATCAACCAAGGACTATCTCATACCAGCATGGTGCATTATTAAAAGAAAAATAAAAAGCACATGACGCTCCAAGATTTACGCATATCATGTGACGAATAAAAATATAGGTCCAAGTAAAATTACCGATGATCGTTAGAAGAAAGAGGGGATGCCTTCCGGGGCATCCCCAAGCTTAGTTGCTTGGGAGTCCTTGAATATTACCTTGGGGTGCCTCGGGCGTCCCCAAGCTTAGGCTCTTGCCACTCCTTATTCCTTCATCCATCGTGATCTCACCCAAAACTTGAAAAATTCAATCACACAAAACTTAACAAAACCCTCGTGAGATCCGTTAGTATAATAAAATAAATTACCACTTTAAGTACTGTTGCAAACTCATTCATATTTTATTTTTGCATTTTAGCTACTGTATTATAACTTTTCCATGGCTTATACCACCGATACAATCGATAGTTTCATCAAAACGAGCAAAACAATGCATCAAAAACAGAATCTGTCAAAAACAGGACAGTCTGTAGCAATCTGAAAATCCACCATACTTCTGTAACTCTTAAAAATCTTAAACATTAGGACAAAATAAACAATTTTTATATAAGTACTGTGAAAAAAGTTTCATAAGAGTTTGGCTTTCCAGTAAAAAATGTAAAATCACGGACTACAGCCAAAGTTTCTGTTTTTGCACCACACATACCAAACAAGCAATCTAATCATCCTAAAGGCAAATCTTGGCACATTATTTTTATAATACAATGGATTTATACAAGGGGATAATTATTTTTGTTGAAAAGTTTCTATAGTTCAAGATTGGCAAAGTTTCCATTGGCATGAACAAAGTTCAAGGAGCTCCCCCACTTCAACGGTGCTCGTCCTTCTTACTTTCACTTTTCTTTTTGAAAAAAATTTGGGTTCCGCACTTTATTTTTTTGTTTTTAAACTATATAAAAAGCACTCAACAGAAATTAATGACTCTCTAAAACTTCCGGGTTGTCTCCCTGGCAGCGCTTTCTTTAAAGCCATTAAGCTACGCATATAGTGCTCAAGTAATGGATCCACCCGGATCCCAAGGTATATCAAAGCCAATTTTAATTAACAATGATTTGTATTTTAGTAGTGAGCACAAAGCAACATATATCATGCAAAAATGAAGTCTAACTCTATTCCTATGCATTGGCATGTCATAAAGAACAATTCATGCACACAAAGGAAAGGCCAATGCATAGTATAAACAGTTTCTTGCAATTTTATCGTATTGGAAACATAGAGAGGCGGAGATGTAGTTCCTCTCTCATAATAATTGCAAGTAGGACCAGCAAGCACATGCATATTATATTTATCAAAATCATCATGTGCAATAGTAGAACGCGACCCATCAATATAGTCCTTAATAAGCGCAAACTTCTCCGATATGGTATAGTTGGGAGAATTCAAAAAGATAATAGGATTATCATGTGTCGGTGTACTAAGTATTGGGCCACTAGTACCCCATACTTGTGCACAGGCAGTTGTAGCCGTCCTTGCGGCAAGGCTTGCCGGGATCAAGTCGAGGTCGATTCAAGTCATCAAGGAAATCGTCAAGTCAGAGATCTGAGGATCAGCAGATAAGCAAAGCTGGAAATCGAAGGCCAGCTTCCCCGGCAAGATCCTTGCCGGGATGGCCCGTGGAGCCCGGCAAGCCTCGGCGCCTGGCAAGGCTTGGTTCCCAGCAAAGCTTGGCGCCCGGCAAGCCCTGGCGCCCGGCAAGGCTTGGCGCCCGGCAAGATTCGGCGCCCGGCAAGATTCTGCCACTGTGCCACCGCTTCGGCACAGTAACGAGTCTGACATTCTGGCTCCTTCCATGGATGCGTGGCGGCATGCCAGTGGAGGAGAGCTTAAGCGGTGCTGATGGGATGGCCCCTTTTTCCATCCCCAAGAAAGTGAGGACACCTAAACGGACACCTCACGGTGCATTAAATGCGTTTGTCCTAATCCGTCAGGGGTTAGGTATGATACCCTGTAGCTACTTTACACCTCAGTGTATGTATATTTTGCCACTGTGGAGACCCCTTTGAGCATATAAAAGGAGGCCCAAGGCAACTGCTATAGAGGAGGAGAACTTCTGGCCCATTCTGCATGCGTAGCTGCTCTTTGAATGTACTGTTCATTGCAAGCGCTCCTGAAGGCTGGGCTCAAGAACATCAATAAGAACACAAAGCAGGAGTAGGGTTTTACGCTGATCAGCGGCCCGAACCTGGGTAAAAACCTCACGCGTCGATCACTGGTTCTGCTCTTTGCGTATACCTCTCCCCCCGCCGAATCGTAAAGGGGTCTCTCGGGATCCCATAGGTGTCGTGCACCGACATCTTTGGCGCGCCAGGTAGGGGGATTGAAGGTTGCGTGAACCTGATCTGGTGGTCGGCGCCCTAGTTCCTTCATCATCTTCATCATCATGCCGCCCAAGAAGAAGAACGCTGCGACAGCACAACCGTCCGGGTCCGTTTTGCCTGCGCCTTCGCAGACAGGCGATGGTGTGGGTGCAGAAGGAAGAGGACTAGAACCCCCGCGGTGTTCTGGTGACCCAAGCCAAGCGAGCGGTATCGTTCGCAGTGGCAGTGGTAACTTGCGCGCCGCTGGATCTAGAGATGGTGCTGTGTTGCCTACGGGTGGCACAACTAACTCTTGGGATCGAAGGGCGCCTGCTGGAGCTCCCACGCCGGCGCAAGCCTTGCAACCTACTCAGGTCGTGCGAGATGAGCGACATCATGGCGCTGGTGGTTCGGGGTGTCCCCACGAAAAGGTTTCTGCGCATAGATCCCAAGATGCGCGGGACCAGCATGCACACCGAGCTGCCGGCGGAGGTGGTGCGCGCTCGTGTGACCGTGGCGGTGCTCCTTCTAACTTGGTTAGGATTCAGAGCACCTCACGTACCTCGCACTTGTCGCCGCCACCTACGCCAGCGGAAGCCTTGGCACGTGCACAGCTGCTCCTCGATTTTCCCCCCGCCCCGGAGAAGATGGAGGAGTGGCGAGCTACTATCCAGAGCCTTATCGGCTTCGCTAACAAGGATGGACCACAAGAGGCAGGGCCCTCTCAGCAGAGACCCATCTATCCGGCGCGAGCCGGTGCAGAGAAAACCAGGGGTGGTGCAACTACAGTGCACTCCCCTCCGCGGCGTCAGTGGCGGCCAACAACTCAGCAAGTCGACCGCCATGAAGAAGTTTCCATGGCATCGTCCGATCCACGGATGCGCCGTGATCAGCGTCTGGTTCTCCAGGAACGAGGCAAGGAGGACGCTCGAACAACCATCGAGCAGCGACGGGAAGTGCGCTATCAGTCTAATAAGCGCGCGGGGCCGGTTGTCGACGAGCCTACGCCAGGGAACGTAGGAGACTTGCCTTACGAGGTAGGACCTCCAGCGTTTACCCGTGAGCTGCGGCAAGTCCAGTGGCCCAATCTCCGAACCTTCAAGCCGGAGGTCCCGGAGAAATATGACGGCAAGACCCATCCCTCGGAGTTCCTGAGCATCTACACCATTGCGGTGCAAGCTGCCGGGGGCCGAGATGACAAGATACTCGCCAATTACTTCCCGTTGGTGCTCAAACCCAACGTCAGGTCGTGGTTGATGCATCTGCCGGAGGATTCTATTTCTTCCTGGTCAGATCTGTGCCATCAGTTTGTTGGCGCCTTTGTTGGAGGCCACCAAGCTCCTGGCCAAGAGAGTGATTTGCACATCATCCCTCAGAAGGAGGGCGAGTCCCTGCGCAAGTTTATGCAGAGATTCAGCCGGGTGCAATACAATATTCCTGACGTTCATCCTGCCGCTGTCATTAGCGCGTTCTACCAGAACGTGCGTAACCGCCGAATGCGGGAAGAGCTGGCGATGAACAAAGTTAGGAGTATTGCCGAGCTTTATGCTTTGGCTGACAAGTGCGCTCGAGCTGAAGAAGGGAGGAAACTCCCCGGTGAGGCTGTTGGTGCGGCAGGCGACTCCGAAGATGAAGACGCCGCGGCCCCGTCAAGGAAAGGCCGGCGGCAGAACAGGAAGCGCGTGAGCAAGGCCGTGCTTGCTGTCGAGGAATCCGGCAACCCTGGCGCCGCCAAGAAGGCCAAGGTTGGTGACCCCGGCAAGGATCTTGCCGGGTGCCCTTCCTGTCAGGCCTTGGCGGCTGCCGACAAGTCAGAGAACTCCGGCAAGCAATATTGCAAGATCCATCGCACTAAGGGCCACGATCTCCAGAACTGCCGGCAAGTTGAGCAGCTTGCCGAGAAGCAGAGGGCCGAATACGAGAGGCGAGACAAGGAGAAGGCCAAGATGGTGCTGAGGGGTCCGGCAAGAAACGCGGTGGCCGAGGGGGTCGCCGCGGCAAGGCCAAACAGCAGAAGGATCGGCCCGCTCGGGGCCGAGATAAAGAAGGAGATGATGATGAGGAAGATGATGAATCCAGTGAGCAGGAATTCCAGAAGGCTACGGAGGCTATGTGCATTGATGGAGGTGCCTCGCTGCATTCTTCCCACCGCCAACTTAAACAGTGGGTGCGGGAGGTTAATGCGGCAGAGCCATCCCCCGATGCATGTAGGCCTCTGAAGTGGTCCAGCACGCCTATCATCTTTGATGCCGAGGATCACCCTGATCGCACAACTGCGGTCGGGTGTTTGCCATTGTTGGTTTCCCCGACAATTCGCAACCTCAAGGTGACGAAGATGTTAGTTGACGGCGGGGCCGGCCTAAACTTAATCTCACCAGATGTGCTCACAAAGCTTCAGATTCCCGACGAAGACCTCGAGGAAACGGGTACGTTTCAAGGGGTCAATCCGGGAAGAACCCAGCCTAAGGGCAAGATCACGCTACCGGTAACATTTGGCAGCGAGTTTAACTTCAGGACCGAAAAGGTGGTGTTTGATGTCGCCAAGATCCCCATGTCATACAATGGGATCCTTGGTCGGCCAGCGCTGGCTAAGTTTATGGCGGCATCACACTACGCGTATAACGTGTTGAAGATGCCCGGGCCGTTGAGCGTCATCACTATCCATTCCGATAAGAAGGATGCGCTCATTTGTGCCGACCAACTTTACCGGGAAGCAGTTGCAGCACCTGCCATCAAGGCATCTGCTCCTGCCGCTGGAACTCCCGGGGGGAAGAAGAAGACCGGCACCGGCAAGAACCTTGGCGTGAACTCCGGCAAGCGCACCTCCTCGGAGTGCTGCGCTTCCGTCGAGGACACACCAGAAAGTTCCGCCGGCAAGAACAAGAAGTCCAAGGCCGCCCCGCCGGAAACCAAGAAGGTGCCTGCCAAGGAGGACGGAACGGGTGGAACTTTTACCATAAGTTCCACCCTAGATGACAAATAGGAAAGCGCGCTCGTTGCTTTCCTGCGGGCGAATGTCGACGTGTTTGCATGGCAACCGTCTGACATCCCCGGTGTTCCCAGGAAGGTAATTGAGCACCACCTTGCTGTCTGTCCTCATGCGCGGCCCGTCAAGCAAAAGGTGAGGAAACATGCCTTGGAGCGGCAAGAATTCATCGCCGAAGAAATTAAGAAGCTGGAGGCGGCAGGATTGGTCAAAGGAGTGCTTCATCCAACCTGGTTGGCTAATCCGGTTGTAGTGCGGAAAGCGAATGGGAAATGGAGGCTTTGTATCGATTATACAGATATCAATAAAGCTTGTCCAAAAGATCCTTTTCCCTTGCCGCGCATCGACCAGATTGTGGATGCCACCGCTGGTTGTGATCTCCTGTCCTTCCTTGATGCCTATTCAGGGTATCATCAGATTTTTATGGCGAAGGAAGATGAAGAGAAGACCGCCTTTATCACCCCATGTGGTACGTATTGTTTCATACGGATGCCTTTCGGGTTGAAAAGTGCTGGTTCAACATTCGCCAGAGCAATCCAGATTGGTTTTGAGCCACAACTCCATAGAAATATGGAGGCATATATGGATGATATAGTGGTCAAAACTAAGGATAAAGCAACGCTCATTCAAGACCTAGAAGAAACATTTGCAAACTTGCGCAAGATCAACTTGAAGCTCAATCCTGAGAAGTGCGTGTTCGGTGTTCCTTCCGGCAAGCTCCTCGGATTCTTTGTATCTTGCCGGGGAATCGAAGCGAACCCCGACAAGATCAAAGCCATTGAGCAAATTGAAGTGCTGAGACGCGTCAAGGATGTGCGTCGTCTTGCCGGCTGTGTTGCTGCTCTAAGCAGGTTTATTTCCAAATCTACTGAGCACGCCCTGCCCTTCTTCAAAATTTTGAAGAAGGCAGGTCCAATGAAATGGACTCTGGAAGCGGAGGTAGCGCTGCAAGATTTGAAGAAATACCTTTCTTCTCCGCCGACGCTAGTCGCACCTAAACCACAAGAACCGTTGCTGCTGTATCTAGCGGCAACAAATCAAGTGGTTAGTGCTGCGCTGGTGGCGCAGAGAGAAGCTGATGAGGAAGCAACATCAGCGGCAGGACCGCCAAGTGACGCGGCAAGATCTTTCCCGGCAAGGGTTGATCCCGGCAAGACAGGATCTGCGCAAACAGAAGAACCCGTGCAGAAGAAGAAGGTGGTGCAGCGCCCAGTTTATTTTGTTAGCTCCCTTTTACAAGGAGCTAGGTCAAGATATTCTGGTGTGCAGAAGTTGCTTTTCGGCCTCCTTATGGCCTCAAGAAAGATGCGCCATTATTTTCAAGCACATGAGGTCACCGTCGTCACTCGCTTTCCGTTGCAACGGATTTTGCAAAATCCGGAGGCAACCGGCAGGATCGTGGAGTGGGCGTTGGAGCTGTCCAGCTTTGGTCTTAAGTTTGAAAGCACTTCCACAATTCAGAGCAGGGCCTTGGTGGAGTTCATTGCAGAATGGACCCCGACGCCAGACGAAGAAGTTCAAGAAACAAGTCTCCCCGGCAAGGAAATCGATCAGCAATGGGTTATGTACTTTGACGGGGCTTTTTCGCTGCAAGGCGCCGGTGCTGGCGTGCTGCTTGTCGCACCCACCGGGGAGCACCTCAAGTACGTAGTCCAAATGCATTTTCCCCGGGAGAGTTCGACCAACAACACTGCAGAATACGAGGGTTTGCTTGCCGGTCTTAGGATCGCGGCAGACCTTGGTATCAAAAAGCTCGTCATCAAAGGCGATTCACAACTTGTCGTCAGGCAGGTCAACAAGAACTATCAAAGCCCATTGATGCAGGCCTACGTAGATGAAGTGAGGAAATTGGAAGAGCGCTTTGACGGTCTGCAGATGGAGCACGTTCCTCGTGCCGAGAACAGTGTTGCTGACGACCTGTCAAAGCGTGCTGCCCTCAAGTTGCCTGTGGAACCAGGAACTTTTGTGCTCCAATTGACTCAACCATCCGTGGCACCATCGATGCGGCAAGAAAAGAGAAGAAAGTTGAACTCTGGCCAGTACTTCCCGGCAGAGCTCCCCGGAGCCACCGGCAAGGAAATTGCCGGGATCGACACGCCTGCCGGGGAACAACAGGCTCCGGCAGGGCCTCAGGCCTTCGCTGTCGAGACAAATGTTCCCCCGGCGGACGAGATGCCTTTAGTCCTAGTTGTCGAGCCCCAGGCTCCAGCATGGGCGCATTACATTGTCCATTTCCTTCAGACAGGTGAACTCCCTGAGAAACAAGAAGAAGCGGAGAGAGTAGCCCGTCGGTCTGTTATGTACAAGTTCGTCGATGACGTCCTGTACAGAAAGAGACCAAACAGTGTGAAATTGAAGTGCATTCCTCGGGAGGATGGACTAGAGCTGTTGGCGGAGATACATGGGGGCATGTGTGGCTCTCACATAGGGTCAAGAGCACTTGCCGAAAAAGCATTCCGGCAAGGTTTCTTTTGGCCTACCGCCCTCCAGGATGCGACTGCACTAGTAACCAAGTGTGAAGCGTGCCAGTTTCATTCGAAGAAATTACATCAGCCAGCTCAAGCTCTTCAAACAATCCCTCTCTCCTGGCCATTTTCGGTCTGGGGGCTCGACATACTGGGCCCCTTTCCCCGTGCTACCGGGGGCTTTGAGTACTTGTACGTTGCTATCGACAAGTTCACAAAGTGGCCGGAGGTGGAAGTAGTGAGGAAGGTGACAGCGCAGTCGGCTGTCAAGTTCTTCAAAGGAATTGTTTGCCGTTTCGGTGTGCCTAACAGGATCATCATCGACAACGGCACGCAGTTCACAAGTCGCACCTTCATGCAGTACGTCCAAGACCTTGGCGGCAAGATTTGTTTTGCCTCTGTTGCTCACCCGAGAAGCAACGGCCAAGCGGAGAGGGCCAATGCTGAAGTGCTGCGCGGTCTCAGGACCAGAACTTTTGACAGGCTGAAAAAGTGCGGAAGACGCTGGATTGATGAGTTGCCGGCGGTTCTTTGGTCAATCAGAACGACACCAAATCGAGCCACCGGCTAGACGCCCTTCGCTCTGGTCTATGGAGCGGAAGCAGTTCTCCCCACGGAACTCATATACGGGTCTCCTCGAGTGCTCGCTTATGATGAGCTCGAGCAAGAGCAACTGCGGCAAGATGACGCTGTGCTCCTTGAGGAGAATCGTCTTCAGGCTGCTGTGCGAGCTGCACGCTACCAGCAAGCTTTGCGCCGCTATCATAGCCGCAAAGTTCATGCCCGAAGCCTTGAGGAAGGCGACCTTGTTCTTCGACGGATTCAGTCCGCCAAGAATTCAAACAAGTTGACGCCAAAGTGGGAAGGCCCTTATCGGGTAGTACGAGTCACCAGGCCTGGCGCTGTCCGCCTGGAGACCGAAGATGGCATTCCAGTGAGTAATTCCTGGAATATCGAACATCTTCGCAAGTTCTATCCATAAGGCGCGGTTGCCGGGGGCTCCCGGCAACCACCTTTTTGTACAGGTCTTGCCGGCAAGGCATGTGATACTTTGTACAAAGCCAGGCGCAGACCCTGAGCACAGATGAATAAATTTAAGTGTTGTACATTCCCTTATTGATTCCCATGTTCATATTCATATATGCATGTTTGTCTAAGATGTTGTATGGCACCTGATCCCGGTAAGTTCTAACGAACCGCCAAGGTTTCATCCCTTTATTTTCTCTTCTTTCTTTTTCTCAAAGACAGAAGGATTCCTCGCGTGCACATTTGCCGGGGGGAAGGGAGACATGAATACCAGTTGGTGACGTTCGGAATCGATGCTTGCCGGAGGAAGAACAAAGCCAGAAAGCTAAGTCCTAAAACCTTAGAGCAAGTGTTTTCTTTAGTTACCAAGTTGCTTCCTTAGACGATTCCAATTCTTGTATGGAAAATCTGCACGCGAAGGAACCTTTGCTGTAATCAGTTGCACCCTTATTTTGTTTCGAGTCCGCTCAACAATTTAAGTGGCTGCACTGAGAACACCAAGGAGTCTTGCCGGCTGCTGCGCCTCCGGCAGGCTGCTGAAGTCCCGCACCCAGCGCTCGCGGCAGGTTGCGCGCCGGCAAGTTTTTTAGTAAGCGTAGGATGAACTCCATACATAAAGGAATCAGACAAGGAAAGTAGCTAGCATGAGCCTAAAACATAGTCAGATTATATTGCATCCATGAGTTGCCGCAGTTCTAACTTGAGACATAATTGTCTTTTACATGAGATGATGGCGGCAAGAATAAAAGAGAAGCACTCAATCCCTGCGCTGGCCTTCGATCCTTTTGATGGAGTCCACCTTCTCAAGGATTGGCGCGATGCACTTTTCGAGCGCATCAACATTTGCATCCTTTGGCAGATGGCCGAGTGCGCTGGAGAGGTTGATGCCGGGATTGCTGTGCACCACCTTGATGAGCACCTTGCGAAGGACGGCCCGGCAAAGGCGGCGAGTCTCGTTCGCCAGTTGGGTCGCCCGGCTGGCCTGGAGCGCCCTCAACGCGTTGACGATGATTTCAAAGAACATCGTCAACCTGGCGCTTGGGGATATTCTTTCCTCGGAAGAATATCTGAAGTTCGACAAGCCCATGGTTGACAGTTCTGCGGTAAGCTTCTCCGCGGCAGCAATGAGACGACCAGTCCAGATCTCCACTCCTTTCTCGTACTCGTTCTGGGCAGCGGCGGCGCTCTTGAGCAGGTTCCTCTCTCCTTGGAGATCCTTGAGTAGAGCCTTCTCACGGGCCTTGCCGGCCTCGAGAGACTTCTGCAGCGTGGTCAGCTTCAGCTCCAGAACCGCGATACTATCAGCTGCGCAGGAGAGCTGCTTGGTCTTGTCAGACAGGGCGACTTGCATCTCTGCCAAGGAGTGGAGGGTTTTTTCCCTGTCCCCCTTGAGCGTCGAGAGCTCCTTGCCGTGCTCGTCGAGATCTGTCTCCAGCCTCTTCACTTTGTCGCTCAGCTCGTTCTTGGCAGCCTCTGCAACTTCGGCAGTATCGACGGCCTCCTTGAGCTTGCCGGCATGACTGGCAGTTAGAGCTTCGAGCGCCTCCTTGTGCTTCTGCTCCAGCTCCTGGGTCCGCCGCGCGACAAGATTTTCAATGTCTTCATCCTTGCTACGAAGCTTGGCGGCGAGCGCCTGCTCACGTGCGGTGAGATCTTCTTCGTAAGCGTCAAGAGCAACGCGGCACCCCGTCAGGAAAGCATCTTCGGCAGCAATCCTTTGAACAGCTTCATCATATGCCTTCTCCATATCTGATTGCTTCAGGAGGATCTCATTCCATTGCTGGCTCACTTGTTCTCGGCTGGCAACCAGCTCTTGGAGGGCCTCGGCGTGCCAGATTTGCATTTGTGCGACGCGCCTTTGAAAATCCGCTTCGGCTGCCTCGACAACTGCCATTCTGGAGTCCGCCTTCTCTTTTCGGGCACGATGGAGAGCCTGGAGTTTGCGGAAGTTCTCGCCCATGGCCTGAAGGAGCTGATCCTCTTCAGACTTGCCGCTGCTAGCGCTGGGATCGTCAACAACTTCGAGCCCGGCAGCGGCAATAATTTCCTCGAAAATTTCTCCTTCGGCTGGTGCCTCAGTGCTTGCCGTCCCTGGCAAGTTGATGAATAGATTTTCGCCAACCTTGAGATACTTGCTGGATGAGGGCTCTTCAAATATTGATGGCTGGTCTTCAGTGGCCGCCTCACCAGTGATAGGGGGCTCTGTGGCCGATGCAGCGCTTGGCGCTCCTGCGGCAGGAATGCTGTCAGTATGGTCCTCAGCCTCCCTGTCGCCCTCTTCAGCAGGTTTTTCGGCGATTTCCTTTTGTGTTGTCTTGACGGCCTCCCCGTCAAGAGCATCACCAGCCCCGGCAACGTCATCCCTGGTGGCCTCGCTGGCAGTGATCCTGTCCGCTTCGGCGGCGGCATCCCTGGCGGTCTCCTCGATGACGGCGTTGACGTCCATGTGTTCCATCACAGGGAACTCTGAAGGGCGAAGGAGGAGGACAGAATAAGATCGAGTTTTTGGATTTTGAAGTGACTAAAGATAAAGAGATAAGAGGAAAAGAATAACAAGCACTCTGAGGCGATCGAGTACCTGCGTCGGGCTGTCGAGAGGTGGCTTCGCCTCTCCCGGCAACTCTGGTTGCCGGGGTGGGTTGCCGGAGTTCGTGCTTGTCGGCTCCTCCTCAATCCGGACGGGCTCGTCGGCAGGATCTCTTGCCGGGGATGTGCTTGTGGGCGGAGCGGTCGATGAAGGAGGCACAATGGGGATATCTTCTCCTTGTTGCCGTACTTCTCCTGCGAACCCAAAGATATCAGCGGCAAGAATGAAAGCCTCGGCACCAGCCAACAGAAAAAGGGACGATGAACTTACGCTGGGGGCTGTGCTGGGGGCTGTGTTGAGGACTGGACTCTGGGCTGACAATGACAGTTTCCGGCGCGCTCGTGGAGCCCGCCGGGGGCTCGTCGCCCGTAGAAGTCCTTGACCTCTTCGCCATCCTCTCCAGCAAGGTTTCTGTATCACTGCGGAAACAATACAAGCAAGTCAGTAAGATTGATGCGGATTGGAAGGTAGGAGTTGTGGCAGATACTCACTCTTCTTCCTCTCGCTCTGGACTAAAGCCGGAGATGTCGAAGTCGACCTCCGTTGCAATGTCTGAGTGGGAAGGCGGATGAGGGGTCCTGGGCCGCTTGGCTGTGGCAGGCGCCGGGGCAGCTTCCGGCGCGGTTGTACGAGACCCTCCTGCCGCTCCGGCGGTGGTCGCTGGTGTGGGTCTCGCGCGCCGCGCGGGCTGTTGACGAGCCCCCTGCCGCGGTTCGGTCTTGCCGGCCACTTTCTTGCCGGGGGATTCGCCGCTCGATGTAGGCTGGCTTGCCGGGACGCCTGATGCGGCTTTCCGAAGGACACGCTTTGTCTTCTTTGGGGGCGAGGGCTCTTCTCGCGTCTCCTCTTCGGCCGTGTCTTCGCCGGATGAGTTCTCAGCGACTGCGCCGCCTTCTTCCCCGACAACCTTGTTCTCCTCGGCAGGTTTTGCCTCCACTACCACCTCTGCGTCGCTGGCTTCCCACTCTGTGAAGCCAACGCTGCCGGCCTCCACGGCAAAATTCGCTTCCTCCACTCTGGTAGCGATGTAGGCTACCTCCTGATCAGTGGTGGCGCGGATAAGATCTGACTCTTGCCGAACAGGCTTCTCCGTCAGATTGTCAAAGAACTTCTGTGCTTCTTCCTCGCTTGGCTCGACCCAGGTCGGGTCAAGGCCGTGGGCGTTAAACATCGGCAAGAAGGCAATGATTGACCCCAATGTAGAGTTGTTGCACAAGGGGACGATCCTTGCCGGCAGCCGGTGCTTGTCTTCGCGCTGGAATAACTTTTGGCGGAGAGCGCCAAGCTGCATAGCGGTCAGATTATTGTTCAGCCCGGGGCGCAGCCTCATGACATCTGCTGCGTTCTTATACTCCCAGACTGGCCTCCCCCTATTCTGCAGAGGGGCGATGCGGCGGCGGAGAAAGTCGAAGCCGATCATCTCCATTGTCAGCCCGGCAGCCTTCAAGCGGAGGATCCTGGTAGTGGCGATTGTGAGCTTCTCGTCTTCTGCGGCGAGATCGCCCCAATCCTTGCCGCGGACCACCTTCTGTCGCCGGGGATGACAAAAAGGATGAGGATCTGCTTCCTGGATCCAGCACCATTCGGCCCGCCACTCGTCCCACTTTTCGCGATAAACTCCATCTGGGTATATCTCTTTGTTCCAAGCCCTTGGAATCCAGGCAATAGATCCAGAGAGAGCCTCTCCTTTTTGGATTCGAGGATAGAAATAATGGCGGAAAAGAGCAGAATTGGGGATCACGCCAGCAAAATTCTCACAGAGATGGGCAAAGATAGACATGCAAAATACGGCATTCGGTGTGAAATCAAGAAGGCGGAAGCCGTATGTGTACATGATGTCGTTGAAGAAATCAGAAAAGGGTGGACAGAGCCCGCAATAAAAATACGCAGTGAAGAAGGGGTATCTGTCCGATCCACCTTTGGAACAAGCACCTGGGATTACGCGTGTGGCGGGGTGAGCTTGCGTTCCCTTTGCCCACATACATTGGTATCGCCCCTTCAAAGTTTCGGCGTCGAGCGTCGGAGGGAAGACGACGAGCCTCTTCCGCATCTTCACTAGTTCGCTCTCCGGAACTTCAGCTTTCGCCTCCTTGTCCGTGCCCTTGCCTTTGCTGCCCTTGGGCGGCATGGCGACTGTGAAGATGGAAGCCGGGGGGCAGAGCGAGCGCGGGAGCAGCGGGCAGAAGAGGAAAAAGGTTTCGCTCTGAGCTCGAGCAGAGGAAGGTGATGGCGATGGCCAGATTGGGAAGAAGAGGGGGGTGAATAGGTTTGCGCCTCCGCGACTTCTCCTTTTTATGGGGAAGGAGCGGAGCCGCCTTGTTTACCCCCCAATATGAATGCGCCTCTATGGGCGCGAGACAGTTTGCAGCCTTTTTGGCATGCTTCCCACGTCGCGCGCTCCATGCGCGTAGTGGGGGGCACAGTAAAACGAGATATTTACGAGCAGTTAATTCCCTGCCACGCGTGCCCGTGCACTGTTTGGGCCTAGCCCAACAACGCCTCGCACTCATGTATGGCCTAGGCCCGGGGGCTCCTGTCGGTGTACTAAGTATTGGGCCACTAGTACCCCATACTTGTGCACGGGCAGTTTTAGCCGTCCTTGCGGCAAGGCTTGCCGGGATCAGGTCGAGGTCGATTCAAGTCATCAAGGAAATCGTCAAGTCAGAGATCTGAGGATCAGCAGATAAGCAAAGCTGGAAATCGAAGGCCAGCTTCCCCGGCAAGATCCTTGCCGGGATGGCCCGTGGAGCCCGGCAAGCCTCGGCGCCCGGCAAGGCTTGGTTCCCAGCAAAGCTTGGCGCCCGGCAAGCCCTGGCACCCGGCAAGGCTTGGCGCCCGGCAAGATTCGGCGCCCGGCAAGATTCTGCCACTATGCCACCGCTTCGGCACAGTAACAAGTCTGACATTCTGGCTCCTTCCATGGATGCGTGGTGGCATGCCAGTGGAGGAGAGCTTAAGCGGTGCTGATGGGATGGCCCCTTTTTCCATCCCCAAGAAAGTGAGGACACCTAAACGGACACCTCACGGTGCATTAAATGCGTTTGTCCTAATCTGTCAGGGGTTAGGTATGATACCCTGTAGCTACTTTACACCTCAGTGTATGTACATTTTGCCACTGTGGAGACCCCTTTGAGCATATAAAAGGAGGCCCAAGGCAACTGCTACAGAGGAGGAGAACTTCTGGCCCATTCTGCATGCGTAGCTGCTATTTGAACGTACTGTTCATTGCAAGCGCTCCTGAAGGCTGGGCTCAAGAACATCAATAAGAACACAAAGCAGGAGTAGGGTTTTACGCTGATCAGCGGCCCGAACCTGGGTAAAAACCTCACGCGTCGATCACTGGTTCTGCTCTTTGCATATACCTCTCCCCCCGCCGAATCGTAAAGGGGTCTCTCGGGATCCCATAGGTGTCGTGCACCGACATCATGCATGGGTGAAATAGAAACAATTTCATTCTTAACATAAGGAACTATAGCAAGTTCATCTCCATAAGCATAATTCATATTGGCATCATGGCCATAAGCATAGCAAGCATCAAGTTCATCAAAAAGGGATATTTCAAACGAATCAAAGGGATCATAGCAATTATCATAGCAATCATCCTTCGGTAAGCACGAAGGGAATTTAAACAATGTATGAGTTGAAGAGTTACTCTCATTAGAAGGTGGGCATGGGTGATCAATCCGCTCTTCCTCCTTTTGTTCTTCACTCTCCTCGTCATCTTTTTCATCTAATGAGCTCACAGTGTCATCAATTTCTTCTTCCATAGATTCCTGCAAAATATTAGTCTCTTCTTGGACAGTGGAGACTTTCTCAATAAATGCATCAATATCGGCATTATATTCACAATTCTCATAGCAATATTTAAGTATAGCAAAATTTTCAGGTCTATAAACATCATCATCAAAAGCTTCATACTTTTCAAACAAAGATTCAATTTCATAAGCACCCTTCAAAGCAACAAATTCTTCTTTTCGTTCCACATCATAGTAATCATAAATACCATTAGCATAAGAAGCCAAGGTTTTATTATCATTAAATTTACATGAAAAGGGAAGGTGTGGAGCCTTCATCCTAGAGCAACAAGTATAATCATATCTCAAGCATAGTTCCCGAGCATACCAATGCAACATATGAATTTGATCCCATAATAGTTTCCCTTTTTGAGTCAAGCGATAATCCCTAAAGTATTCACGTTGATCCAACGTGTCTCTCATTATATAATTGAATGGGGTTTTCTCAGGATTATTAAAGTAGTGCATAATATCTTTCACATAAAGAGCATCGAGGGTTTTAGGAGGTTCTCCATCTCCATGAGTAGCAAGTACACCTAATTTTTTTGGTACTTCGTGTTCCATATCCATAACTAAAGATAGAGAACAACTTAGAACGGCAAATAAAATCTACTTAGTGATAAAGCAAACAAGCACACACGAGAATATTCACCCCACACTATTGCTCCCCGGCAACGGCGCCAGAAAAAGGTCTTGATAACCCACAAGTATAGGGGATCAGTTGTAGCATTTCTCGATAAATAAGAGTGTCGAACCCAACAAGGAGCTAAAGGTAGAACAAATATTCCCTCAAGTTCTATCAACCACCGATACAATTCTACGCACGCTTAACATTCGCTTTACCTAGAACAAGTATGAAACTAGAAGTACTTTGTAGGTGTGATAGGATAGGTTTGCAAGATAATAAAGAGCATGTAAATAAAAGCTAGGGGCTGTTTAGATAAAGAAACAACTAAGTTAGTTTTAGTAGAGAGCTTTTTGTCACAAGAAAGTTATTTGTCCCTAGGCAATCGATAACTAGACCGGTAATCATTATTGCAATTTTATATGAGGGAGAGGCATAAGCTAACATACTTTCTCTTCTTGGATCATATGCACTTATGATTGGAACTCTAGCAAGCATCCTCAACTACTAAAGATCATTAAGGTAAAACCCAACCATAGCATTATAAGGTATCAAGTCCTCTTTACTCCCATACACAAACAACCTACTTACTCGGGGTCTGTGTTTCTGTCACTCACGCCACCCACCATAAGTGAATCATGAACATATTGCAAACCCTACAGTAGGGATCCCTCACGCTTGCGCGACACAGAGAGCACCATAGGACAGCACCAATAATAAAACATGCAACTCAAACCAATCATCATAGGATAGCCATACATCATTGGGAAATAATATATAGCGTTGAGCACCATGTTTAAGTAGAGATTACAGCGGGGAGAAGAGGTGTTACACCGCTGCATAGAGGGGAAGAGAGTTGGTGATGACGGCGGCGAAGTTGTTGGTGTAGATCGCCGTCACGATGATGGCCCCGGCGGCGTTCCGGCGCCACCGGGAGAGAGGGGGAGAGAGCCCCCCTCCTTATTCTTCTTCCTTGACCTTCCCCCTAGATGGGAGAAGGGTTTCCCCTCTGGTCCATTGCCTCCATGGCGGCGGAGGGGCGAGAGCCCCTCCGATATTGGATATCTCTCTCTGTTTCCTTCTGTTTCTGCGTTCCCAGATTCTGGCCTTTCACCGTTTCTTAAATTTCCAGAGATCCGTAAATCTGATTGGGCTGAAATTTTAACATGATTTTTATCCAGATATTAGCTTTCTTGCGGCCAAAGAAGGGCACCAACCTCCTTACGGGGTGCCCAAAAGGGCCCAGGGCGCGCCCTACCCCCTGGGGCGCGCCGCCCTGCCTTGTCGCCGCCTCGGGCATCGTCCCGCGTTGATTCTTTTTCCCAAAAATCACATATATTCCAAGAAAAACCTCCGTAAGTTTTTATCGCGTTTGGACTCCGTTTGATATGGATTTTCTGTGAAACAAAAAATATGCAACAAACAGGAACTGGCACTGGGCACTGGATCAATATGTTAGTCCCAAAAATAGTAAAAAAAGTTGCCAAAAGTATATGAAAGTTGTAGAATATTGGCATGAAACAATAAAAAATTATAGATACGACGGAGATGTATCAGTGTACTTCAAAAAATTTTTGGTATTGCCATTTGCCCTGACAGCATAATCTTTCAAGAACGCCATGCCGAAGGACTATAATTGATGAAACCAGTATAAGACATGAAGCATGACAAGAACATGATAACAGAAAGCCGAGATGAATATGACGGCAGATAGTATAGTAATTCTGGCGGTATTGAAAGTTTATCTAAACAAGTGCATGAACAATTTAAACTAAACATGTACTCCCTCTGTAAAGAAATTTAAGATCTTTTAGATCACTAAAGTAGTGAACCAAAAGTTGTTATATTTCCTTGCAGAGGGAGTATATGCGATTTAACAATCAAAATTTATGCTGTTGAAATATTTATCTAAACAACTGCATCAACAATCAAGAATGAACATGTATCTATGAATTGTTCATCGCCCATGCAGATGAATCTGTGTGTACAAACTAAAGAAGCAGGAGAAAAACAAGAAATTGACAAGACAATGGACTAGATGTTGCATGCAGATGAATATGTGTGCAAAATTCTCATAAGGCAACGGACTACATGTTGCATGCAGATGAATCTGTGCGCACAAAATAAAGAAGCAGGAGAACAAGAAATTGACAAGAAGAAGGCCATCGTATGTGCTGCTACTGGAGAACTACTAACAAAATTGACAGGAAGGAGAACTCACCGATCCAGAAGCCAGATTGTTGGGAGAGTGGGCGACGCAGAGGAAGAGGGAATCGAGTGGACACAGAGGCAGAGGAACTGTTTTTTGAGAGTCGTGGCAGTGAGGACGAAGCACCCTCGCGCATGCCCGTCTTAAATAATTGGGACGGGACTCGTCCCGCCTGTTGGAGTCCTCGCTTTCCTTTCTCATGTTTTCATTTAAAATGGGCTCATCCCATTATAATAGGCCCATAAAGAAAGCACAAGAAGCCCAAACGCTTCACGGTTGAGATTTCTGATCTAAATTTGCTAAAAAAAATTACGTGATCTAAAACTACCTCTTCGTGAGATCTCTATGTGATATAAAACTACTTCTTCGTATTGTTTGTTTACGGTATATCCCAAATTCCCAATATTTCCTTGTGGTCGGTTGTTAGAGAATCCCCTATAAATACAAAGCTTTTCACGGCATAGATCGTATACTCCACCCCACGCCTCCAAGACCTAGCCTTCCATGACTACACCGAATTACCACCCCACGCCGCCCAAAGTAGCTCCTAGGTCGGAGAAGCCGACGGAGCCGTCATCTTTGAAGCCTGCATCGGCGAATTATGAGATGAAAGAGAAGCACACGTCAGAGAAGCCGACGAAAGAGAAGGGCACGTCAGAGAAGCCGGCGAAGCAAAAGGTGAAAGAGAACGGCAATGGAGCCGGTCGCCATCGAGAGAATCCTCCGGTAACGAGCGAGATCCTTCTATTCTGTATACTCCCTCCTTCCCAAGTCTAATTTTTTGCATGCAATCCCATAATTTACGGCGCACTTGCCTTTCAATCTCAGTTAGTTATAGCCATAACTAACTATCCCTATTTTACTGGAAGGGAGATCGTGGATGCCTTCCTCTCTTAGTTTTTAGTCGTGAATGCCTCTCTTTGTAATGAAACTTGCGATAATTTTCGTGCTGGAAAGTACTACACGTAACGATATGGAAAGGAGGGACTAGTAATTTAACTTTGTTTAAAACTAGCTACCGAATCAACAAAATAATCCAAGTACTCCTAAATGGCTGATCAAATACGCATTAGACAGAATACAAAGTAGTTTTGTACATAAGTTGTTTTCTCTTTTTGTTGATTGGCCTGTTTTAGACTAAACGTCTAGAAATTCAAAACTAGTGTTTGTAGCTAATTTGTTCACTGTGAATCTGTGGTAACTGGGCCAACTTGTGAGTTCTGCGCGTTTCAACGGTCACAATGTACATGATTTAGTAAAAACATGCAGAAATAAGAGCATGCCTCACTTAATTGGCATTGAGAACATCAAATGTATGTACTATATTAAATTTTAGGCTCACATGTTTCAGTCCATGTCAACAATTTTAGGCTGCTTGATGATGCCTAGTTGTGTTTTTGGTTGCTCGAGTCACTACTATGGTCATGTTTACTGGACATCATGGTTATCGTCCCTGTTTATATGCCTTAAAATTTGGAAATTGCTAATTTTTTGGCATAGGCTTTGTAAATGACGTTCAAGTTGACTGGAGAACATCATATTGATTCGACTTATGTGAGTTCTTAGTCTCTAGTCAATGAAACTGTTGGTGATTGAAACGTCTCCAACGTATCTATAATTTTTTATTGTTCCATGCTATTATATTATCTATTTTGGATGTTTTATATGCATTATTATGCTATTTTATATTATTTTTGGGACTAACCTATTAACCTAGAGCCCAGTGCCAGTTTCTGTTTTTTCCTTGTTTTTGAGTTTCGCAAAAAAGGAATACCAAACGGAGTCCAAACGGAATAAAACTTTCGCGATGATTTTTCTTGGACCAGAAGACACCCCGGAGACTTGGAGTACAAGTCAGAAGAGCCACGAGGCGGCGACAAGGGGGGAGGGCGCGCCCAGGGGGTAGGGTGCTCCCTCTGCCTTGTGGGCCCCACATGACTCCATCGACCTACTTCTTTGTCCTATATATTCACATATATTCCCAAACCCTCAGACGCATCCACGAAAACACTTTTCCACCGCCACAACCTTCTGTACCCGTGAGATCCCATCTAGGGACCTTTTCCGGCACCCTGCCGGAGGGGGATTCGATCACGGAGGGCTTCTACATCAACTCTATTGCCCTTCCAATGAAGCGTGAGTAGTTTACCTCAGACCTACGGGTCCATAGCTAGTAGCTAGATGGCTTCTTCTCTCTCTTTGATTCTCAATACCATGTTCTCCTCGTTGTTCTTGGAGATCTATCCGATGTAATCTTCTTTTGCGGTCTGTTTGTCGAGATCCGATGAATTGTTCATTTATGATCAGCTTATCTATGAATATTATTTGAATCTTCTCTGAATTCTTATATGCATGATTTGATATCTTTGTAATTCTCTTCGAATTGTCGGTTTGGTTTGGCCAACTAGATTGGTTTTTCTTGCAATGGGAGAAGTGCTTAGCTTTGGGTTCAATCTTGCGGTGTCCTTTCCCAGTGACAGTAGGGGCAACAAGGCACGTATTGTATTGTTGCCATCAAGGATAAAAAGATGGGGCTTACATCATATTGCTTGAGTTTATTACTCTACATCATGTCATCTTACTTAATGCGTTACTCTATTCTTCATGAACTTAATACTCTAGATGCAGGCAGGAGTCGGTCGATGTGTGGAGTAATAGTAGTAGATGCAGAATTGTTTTGGTCTACTTGACACGGACGTGATGCCTATATTTCATAATCATTGCCTTGGATATCGTCATAACTTTGTGCTTTTCTATCAATTGCTCGACAGTAATTTGTTCACCCACCATATAATTTGCTATCTTGAGAGAAGCCTCTAGTGAAACCTATGGCCCTCGGGTCTATTTTCCATCATATAAGTTTCCGATCTACTATTTTCCATCATATTAGTTTCCGATCTACTATTTTGCAAACTTTTACTTTCCGATCTATAAACCAAAAAACCCAAAAATATTTATTTTATCTTTTGTTTAGTTTTATCTATCTCTATCAGATCTCACTTTTGCAAGTGACCGTGAAGGGATTGACAACCCCTTTATCGCGTTGGGTGCAAGTGTTTGATTGTTTGTGCAGGTATTAGGTGATTTGTGCATTGTGTCCTACTGGATTGATACCTTGGTTCTCTAATTGAGGGAAATACTTATCTCTACTTTGCTGCATCACCCTTTCCTCTTCAAGGGAAAAACCAACGCAAGCTCAAGAAGTAGCAGGAAGAATTTATGGCGCCGTTGCCGGGGAGATCTACGCCAAGTCAAGACATACCAAGTACCCATCATAAACTCTCATTTCTTGCATTACATTACTCGCCATTTGCCTCTCATTTTCCTCTCCCCCACTTCTAAAACGATTTTCAAAAAGATTTGTCTTTTTATTCGCCCTTCTTCCGTTCGTCTTCTCCGTTTGCTTTCGGTTTGCTCGTTTCCTAGATTGGTTTTTTTTTGCAACAATGTCTGAAATTGGGGAGGTTATCGCTGAAAAGGATAGTAGTAACGATGGGGGAAACTTTGATGCTTTTGCTAATACTAATCCTCATGAAGAATCTACTATCTTGCACACTAAAAAACTTCGCATAGGTAGCGGCAATATTATTGGAAAAGGGGTTATTCAAGATTTCTTTACTTGTGCTGGTGCGCTACCCACGTTAGGTGGATCTATTATCCAGAAAACTAGTAGTCTTGCGGATGCTATATCTTTGCTTGTGGTTGAACTTGAGAGACAATTTGTTCATATGCATCCATCCATACAAAGGATTTGTTTAGAGTTTTCTAATATTGAGCATTCTTCTGTTAAGCGCGCCGCTACTATATTTCTAGCCCATGAGTTTAGGTTTATTATGAAAGAAGCTAGTGAAATTTTCACGCATTATAAAGTAGATGGTGGTCATCCTCCCATAGAGGGAATTCTCTTTAACCAAGAGGACATCATGCGTTTACGATCTCTAGATCATGTTGCTTACAATGAAAATTTAAGAAAGAGGGTCCCTACCGATGTTTTAGTTGATAAGATTTCTGAACTTAATGAAAATTTTGCTATACAAAACAATGGACTGGGTTTCTCTCTTGGACACAAGCTCATGACTTTTTGCCAAAAGAACGCTTACAATGATGAGTTGGTCATACAATATGAGGGGCCAAAGGAGGAACAAATTCCTCCAGAGCTTGATCTTGGGGATCCTTACCCCATTAAATTTAGCCCTTTTGATTACTTTTGCTTACTGCAAAGAAAACTTGCTGCTGAATGAAGGGAGTATGAGATGAGTTTTCGAGATTTGCCTTATCATTATTATGACAATACCTAGATCTATTTGTGTTTTTATGCCTAGCTAAGGGCGTTAAACAATAGCGCTTGTTGGGAGGCAACCCAATTTTATTTTTGTTTTTGCTTTTTGTTCCTGTTTTGCTTTGAATAATTCATCTAGCCTCTAGTTAGATGTGTTTTGGTGTTTTAATTAGTGTTTGTGCCAAGTAAGACCTTCAGGATGGCTTACGGTGATAGTTGATTTGATCTTGCTGAAAAACAGAAACTTTTGCGTCCAGTCACAGAATTTTAATAATTCACTGGAGCGTTGAAAAACCGTGAATTTTTACACGATATTGATATACAAATTGCCTCCGTTTTCCTTAGTTTTAAGAATTTTTGGAGTTCCAGAAGTATTAGAACAATTCGGATCTTCGCAGGCTGTTCTATTTTTGACAGATTCTGTTTTCTTTGTGTTTTTTGCTTATTTTGATGAATCTATGGGTAGTATCGGGGGGTATGAACCATGGAGAAGTTGGAATACAGTAGATATTACACCAATATAAATAAAGAATGTGTTCACAACAGTACCAAAAGTGGTGATTTATTTTCTTATACTAACGGAGCTTATGAGATTTTCTGTTGTGTTTTGTGTTGTGAAGTTTTCAAGTTTTGGGTAAGGATTTGATGGACTATGGAATAAGGAGTTGCAAGAGCCTAATCTTGGGGATGCCCAAGGCACCCCAAGGTAATATTCAAGGACAACTAAGAGCCTAAGCTTGGGGATGCCCCGGAAGGCATCCCCTCTTTCGTCTTCGTCTATCGGTAACTTTACTTGAGGCTATATTTTTATTCACCACATGATATGTGTTTTACTTGGAGCGTATTGTATTATATGAGTCTTTACTTTTTAGTTTGACACAATAATCCTTGCTGTACACACCTTTTGAGAGGGACACACATGAATCGTGATTTATTAGAATACTCCATGTGCTTCACTTATATCTTTTGAGCTAGGCAATTTTGCTCTAGTGCTTCACTTATATATTTTTAGAGCACGGCGGTGGCTTTATTTTGTAAAAATTATTTAACTCTCATGCTTCACTTATATTATTTTGAGAGTCTTTCTAAACAGCATGGTAATTTGCTTTGGTTATGAATTTAGTCCTAATATGATAGACATCCAAGAGGGATATCATAAAAACTTTTATATAAAGTGCATTGAATACTATGTGAAGTTTGATTCCTTATGATTGTTTTGAGATATAAAGATGGTGATATTAGCGTCATGCTAGTGAGTAATTGTGGATTGTAGAAATACTTGTGTTAAAGTTTGTGATTCCCGTAGCATGCACGTATGGTGAACTGTTATGTAATGAAGTCGGAGCATGATTTATTTATTGATTGTTTTCCTTATGAGTGGCAGTCGGGGACTATCCCCCTAGGAGCATGCGTGTAGTACTTTGTTTCGATGACTAATAGATTTTTGCAATAAGTACGTGAGCTCTTTATGACTAATGTTGAGTCCATGGATTATATGCACTCTGACCCTTCCACCATTGCTAGCCTCTCTAGTGCCGCACAACTTTCACCGGTACCATACACCCACCATATACCATCCTCAAAACAGCCACCATACCTACCTATTATGTCATTTCCATAGCCATTCCGAGATATATTGCCATGCAACTTTCCACTGTTCCGTTTTATTATGACACGCTTCATCATTGTCATATTGCTTTGCATGATCATGTAGTTTGACATCGTATTTGTAGCAAAGCCACCGTTCATAATTCTTTCATACATGTCACTCTTGATTCATTGCACATCCCGGTACACCGCTGGAGGCATTCATATAGAGTCATATTTTGTTCTAAGTATCGAGTTGTAATTCTTGAGTTGTAAGTAAATAAAAGTGTGATGATATTCATTATTAGAGCATTGTCCCATGTGAGGAAAGGATGATGGAGACTATGATTCCCCCACAAGTCGGGATGAGACTCCGGACAAAAAAAAAGAGGCCAAAGAATCCAAACAAAAAAAAGAGAAAAAGAGAGAAGGGGCAATGCTACTATCCTTTTTCCACACTTGTGCTTCAAAGTAGCACCATGATCTTCATGATAGAGAGTCTCCTATTTTGTCACTTTCATATACTAGTGGGAAATTTTCATTATAGAACTTGGCTTGTATATTCCAACGATGGGCATCCTCAAATTGCCCTAGGTCTTCATGAGCAAGCAAGTTGAATGCACACCCACTTAGTTTTCTTTTGAGATTTCATACACTTATAGCTCTAGTGCATCCGTTGCATGGCAATCCCTACTCACTCACATTGATATCTATTGATGGGCATCTCCATAGCCTGTTAATACGCCTAGTTGATGTGAGACTATCTCCTTCTTTTTTGTCTTCTCCACAACCACCATATTCTATTCCACCTATAGTGCTATATCCATGGCATATTGCTTGGCTTGTCATCGGGGTTGTGCATGATTTGAATATTTTGTGTGATGAAGATGGAGCATAGCCAGACTATATGATTTTGTAGGGATAAGCTTTCTTTGGCCATGTTATTTTGAGAAAACATAATTGCCTTGTTAGTATGCTTGAAGTATTATTGTTTTTATGTCAATATTAAACTTTTGTTTTGAATCTTATGGATCTAAACAATCATGCCACAATAAAGAAAATTACATGGATAAATATGTTAGGTAGCATTCCACATCAAAAATTCTGTTTTTATCATTTACCTACTCGAGGCGGAGCAGGAATTAAGCTTGGGGATGCTTGATACGTCTCCAACGTATCTATAATTTTTGATTGTTCCATGCTATTATATTATCTTTTTGGATGTTTTATATGCATTATTATGCTATTTTATATTATTTTTGGGACTACCCTATTAACCTAAGCCCAGTGCCAGTTTCTGTTTTTTCCTTGTTTTTGAGTTTCACAGAAAAGGAATACCAAACGGAGTCCAAACGGAATAAAACTTTCGTGATGATTTTTCTTGGACCAGAAGACACCCCGGAGACTTTGAGTTCAAGTCAGAAGAGCCACGAGGCAGCGACAAGGGGGGAGGGCACGCCCAGGGGGTAGGACGCTCCCCCTGTCTGGTGGGCCCCACGTGACTCCACCGACCTACTTCTTCGTCCTATATATTCACATATATTCCCAAACCCTCAGAAGCATCCACGAAAACACTTTTCCACCGCCGCAATCTTCTGTACCCATGAGATCCCATCTAGGGACCTTTTCCGACACCCTGCCCGAGAGGGATTCGATCATGGAGGGCTTCTACATCAACTCTATTGCCCTTCCGATGAAGCGTGAGTAGTTTACCTCAGACCTACGGGTCCATAGCTAGTAGCTAGATGGCTTCTTCTCTCTCTTTGATTCTCAATACCATGTTCTCCTCGTTGTTCTTGGAGATCTATCCGATGTAATATTCTTTTTTGGTGTGTTTGTCGAGATCCAATGAATTGTGGATTTATGATCACCTTATCTATGAATATTATTTGAATCTTCTCTGAATTCTTATATGCATGATTTGATATCTTTGTAATTCTCTTCGAATTGTCAGTTTGGTTTGGCCAACTAGATTGGTTTTTCTTGCAATGGGAGAAGTGCTTAGCTTTGGGTTCAATCTTACGGTGTCCTTTCCCAGTGACAGTAGGGGCAGCAAGGCACGTATTGTATTGTTGCCATCGAGGATAAAAAGATGGGGTTTACATCATATTGCTTGAGTTTATTCCTCTACATCATGCCATCTTACTTAATGCGTTACTCTGTTCTTCATGAACTTAATACTCTAGATGCAGGCAGGAGTCGGTCAATGTGTGGAGTAATAGTAGTAGATGCAGAATCATTTCGGTCTACTTGACACGGACGTGATGCCTATATTTCATAATCATTGCCTTGGATATCATCATAACTTTGCACTTTTCTATCAATTGCTCAACAGTAATTTGTTCACCCACCGTATAATTTGCTATCTTGAGAGAAGCCTCTAGTGAAACCTATGGCCCCCGGGTCTATTTTCCATCATATAAGTTTCCGATCTACTATTTTCTATCATATTAGTTTCCGATCTACTATTTTGCAATCTTTTACTTTCCGATCTATAAACCAAAAAACCCAAAAATATTTATTTTATCTTTTGTTTAGTTTTATCTATCTCTATCAGATCTCACTTTTGCAAGTGACCGTGAAGGGGTTGACAACCCCTTTATCTCGTTGGGTGCAAGTGTTTGATTGTTTGTGCAGGTATTAGGTGATTTGTGCGTTGTGTCCTACTGGATTGATACCTTGGTTCTCTAACTGAGGGAAATACTTATCTCTACTTTGCTGCATCACCCTTTCCTCTTCAAGGGAAAAACCAACGCAAGATCAAGAAGTAGCAGTGATTGCCCTTAATTTTGCATGGTCTTTACTATAATATTTTCTTGTAATAATATCCTTAGATCACCATATATAGTAGTTAATTTGATTGAACATTTGCTCTCGTGTACTTTAGTAGTAAAAAATGGTAATTGATTTTTTTGAAGCTGATGGGAACTAAGGAGTATGTGCTCTTGAATGCTTGCAATGGAGCTGCTACATTTTTTTTATATTATCTATAAACTATTGATCTTCTGGTCATGTAGGCAATTGTTTTCGTAAGTGTGGTGCGTGAACTTTAGTAGTGTACATAGACCAAAGTCTGTTCTTTCTTCTAAAAATATATACTATTATAAGTCAATTTGCCGACAGAGATAACTTGTTTTTCAATGTGTGGTGTTCATTATATGGCCGAGAAGCTCTATGATTTCATGCTGTATTGTAGAGCACAATTTTGATATTGCCATAGATTAGATCTAGTCGGTTCTATGCGTCTTTAAATGAATACCATACAGTATCTAATCACACTATTTGTACATTCAGGGAACTCAGGTTGAATCTTTACTGCAATACGAGAAGTTCATAAAAGAATTAAACACACATCAACGGACGTACATCCAGTTGATTGGACTGGTGAACTTCTCAAGACTCCTGGCATGAAAAATGAGACATCTACTGTGCCAGGCCATCGCTTATTCATATGATGTAGAGCAGGATGCCTTTATAATTAATGGGAGACCATGTAGGATCACACTAAAAGATGTGGAACATATAACAGGCCTGCCCTGCATGGGGAAGAATCACGTCTCTTCAAATCACAACGATACTTTGGAGTTATGGAAGGAACTGAAAGACCCCAATGACACAAAAGTAACTTTGAAAGGATTGCTAGCCAAGATGAAAAGCGACATCACACCTAATTTTGTCAGGCCATTTGTCTTGTACACCATAGGCAAATATGTATGCCAGACAACACACCAGTATGTGGACAACATATACCTTTGTAGGATCGAAAGTATGTCTAGAGGGGGGTGATTAGACTACTTGACCAAATAAAAATCTAGCCTTTTCCAAATTTTAAGCCTTAGCAGATTTTAGCAACTTAGCACAAGTCAAGCAATCAACCTACACATGCAATTCTAAGAGTATAGCAGCGGAATGTAAATCATTGCATATGAAGGTAAAGGGGAGGAGTTGGGAGGGAGCAAACGCAATGTAGACACGGAGATTTTTGGCGTGGTTCCGATAGGTGGTGGTATCGTACGTCCATGTTGATGGAGACTTCAACCCACGAAGGGTAACGGTTGCGCGAGTCCACGGAGGGCTCCACCCACGAAGGGTCCATGAAGAAGCAACCTTGTCTATCCCACCATGGCCATCGCCCATGAAGGACTTGCCACACTAGGGTAGATCTTCACGAAGCAGGCGATCTCCTTGCCCGTACAAACTCCTTGGTTCAACTCCACAATCTTGACGGAGGCTCCCAAGTGACACCTAACCAATCTAGGAGACACCACTCTCCAAAAGGTAATAGATGGTGTGTTGATGATGAACTCCTTGCTCTTGTGCTTCAAATGATAGTCTCCCCAACACTCAACTCTCTCTCACCGATTTGGATATGGTGCACAGATGATTTGAGTGGAAAGCAACTTGGGGAAGGCTAGAGATCAAGATTCTTGTGGTTGGATTCGAATATCTTGGTCTCAACACATGAGTAGGTGGTTCTCTCTCAGAAAATGAATGCTGGAAGTGTAGGCACGTTCTGATGGCTCTCCTCTCGAATGGAGGAAGGGTGGAGGGGGATATATAGCCTCCACACAAAATCTAACCGTTCGGTGGGACCGAATAGTGAAACTCGGTCAGACCGATTTAGTTCAAAAATGTGAACGTTAGGATTTTCGGTGGGACCGACATGTCAACTCGGTGAGACCGATTTTGTTAGGGTTAGGGCATAACGTAATCTCGGTGAGACCGATCACATGAACTCGGTGAGACCGATTTCTGTAATAGGCAAACAGAGAGTTGGTCAGGCAAACTCGGTGGGACCGATCGCTCATTTCGGTGAGACCGAAACCTTACGAATAGGAAACAGAGAGTTTGCATTGCGAACTCGGTGGGACCGATCGCTCATCTCGGTTAGACCGAAACGTTACGAAGGGAAACAGAGAGTTAGCAATCCCATCTCGGTGAGACTGAGATCCCTATTGGTGAGACCGAACTGATTAGGGTTTCTGGCAGTGGCTATGTCAAATGAACTCGGTGGCGCCGGATAGATCAAATCGGTGGGGCCGAGTTTGACTTTTGGTTTGGGACATATGTGGATATGAGAAAGTGGTTGAGGGTTTTGGAGCATATCACTAAGCATTTTGAGCAAGCAAGCCATTAAGCAACACCTCATCCCCTTTTAATAGTATTGGCTTTCCTATGGACTCAATGTGATCTTGGATCACTAAAATGAAAAGAGTAGAGTCTTGAGCTTGAGCCAATATATGTCCTTAGCATTTTGAGGGGTCCACATCTCTAGTCCATGCCATGCCAATCATTGAACTTTCTGAAATGATCATCTTGAAAGAGTATTAGTTCAATGAGCTATATGTTGTTAAGAATTACCAAAACCACCCAGGGATTAGTTGCACTTTCAATCTCCCCCTTTCTTGTAATTGATGACAAGATATAGATCAAAGCTTCGACACATGATAATAAGAATGAAGTATATCGTCGCTTTGAGAAGTATGTGATAAGCAAGAGTTCCCCCTAAATTTGTGCATTATTTAAAATTTGCTTTTGAATGCAAATGCACAATCGATTAGGATCATGGGTTACTCTTCCATGTCACATACATCTTGGTGGAGCGCTCAAAATGATGGAATATGAAAAATATGCACTCATCACCAAGGCAAAGTGAATGATCATACAAGAGAGATAAATAATGTCATCATATCAAACACATGACCGTAAGTATCTCACACACATAAACATAGAATATCAACCAAGCAAGCACACAAAAAGTAGCAAAGAGAATGGCAAAAAGAAGCAAGCACTCTCTCTCGAAGCCAATGATCTATACACTTTCTCCCCCTTTGGCAACAAGCTACCAAAAAGCTTGAAAATGCATAGTGCTATGCGTCTCTCTAGGCTTGATCTTCGGGAGGCAGTGTAGAGAGGACTCCAAGAACAAATGCATCTGTTGAGGTTGTTGGAGCTGGTGGAGTTGCAACCGGAGGGGCAACCAAAGCTGTAGCTGCAGGTGCTGATGCAGTAGCTCTTGTATCTGTCACAGGCATTGCTGCAGATCTCTGTGCCCTAGGCACTCTCTGAAAAGCATCTGTGGTAGCTTTCCCTTTCCTCTCTTCAGCTTCTTCCTGGAGCTGCTCAACAGCTGTCTGCATCTCTGTCACCTTCAAGTCTAGATCATAAAACTTTGTTTCAATGATCCTCTCCAGGCTCTCTTGATTCTGAGTCAGGGTGGCCAAACCTTTCTCAATCCTCAAAGTTGCTTGAATGAGATAGCTAAGTTGATCTTGTTTTGACTTGAGAAAAACTTGAGATGCCTCTTCAACACTTGGCATCTTGGCTGCCTTCTCTGCCTTTGCTTTCTCCCTCTTCTCTTGAGCCTCTACTGATGTAGGATCTTCAGCATCCATGACAACTGTGTTGTCCTCAAATTCAGGTCTCAAGGGAAGGTGTTCTTTATCCAACAAATATGTGCCTGTGCCCATCTTGGAGTTGATGAGCATCTGGATGTGTGGAGCATACCCACATGATCTCTTCTGGTCTGCAGCTGTCCTCTTGATTGTCTCAACAATCAAACTCATCACCTTAAACTTCTGGGGCACATCAAACAACAGAAGCAAATTGATGGAGTGGCCTCTGATCATCCTGTGATCTCCTGATTTGGGCAACAAGGTGTGCCTCAAGATGGTGTTAATAGTGGCCAGTCCAGACAATAGATAATATACAGAGCCTAGCTTGTGAGTCTCCAAGGCTTTGTCAGGAATCTCCTTATACATGTTGGCCATGGAGTTGTGATCTTTCTTTCTCTTGGAATAGACATCTATGTCATCCTCAAGCTCTGCAGGGGCATTGATCAGCTTGGCCCACTCAGCAACTGTTGATTGGTACCTTGTACCTTCAGACATCCATACAATCCTTCCATCTAGATAGAAATGAGCTGTAGAATAGAATTGCATAATGAGCTCATCATTCCACTTGGTAAGCTTCTGACCCACAAAAGTGTCTACTCCATTGAGTCTGAAACTTTCATGCACTCCTGGGAAGTGGTCTACATTGTTGTCGATGTATTCCCAGTCTACCCACTTCATGTCACACACTATGGGCTTCTTATCCAAAAGAATTGTCTCATAGAAGTCCTGCAGCTCCTTGGTGTGAAATCTATAGTCCACAACAGTCCTTCTCCTCATAGCATATGGATCTGATTGTCTCCACAATCTGAGACCTGCATCCTTCCTTGCTTTCATATTCTTAGCCACTGGACGATTGTCATCATGGTCAGGGATCTTTGGCTTTAGCTTCCTGAGCACTTGGGCTTCTTCTTCATCTTCCACTTCAGGCATTGAGGCCTTGTTCTTTTCAGCAGCTGGTATGTTTCTTGTGCTTCTCTTTGGTGCAGACTTAGAAGCTTGAGCAGTAGACTTGGGGGCAGTCTTGGGCTTTGCTGAAGCAGCCCCAGACTTGATGGCATCCCCCATCAACTTATGAGCTTTGGGTGCTGGTGCAGCATCCTCTTCTTCATCTTCTTCTTCATCCTCAGCTGGGTCTCTCATCATAGAGGGTCTGCCAATTACTCTGGCTATTGTCTTCTTGACCCTTTCCTTTCTCTTCTTGCCCTCACCAGTCTCCTCAACAGTTGATTTGGAGGCTTCAAGAGTTGAGGCTCTGGCCTTAGACATGGGCACTCTCTTGGCAGGAGCTTTCTTGTGCAACACAGGCTTGGTTGCAGCAGCAGCAGCATATTCCTTTTTCAGCACCTTCTTCTTGGAGCTGACTTCCTCCTCAGCAGCAACATAGTCTTCATCTTTAGAATCAAAATTTCTCTTTCTCCTCTGCCTAGTAGCAGCCTTAGGCAGGTTGCTAGGAGTACTTCTGCTGCCATCCTCATAGCTGTCAGAGGGACTAGTGCCCTCACTTAGATTCACTTGCTCCTCAGACCTGTTCTGGCTATCACTCTGATCAGACATTCTGGCACTGCAAACTGAAAGCTGACCCTTTGAATAGTTATAGAAGAGATAGAGTGGATGAGCATCACAAAGTGCAGAGATTTTGCAAAACAATTGAGTCAAAAATTTAGTTTTAGTTTTCCACATAAAGCATTTCGGAGCTACCGATTTGTTAAACTCGGTGCCACCGAAGCAATGTTGGAGTTTGAACTAGTGAGATCGGTCAGACCGAGACATAGTTCGGTGAGTCCGAGATTGCTAGGGTTTCACTGAGAGTTGAACTCGGTCACACCAATTTGCAACTTTCGGTTAGACCGAAAGTTACAAGTGCAATGGCCTAAGCCAAATCGGTGAGACCGATTTCTACAACTCGATCGGTCCGAGATGAGTTCGGCGGAAACCTAACCCTAAATTTTCGAATCAAAACTAATCTAAAGGAAGTTTTCGTTGGATAGATTGATCTCATACGTGGTAAGAATCTTGGCATTGTCTTTGTACTAAGAATTGGAGGTAAAGATTGCACAAAGGGTCGAACTCATACCCTAACTTGGCGATGAGCTTGCTACGGCGGCAACGGCGGTGTAGATTTCTGTTGACGGTGGCGGAGACCAGCGGCAGGGGGTCGCTGGCGACGAGAGGACGATCCGGAGACCCGAGTCGGCAGAGCAGGACACGCACGGGCGAAAAGGTTTCGGAGAAATTTCGAAAATTTGACCCGTCGGTATATATATCCTGACCCTGTCGGTGTGACCGAGTGGAACAACTCGGTGGCACCGAGATGCAGAATCACAAGCAGTTACTGCAACTCGGTGTGACCGAATGGTTCTAATCGGTTGCACCGAGATTGAAAACCTAGATCAACTCAGTGAACTCGGTATGACCGAAAAGGACGAATCGGTCAGACCGAAATGCACAGAGAGGTTTTGGAAGTTTAAGTCTATGACGAATCGGTGACTCCGAGTGCTCCTCACCCAGAGGGTTCGAATCTGACTTGATCAAACTTTGTGATGTAGCATGAATAGAGTTTGAGACGAGAAAAGCATAGATAGCTAAAGGAAGTTCTTAGGCATTCTTGTCCATCCATTTGGCAAAAGAAACAGATCAAACAATCAAAGCAACAAATGGATGTCCTCGAATGAGAAAAATATGCAACCAACATGCTCACACAATAAAATGGCAAATGAAATATATGACAAAGCATGCACAAACACTCTAGCATCTATCAAGCAATTGGCGATGACTAGATCATCTATATATGAGTATATTGACTTAGGAGTCAAATGAGAACATTTGATCATAGGTCATACTCATCATTTAAGCACAAGTGGGGTTACCACTTTTACATAAAGCATTGTTGTGTTCACACCATTAGAGTTGCTTTAGCTCAATTCTTAGAGTAAAGCTCTCCCTAGATGTGATATCCCCCCTAAGAGGGATGAACTAACCTGGGGTTTTGTCGATGATGACTTCATGTAGATGTTGAAGATGTGGATGCTCAATTTTGATGTAGATCATTTGGAGCAATCCATTGGAGTGAGTTGCACTTTCAATACCTACATGGGTTAGTCCCACAAGGAGCAAACAAGGATATCCATAGACATAGAGTGAAGTACACACAAGATGATGTCCATGAAAGCATTAGGTTACCTTGTCCCTTGTCTTACCAACAAGAGGGTTTGTGACTCCTTGAACTAGTGCAATATGTGGAAGATGATTGCACTTGTTCTTGCCAAAATGATATGAGTGAATATATGTTGGCGGAGTCACCCTCAAGAATTCTCTAGTTCTTCTTCTTCGGGATCCACATCATCTTGATGGGAATCCTTGGAGTTGTAGTCGTACTTGATGAAGTAGAACTTAATGTAGTCTTGGGAACCCACTTGACCAAGGCCTTAGGAGCTTCTTCAAATGCATCAATCTCCTCTTGAAGCTTGTCCTTGCCTTTTTGCTTGAGGTCTTGTGGTGGAATATCATCTTGAGCTTGTGTCCCCTCGAAGGAAGTAGGATCATACTTCTCTTGTTAAGGAACAAACTTCGTCTTGGGGTATTGATCTTCTTCCCACTCAACTGCATTAGCATTGAACTTTCATTCAAAACCAACATCTTGATTCTTCCGGTGGCTTCCTTGCTTGCGTACAATTTCCTCAAATTGCTTACTTCCGGCAAGGCTCTTGTAAACACCTTTCTCTATAATTCCCTTCAATAAGCTATTTTCTTGCTCAAGTGTAACTTGGCTAAGAGAATCATTAGTGGAATCAAGAGAACTACTAGAAGCAACAATATTGGATTTAGCATGATTATTGTTACTACTAGAAGAATAATCTTTCTTACTCTTGTTGCTAGATTTTACTTGTGGCATGTAAGTAGACAAGAGTAAACGCTTGGCAATATAAGAAGAACTTTTCTTACGAAGGTCATCATTGATTGCTTTTAAGAACCCATGCTCTTGCTCTAGGTTGAGCTTTTCAAAGCGTAGTTTCTCATGAGTCTTTAAAAGCTCTCGATGATCTTCTAAGGTAGTTTCATGGGCTAACTTAAGAGTGTTTAGTTCTTTAGTTAGATGCTCAATCTCCTTCTTATCATCATCATTCATTTTATCTTGTTTAGCATGATTAATAGCAAGTTCATCATAGTTTTCATCACTAGAGTTGTCAACAAGTAAATCACCATCACCTAGCAAATCATCTTCATCACTATTGAAATCAACATACTCGGGGTGTGATACCTTTGGGCCTTTAGCCATGAATCATCTTCCAATTCCTTCATTTGGTGAGTCAAATATGTCATAGGAGTTGGTTGACACAAGTGCTAGACCGGCAGCACCTTCATCTTGAGTATATTTAGAGTCGGAGTGATAACTTCTCTCGGAGTGGTGGTCGGAGTCGGAGCCGGATACCCATTCACCAACATGAGCTTGATGTCTTCGTTTTGTATAGCTCCTTGATGACTTGTCCTTCCTTTCCGAATCCTTGCTTCTGCGGGAGGTTCTTTGTTCATAACGATCATCTCTACTCCTTCTCTCCCTTGGAGGTGATTCTTCTCTTTTGCTTCTTCTTTTAGGTGAGTCTTCTCTTCTTTTGTAGGGAGCCGTACACTCATTGGAGTAGTGTCCGGGTCTTCCATAATTGTAGCAATTACGCTCACGACTAGAAGATCTTTTGTCATTGTAGGACCTTGACTTGGAACTTCTTTCCTTGCTTCTACTATTGTAGAACTTGTTGAAGTTCTTCACCATTAGGCTCAATTCCTCATTGAAGGCTTGTTTTTTTGATGATGTAGGAGCATCACATGAGGCTTTGTAAGCACCACTAGACTTGTTGTGAAGCTCTTCTTTATCCTTGAGTGACATCTCATGAGCAACAATTCTTCCAATGACTTCAGTTGGCTTGAGATCTTTGTAATTTGGCATCATTTGGATCAATGTGCACACGGTGTCATATTTCCCATCCAAGGCTCTTAGGATCTTCTTGATGATGAATCTGTCGGTCATCTCTTCACTTCCTAAGCCGGCAATCTCATTTGTGATGAGAGCAAGCCTAGAGTACATTTCAGTGACACCTTCACCATCCTTCATTTTGAACTTGTCCAACTGACTTTGAAGCACATTCAATTTGGATTCCTTGACGGAGTCGGTACCTTCGTGCATATCAATCAAAGTATCCCAAATTTCCTTTGCATTCTCAAGACGGCTGATTTTGTTGAATTCTTTGGGGCACAATCCGTTGAAGAGGACATCGCAAGCTTGAGCATTGTATTGCAACATCTTCAATTCTTCCGCGGTAGCTTCACGATTCGGTTCTTTCCCATCGAAGAATTCACCTTGCAAGCCAATACACACAATAGCCCAAACGGCGGGGTTATGTCCAAGAATGTGCATTTTCATCTTATGCTTCCAACTAGCAAAATTAGTACCATCAAAGTAAGGACCTCTACGGTAGTAATTTCCCTCGCTAGACGCCATACTCTCCTAGGTTGTGAAACCAAGGCTATGATCACCAAAGCTATGGAAATCAAGGCAAATGGAGACCAAAGCTCTGATACCACTTGTAGGATCGAAAGTATGTCTAGAGGGGGGTGATTAGACTACTTGACCAAATAAAAATCTAGCCTTTTCCAAATTTTAAGTCTTGGCAGATTTTAGCAACTTAGCACAAGTCAAGCAATCAACCTACACATGCAATTCTAAGAGTATAGCAGCGGAATGTAAATCATTGCATATGAAGGTAAATGGGAGGAGTTTGGAGGGAGCAAATGCAATGTAGACACAGAGATTTTTGGCGTGGTTCCGATAGGTGGTGCTATCGTACGTCCACGTTGATGGAGACTTCAACCCACGAAGGGTAATGGTTGCGCGAGTCCACGGAGGGCTCCACCCATGAAGGGTCCACGAAGAAGCAACCTTGTCTATCCCACCATGGCCATCGCCCACGAAGGACTTGCCTCACTAGGGTAGATCTTCATGAAGTAGGCGATCTCCTTGCCCGTACAAACTCCTTGGTTCAACTCCACAATCTTGACGGAGGCTCCCAAGTGACACCTAACCAATCTAGGAGACACCACTCTCCAAAAGGTAATAGATGGTGTGTTGATGATGAACTCCTTGCTCTTGTGCTTCAAATGATAGTCTCCCCAACACTCAACTCTCTCTCACAGATTTGGATATGGTGGAAAGATGATTTGAGTGGAAAGCAACTTGGGGAAGGCTAGAGATCAAGATTCTTGTGGTTGGATTGGAATATATTGGTCTCAACACATGAGTAGTTGGTTCTCTCTCAGAAAATGAATACTGGAAGTGTAGGCACGTTCTGATGGCTCTCCTCTCGAATGGAGGAAGGGTGGAGGGGTATATATAGCCTCCACACAAAATCTAACCGTTACACACAATTTACCAAACTCGGTGGGACCGAATAGTGAAACTCGGTCAGACCGATTTAGTTCAAAAATGTGAACGTTAGGATTTTCGGTGGGACCGACATGTCAACTCGGTGAGACCAATTTCGTTAGGGTTAGGGCATAATGTAATCTCGGTGAGACCGATCACATGAACTCGGTGAGACCAATTTCTGTAATAGGCAAACAGAGAGTTGGTCAGGCAAACTCGATGGGACCGATCGCTCATTTCGGTGAGACCGAAACGTTACGAAGAGGAAACAGAGAGTTTGCATTGCGAACTCGGTGGGCCAATCGCTCATCTCGGTTAGACCGAAACGTTACGAAGGGAAACAGAGAGTTAGCAATCCCATCTCGGCGAGACCGAGATCCCTATCGGTGAGACCGAGCTGATTAGGGTTTCTGGCCTTGGCTATGTCAAATGAACTCGGTGGCACTGGATAGATCAAATCGGTGGGGCCGAGTTTGACTTTTGGTTTGGGACATATGTGGATATGAGAAAGTGGTTGAGGGTTTTGGAGCATATCACTAAGCATTTTGAGCAAGCAAGCCATTAAGCAACACCTCATCCCCTTTTAATAGTATTGGCTTTCCTATGGACTCAATGTGATCTTGGATCACTAAAGTGAAAAGAGTAGAGTCTTGAGCTTGAGCCAATATATGTCCTTAGCATTTTGAGGGGTCCACATCTCTAGTCCATGCCATGCCAATCATTGAACTTTCTGAAATGATCATCTTGAAAGAGTTTTAGTTCAATGAGCTATATGTTGTTAAGAATTACCAAAACCACCCAGGGATTAGTTGCACTTTCAACCTTGGGATTGTTAGAAATGTTGAGACGATAAAGAGCACCAATTTTGGACAGCTTACGCTTGACCATCTTATGGCTAGCGTCAAGAAATTTGTAAATGGTGGAGCAAATCTGGAGGGGAACCTACCACTGATGCAGGTAATACAATCATTATTTACATACCATACATTTAATTTTATGGAAAATTTTCTAAGCTGCTTTTGTTGTAATGTAGACGTGGTACTACGAGAAGTGGAGGGTGCACCAATTGGACTCTACCATCTCGTATGCATCAAGGTTAAGGCCGCTGATCCAAAACTGGAGTGACGAGAAGGCACACAAGGTTGACAACATAATCAACAAAAAATTTATAGGGGTTGGAGATGTAAAGTGTTAGTAGCGTGTGCCTGGATTATCTACCATATATTTTGAATGATACTAACGACACTAACATGCAGTATGTCGATGACCTGCTGCGGCCTTTCAATCCACCACTAGTTGGGACGCCGGTCAAACCGAAGATTGACGGTCAGGTAAATGATGAACATCAGGCACAAATATATATTGTAACTTTGCAAGTACAATCGAAGTTACATGATTCTAACTGCTTGTAATTTGCAAGATAAGGTACTCATCGGCCGTGTATTGGCTGATTTGAAAGAAGTTGCCTCCATTGTGCGGGAGGCCAGTGCACAACAATTCGATAGGATGTGCACCCTTCAAAAAAAATGGACAAGTGCCTTAGGCATACCCTTGCGAACGGCAGACGCACGGATGACCTCATCACATAATTCAATGTAAGTATACCATTATGATTTTCTATAAATAATTTTACTATCAATACTCTCCACACTAACACATTTTTTTAAAGAACCACCGCTATGGAATATTTGATGCTGATCGCCCAGGAGTCGAGGACATACAACTATCTGAACTGGGAGTACCTGCAGACCCAATGGAGTTCCCAGGAGAGAATACTACTCACCAGCAAAAACAAAAAGATGACACAGAGGTCACTGCCAAAGGCATTTCTGCTAAGGGAATACAAAAAGATTACACGGATGCCCCCATGAAGAACGTAACTGAAGATTTGCAGCCTGCTCCTAGTTTGCATTCGCGAAAGCATTCCAAACCCACCACTAGCCTTGAAGCTTTCATGGTGATACACATTTTACATCTAACTGATTTTGTTTTAAGTTAACGCAGATTCGTAGCTACACTACAAAAAAAATACACTTCCGTGGTGATACGTGTTTGTCACAGTAGGTCACGTTTTCTATCATGCATGTACATCCATGACGATTTTATGATAGAATCAAGATAGTCATACCTGTGCTGTCGTAGAAGTGTTCCATGACATTACCAAAATTATCATCACGGAAGTGTCCACCGTAACGGGTCGCCGTTAAGCTATCGGGTTCCGGTTTGGATCCGATAACCCGTTAACAACTGGGACCAATGAGGATTTTCCACGTGTAAAATTATCATTGGCTATAGCAACCACGGGTCAACACCGCGAAAAGCACAGATGTCAACCGCCCAATGGACAGGAGGCGCCTATGATACGATGACCCATGGCAAGGCCCAACATCGGCCCATTTAGGTTAAAAAGACTAGCCCAGTCAAAATTAGCGGGCTGGCCCATTAACGGCCTGCTTGCAGATGGCCCATTCGCACTTAAGGCCTGTACGGCTAGTGTCAAATTGGCCCGTCAATGGCCCGTTCTAAACTTGTCATCATCGTGGCCCATGGTCACTTCTGGCCCGCTAATAGTCTGCTAAGTATTTGGGCCGAATTATGGCCCGGTGTGTTTCCGGCCTGTTAAAGGTCCTGTTTCATTTGGGCCCATTTATTGGCCATAGAAACTTTCGGCCCACAAACGACCGTGAAGGATTTGGGTCATATTCGGCCATGTCTGACATTCGGCCTGTTAGAGGCCCACTGTAGATTTGGGCCACTTCCAGCCTGTTGTTATTTTCGGCCTATTAACGTCGGATGAAATCCATGGGCCATATGTGGCCCAACGTCACATCGGGCCTATTAACGGCCCATATAAAACTGATACTAATCAAGCCCGACTGAACTTCCGGCCTGTTAAAGGCCCGTGTAGTAGGTCGGCGCATTTACAGCCCGTCTGAATTTCGGCCTGTGAACGATCCGCATTGTAAATGGGCCACCACGAGCTGAGATACATTTTGGCCTGCTAATGGCCAGTGGGTTATTTGGCACAATCATGTCCCAATCTCACTCTCAGCCTATTAAAGGCCCATGTTATTTGTGGGCTCGAGATATTTACACATGTTAACGGCCTATTGTTACTGAGGGCCCAAATTATGTTTAGGCCTGTTAAAGGCCCACTGTGGGCACAGGCCTACCAAAAATATGAAAGCTTATGCTGATTTAGGCCCAGATATTTTTAGTGGGCTACATGCAAATTACGGCCCATAATCATTTTTAGCCCAATTGGAATGGGCCCGACGAATGTTGGCACGTTGGGCTCCTACGAAGCTTTCGGCCGAATAAATTACTAAGATAAACCTACACTATACAAAAATAGCGTCGTAATTTCTATAGCCTTTGGCAGCACGATAAATGCTGTATCACAACAAAATAAATTCCAGCCATACAACAAAATGCCTGTTGGCATAAAGTTTACAGTCCTTGCAGATAAAAGCACCATGAGATGTATAGAAGCACATATCATTTGACCTGAGTGCTAATGTTTCAGGCTGTAGAATCTAATGGAGCAGCATGATCTTCCCCTTTTTTCTGCCATTGCTCTTGAATAACGAAGCAAATGTCTGATAGTCTGGTTTCAAAACCATTCATATCTTGACGACATTTGTCAACCACTATTCTTGTTTCCGAAACGACCTCCATTAGGGATTGGACTTGTGTCTGGAGCATAGATATATCACTCTGTCTAGCCAGAAGATTTTGTTCAGTAGGTGATTTGGACGAGGTTACCTTGACAACCAACCCAGAATTACGTAGGAAGGTGCTTTTTGCACTGTTAGTGGAGAGATACTGATGCACTGCAGCAAGAGGTGATATTGTGCCTGTGGTAGCCTCGTCACCTTCAGGTGGTTGTGGCTGTTCAATCATTTGTTCCATATCTTGCTGAAAGTTTGAACTTGTAGATTAGTGTACCAGATAAGTTACTAATGAGACAAAAACAAACAAAGTAGGGTTCACGTTTATACATAACTTATTTTGGTGAACTACTGTAATACATTAGCATGTATTGTAGTGCCAACTACATAATAAAATCACTTTCGGAACATTTGTCCATGTAGCATGCCTACTGTATTGTCTATTTCCTCACATTCGTTGACATCTAAGGATAAAGAGACATGGTTTAAAGTAGGATGAACATAGTATGACATCATTCATATCATGGGCAAACAAATACAAAATAAACAGACTATTGTATCATTGTGTGGGCACGTGAACATCACAACTCGATTACAGATCAAGACCAAAAGAATATCCTTCATCTCTTTTAAACCATGTAAGGTGAAATGATGCGTTAAGACAACCATGTATAAAAGTGAACAGAGTAACTGACATTGGCTGCAAACCAAGCAGTTAAATGAACACGTCACAGTAACAAGCAGTTCAAAGGCAGGGGGAGTAAGGACTTACAACAGTGGCTTGAACTGGTGTGCTCATGCCCTTCATCTTGTTGGTGTGGCAATCCTTGAAGATTTGCACTGCATTCGGTTCAGGTTCTTTTAAACCGCACGGGTTTCCTCTATATTTGGAACAAGTCAATATAGATACGATAATATGGCACAGAAAAAGAAGGAACTAGCAGCTATTTACAAGAGCCTCGCAGTGTGCAATATAGCTACGAGATCCTGTTGTCTGTTGGAATTTCACTTTAGAACGGTTGGTCTTGTTCTCCAAACAGTTAGCCTAGAAGAAGATACACTTGTAAGGCACATACATAAATACAGGTTCAGTATGTGATCTGATCAAATACATATACCCTACCTGATAGTTTGGAGCAGACCGATGTTTAACAAGGGCTGTCCAGTCTTCATCTGTAATATATTCCACTGGAGATGTTTGGGCGATTTCATTGTTAGCCTTGCCTTCAAAGTTAGTTTTTCTAAGGTGATACCAATACTGTCGCAGAACAAACAGAAAAACATGAGTGAATGCTTGTTTAGTTGCATCATCTTTCGGATCCAACTTGAACCTCATCTGTTGAAAAAAGAATGTGAGTCTTATTCGGAGGAAGCTAGAAAGTATGGGACAGAGCAAGACAATATTACAAATTGCGATGAATAACATTACTTATGGATAAATGGTCAAGGAAGGTGTTAAACTGGGTATCGTCTTTCTCATTCCTATACTGGATCCACGTTGGGAGGATACATGCATGACACCTAACGGCATTGGCTGCCTCTGATACTAACTTGGCTGACTCTGTAGCATCACGTGGCCTTTTTAAACCAGCCTCAAAATGGATCTCCATTCTTCCTCCTTTAGATTTTGCTAATCTGTCAAGCATTACCCCTGATGTCTTTTTCCGCTTGCGCCGTGGTGCTAGTTCAATAACGAATATGGAAAGTGTTAGTGCACATCAAACTGTGAGAGTACATATAAAGGAGCATGCAACTGCAACTTGACTCGGTCAGGTACCGTCTTGGTGTTGATGCTCTTGAGGTTCATCTAATCTTGCCAAGTCCTGTTGTGTCAGCAGTGCTTCAGAAGTAGTGTTAGGTGTGAAGGCAGCTTGGGAACTGGCTAGTTGCGGAGCGAACGAACGAGTAACTCGTTGAGATGCCGGTACAGTTGAAGCAGATGCTGCAGCTGCTGGAGCAGGTGATACTATGTTTGTAGATTTAGCCGATGGACTTGGACCTTCTACTGCACTATAAGTACCAGCAGAATCTCGAGGGTAGATCCTTTTCTGTTGCACTCGACGAGTAACACCATTCCCTACTATATTCTTTTCCTTGCTCTTTTTTGACTTTGCCATGTCAAGCCGTACCCACAACACAAAAGAATAAAATCGCTCTTCAGAACTCATTGATGCATGATACAGACAAGAAATACTTTGATGTAAGACAACCGTATGAGGATGGAATATGTAAGAAAAATAGGACGGCATGACATATTCATAGCTACGATGTGTAAACTAAGCAGAAGGATTTTCAAGAAAATAGAAGTAATGCAAGCTAGACACCATATGAAAGATGCAACCAATATCACTCTGCCAAGTTAAAAGTGTCTTGTCATAAGTGGCATTTCGAAAAATTAGAAGCAGTACAACCTAGAAATCAATGCAAGATGCAACCACTATCAAACTGCCATGTTAAAAGCGTCCAATCACGAGTGACTGATGCGGGATACACAACAACAGTACTTTGATGTAAGAACATGGTATGATAGATAGATGCAGTGTATTCTAGACACAGAAAGGCATGTCATACAACTGGTGCAATTTAATCAAAATAGAAGAAATACAGGCTAGACAACATATGCAACATGAAACCAATTATCACACTGTCAACTTAGAGCAAGCACCTGCGATGGTGGAGTAGGGGAGATGAACTCATCATGTAGACTTGGGACTTCAACTGCATTAGCAGTAGCAGTGGCAAATCTAGAGAGTCTCCGTTTGCGTCGGTCCGGAGGACCACCAACATCCCCTAACTTACTCTTTTCCTTCCTCTTTTTTGATATTGCCTTCTGAAGTCAAAACCACAAGAAGATGAATAAAATTAGCTCTGCATAACTGGTTGATGCATGATACAGACGAATACTACTTTGATGTAAGGCAAGCGCATGATAGCAGGATGGAATATATACAAAAATAAGACAGCATTGCATATTCACACGTACGATAGGAGGATGGAATATGTATGAAAAACAGTAAGCAGAAGGCATTTCAACAAAATTAGAAGAAATGAAAGCTAGGCACCATATGAACATGCAACCAATATCACTCTATCAGGTAAAAAGTGTCTCGTAGTAAGTGCCATTTCAAGAAATTAGAAGCAGTACAAGCTAGAAGACAATGCAAGATGCGACCTACATCACACTCCCAAGTTATATGTGTCTTATGGGTAAGTGATTGTTGCAGGTATAAGTTGTAAGCTACGCAGATGCAATTCAACAAAATTAGAAGCAATACAAACTAGACATCAGGGCCGGGCCGGTAAAATCTGGGGCCCGGTGCTAAACTCAAAAATGGGGCCCTATCTCACTTATATCTATACTATTGAAACACAAGATACAAAAGATGAATAAAATAAAATTGAAGATATCAATTGGAGATTATACGTCAATGTTTTGGTAATTAGACGAACCGTCTAATTCATCCAATATTGTGTTCAGTCCAGCTAAACTGCTATATACTGAGATCTTTAAACTAGGAGGCAAGAATCGATCTCTTAACAATTCCTGCTAAAAATTAATTAGGAATTAAGAGTAAGGCAGAAAATTAATCAGAAAGGAGGGCTCTCCAGCGGATAAAAGCTGTGAGAGCTATCACCGTGTGCCCATGTCAACCCGCTCGTCCGTGTGTCCGTGTTGCCCGCCGCTGGCGCTCTGAAGTCTGGAACTGCTGCCAATCGAGCAGCTGCATGAGGACCCGGTTTCCTAGTCTGGAGCAGCTCACTGATCCACCTCCCTCCCGTCGCCCGACGGAGCCAGTTGCCGCCCCAAGCCGGCGTGTGGTTCGGCAACTCGCTGCTCCAGGCCAGCTCGACGAGGAGCGGCGAGCTGCTCCACACCGGCACGGCGGGGAGCATGGGCGTCGTCGCTGCCGTCCACGTCGCCACCTCGTACCGCGCCTCCCGTGTTTGCGACCGTATCTCCCGTGTCTGTGGCCGAGACTCCCATGCCTGCGGCCGCGCCATGCAAGTAGAGACAGAAGCTGGGTGCGCGGAGAGCGATGAGTCGGTGGCCAGCACCTCCGCGTCTGCCGCCATCAGCAAGGAGAAGTAGAACACGGGAGGCCGCCGCCGCTTGGGTCCCATGAAGGCCACCGCCGAGGCGACGCCGACATACATAGCAGGTGTCTTGTCGGATCCTTCTGTTGCGAGGACCTTCGTCGACCCCGCATGGCTCCACGGAAGCAGAGAAGTCCCCTTCAGACTCCATCTTGGGTATTAGCCAACGATGTCAGTTGAGCGGTGGGGAAGCGAGCCATCCTTTGCGCTGAAGCATATACCTCCGAGGCTCCCGGCAGTCCGGTGATTATGCTGCCGGACATGAGGAAGACAAATGGATCCGCGGGCGATCATTTAGGCTAGGTATTATTATACCTGTGCTGTTCAGGAGTAGCTCCGCTTAGTTGATTTGAATGTAATGAAATCCGTCATGTTTATATGAAAATCTGGTATTTTATATGAATTCCGTCATTGTTTATATGAAATATCGCCGTGTTTGCATGAATTTCATCCGGTTGGTTGAGTTGCCGTCAGAATGTGTGCGGCTACGGTTGGATGGCATAATTTGCGGGTCGCCGGTCGGTCTGCGGCCGGCTCGGGCGGCGAGGTGGGACAAAAAAAGCACAGCTCATGAGAGCTCGTCTCCAACACGCGCGCTGGAGGATGCATGAGCACCCGAGCTCTTCCTCGTTCATCGGTGGCAAAGGCACGGGTGGACAAAAGGGTCGCCAATATTTTGGCTACCCCGGGCAAGATCCAAACAGTCCCTTCCAGCCCCACCGCTCCCAGCACATTCAAATCCCTTGTTCGTCGTGAAATTTTGCCATGTGTGGTTTTCAGGGATATTTTGCTGTGTGAAAACAAATTTAAATATGAATGAATAATCGGTGTCCGCGGTCTTCTGTCAGGACACAGTTGGATGGCCTCATAGTAGTAGTAGTGTAGAGTACTAGTACTACTAGATAGTGAGTGTTTACTACTGTATCATGTACTCCCTCCGTTCCCAAATATTTGTCTTTCAAGACATTTCAAATGGACTACAACATACGGATGTATGTAGACATATTTTAGAGTGTAGATTCACTCACTTTGCTTCGTATGTAGTCACTTGTTGAAATCTCTAGAAAGATAAATATTTAGGAATGGAGGGAGTACATACTAATTGCAACGCATGCATGTGTTAGCAGCGAATTTGATGGTAAGATTTGTGTAAGTTGGATGCCATATTATTGCTCTAACATGTGGTCAAAGTTAGCCTCCAAAATGCATTTTAGACCCTATATGGATTGAGGGAGTACATGCATTGCTGAGGTTTCTCCTAATCCTTGCATGCAAGGTTTTTATTGAAGCTTGAAATGTGAACATGTGAATGGGAGGGACTACTACAACCCCTCCAAAAGAACTGTAGTACTAATGGTATCGTACTCCCTCCGTTAACCATCTCACATGCTCAGTACTTTTGCGAACTATGGAAGTAAATTTATTCCACCACTCAGCATCTATTATGGATACATTGTGGATTTCAAATTGAGCCATATAGACCGGAAAGTAGGCACTTAGGGCATCCACAATGTATGCTTTTTGTTTCCTCTAAGCCCTCTCTCTCCTCTTAGAGGCAGGCCTCTATACATTGCATGAACTGCCTCTAACAAAAAATTGGCTAGCATCACGTATCACCTTAGAGGCTGCCTCTAACAATGTAACAATCCATCTGGTCCCACTTGTCAGCCTTAGGAAGCATAAGAAAGTACAAGAGAAATAGTACTGATTGGTCAAATGTGGTGCTAATCAATACTTTTTAAATTTCTACTAGGGCCCACCTTAGAGGTTGGTTAGAGTCTCTATACATTGTGGTTTTTTCATTTGATAAGAGGCAAACCATGTGGGGCCTACCTTAGAGGCAAGGCTCTATACACTGGAGATGCTCTGTAGCAGTGGCGGATGTACAGGGTGGCCAGGGTGTGCCGCGGCCCACCCTGAGATTTTGAATGTGCTTATATACCTATATCTATAATTGGGCCAGAGAGAAAAAAATGGCCCAGTAACTTATCCAGGGACGTACGCATCATGGCCTGTCCAAGCAGAACCCTCGTCTTGCCCGGTCGGTCCCCTCGCTCAGCGACTCCTCTGCGGCTCTGCTCAACCCCGACACCCAGCCTGCCAACCGTCGCGGCGTCTCCATTCCTCATGGCTTCGCCGGTCGCCGGCCGGAGCCCAGAGTTCAGCCGTCCAGGAGGTGCCCCCCTCCCCAGCTCCCCTCTTCCCGGCTTCCCGCCCGGCCACCAGTGTAGCTGCGCCCCTACCCTGCGCGCGGCTACGCCCCTGCGGACTGCGGTCCCGGCGTCCCGCCTCACCTTTCTGGCGCCCCGCCGGCCTGGCTGCCCCCTTCAAAGCCCCACCACGACGGCAAACTCCTGGCCAATTTAAGGTACCCAAATGCCTCAATTTCAGACTTAGGTTTGCTTTTTTTGCCCCAATTTCATGTACATGAACTGATAAACACATACATAATTTTGCACAAGTACTTTGGTTAAATCGGTCTATATTCAGAAATGATGTGAAATTATAGCTTGCTTGAATGAAGCCACAAAGGCTTAAATTTTGCCTCAATTATTTCATTATAGTTGTCTTGAATGAAGGCAACTATCATTTCTTCCTCAATTACTTTCATTTTGCACATAATGACTCAATTTACTTGTGTATTGTGTATTGATAGAAAGTAATTTTTGTTATAGAATTATTGAAGAATGAAGAGGGCTGGAGACATTGTTTCTCTTTTCCAGAGAGAAGCTATTAAGATAGGGGAGAAGAAGAAGGCAGGGACTATGTCGGATGTGGCCGAAGAGCAAACCGGAAAACTTTTGTGTATGCCTGTTGTGATTGAAGAGCAAACTCATGAACCAACAGTGTCTATGTCGAATGTGACCGTAGAGCAAACGGAAGAGCATTTTCTGCTATGAGTTTAGTCAAGAGCAAGTTGAGAAAATAAGATGGCTGATAGTCTTTTGGATGATTGCCTAGTCACATGCAATGAGAGGGACGTTTTGTCCTAGGTGAATGAAGATGATATAATTGGTACCTTCATGGCAATGCAAGAGCGTAGGCCAGAAACATAGTCTTTTTGAACTTGTCAAGGTATGTACTATGGTCTAGGTAGTATTTACTATGTAGGCTTCTTTATGCAAAATTAGGATTTAATTGAGAATTTTAGAGTGTTCATAAGACCATATTGCTTTATGATATTGATATTAGCTAGAACGTTCATATATCATATTGGTTATAAAAAAAATTAGGGGCCGACCACCCTGGTGTCAAATGCTAGCTCCGCCACTGCTCTGTAGTACTACTTTTGATGTGTCCCGTCAACTCGTAGAACAAGGAGAAGCTTGCTTAGTACGCCGTCTCCCCCGCCCACGGGTGCGGTGGCTCGCAGAGTCGCAGGACGAGGAGAAGCTTGCTTACTACGCCTAAGCCCGCTCCCTCGCACACGCGCGCGGTGGCTCGCAGGACGAGGAGAAAATTTTACTACTCCCTCCGTTACACATATACTCCCCTACCTTGGTTAGAGAGATTATCATATTGTTTGAAATATATCTCTTTTAGTAGTAGGAGTAGTACAGTGGTAGGAGTAGTACTACAGCAATTTCCTTCGAGTCCGTGGTGCAGCAAGCTACCCTAGGCTATGTTACTACTCCCTCCTTTCCGATTTATAAAAGGCTGGTCATAGTGGGGAGTAACTTAGACTAGTAACATGCATATGTTACTACTCCATGTTACTACCTTCATAATGGGTAGTAACATATGGATGGTAACATACAAGCCTTCATTAATTGAGACATAGACTCATTTTACCTCAGGGTGTGTTATGTTACAGTAACTTATTATGTTACCACAAGCACTACAAAAAAATACACTTCCGTGATGATACGTGTTTGTCATAGTACATCATGTTTTCTGTCATGCATGTACATCCATGACGATTTTATGACAGAATCAAGATAGTCATACTTGTGCTATTGTAGAAGTGTTCCATGACAATACCAAAATTATCATCACGGAAGTGTCCACTTCCATGACAATAAATGGCGCGTCATGGAAGTGCTTTCGTCAAGGGTAACCGACACGTGGCATCCACCGTAACGGGTCGCCGTTAAGCTATCGGGCTCCGGTTTGGATCCAATAACCCGTTAATCGCCCGGACCAATGGGGATTTTCCACGTGTAAAATTCTGATTCGCCTTAGTATCCACGTGTCAGCTCCCCGTTGGGACAAGTGTCATCAAGCGAGTGTACATGATGAGCCTATGGTACGTCGACATGTGGCTCGGCCCAATAGTGGCCCGTTTAGGTTGAAAGGCCGGGCCTATCTAAATAAGTGGGCCGGCCCATTAGCAGCCTCCTTGAGTCAGGCCCATTCACAAGCACGGCCCATACAAGTTACACAAAATTAGCCCATCAAAGGCCCATTCTAGATTTGACAATTTCCAGCCCATCGTCAGTTCCAGCCCGTTAACGGCCCACTGCGTCTTTGGGCCCAATTACGGCCCGACCTTCTTTCGGCATGTTAGCAGCCCATCGTCAGTTCCAGCCCGTTAATGGCCCGGTACATCTTTCGGCCTTTTCTCGGCCCATTCTGCAGTTGAGCCAACTTCTAGCCCGTTGTGACTTTAGGCCTTTCCTCGGCCCATTCGGTAAATGGGCCAATTCCTAGCCCATTTTGTCTTTTGTCCTGTTAACGGCCCGCACAACAGTTGGGCCTTTGACTGTGCAACCTAATTTTGGGTCCATTAGCGGCCCACGTTCCGCAGGGCACAATTTCAGCCCGACGCGACTTTCGGCCTATTAAAAGCCTAGTTTGCAAATTGGACCTCTTCTGGCCCAAAACACTTTTGGCCTCTTACTGGCCCGTAAAGTAAAAGGGCCGAGACAAAATTGACATTTATTTTGGCCTGTTAGAGGCTCGCGGGCCATTTCCATTTATACGACCCTATCGAGCTTTCGGCCTGTTAACGACCTGCTAAGAGCCGTTGTTACGGTGGGCCACATCATTTGGGATCCACTAAATATTAATTTGACTAGCCCAATTAAGGCCCGCTTTGACTACACATGCTTTTTCGTTCGGATGGCATCCAGGTAATGTTTGGGCGTGTTGGTCCCCGTTTCAACGATATAGCATATACAAAGAATTATCCTACTCTATACTATCGCCTCTAAAAAATGTACACTATACAATAAAGAGACTAAGGCATAGAAACGTAGAATAATCCTACACTATACAATAAAGAAATTACAGCAGATTATACCCACTGGGCATTATAGTTCGGCACCAGTGATAATAAAGCGTGCACAAACAGAAAATTACATACACTGGGCAAATAAAACTCATACATCATGGACACGCATCAACAGAACTTACCATTTGAACTATAATCTCTTCAGAAAATAGGATTGGGCGGATTCAGATAGCACAAATTTCAGTCTGCAAAATCTCCAATTCCTTCGTGGTTACCTCAGTGTCTCATTTCATTTTTTTGACTCCTGCATCTAATACTTGCAACTCCAGTCTCAACTTGTTGATTGCATATTGAGAATCATGTACACGTTGTCTTGCCACCTCTAGTTGATGCTCGAGAACATCAGCACATTCCAATTCCAATCCATAATCATTTGGTAACGGCCATGCCGCACTACTCGCAGATCTTTGTGTTGATGTCACTTCATCCTGAAATGTTTCTGTAAGTACACATGACTAGGGCAAAAATATAGTTACAACAGTGAAGCGAGCAAGACAGACTATTTTGTACATGGCAAAACAGGACTAACAATAATGTTACACGTCATGAAGCATAAGTAGGTGATATTTAAAAAATTATAAAAATGGTAGTCTGTGCAGCCCGCATACAGAAATCTCTCTTAGCTCACTAGAGGAGCATGATGTTGGGGCCAAATCCAAAACACAAACAGGTTACAAATTTAGACCACACGCAGCTACTGAACAATATATATATATATATATATATATATATATATATATATATATATATATATATATATATATATATATATATATATCTTGCGTATAAGTAAGCAAGCAGTTGGCCATTCTGTAGCTCAATTAAAGTCTTAGGGAGCATAATGAACAGCAGAGGGATTCATGCAAACCTACTATAGCAAGCAAAACTATGCCATCATTAGCCTAGTATAAACTAGATTGTGAGCCTCATGCAGTAATAGTTGGTTAATAGACTTCAAAGCTTCAGGCACACTTCGCTAGAGTAATTAAATGGCAAGGCCTTTAATTATGTCAACTAATAGTTATACAAGTACCCAACATGAGGCATCATTGTTTGGGCATCTCATTAACTGAGGACAAATAAAGCAATTGAAAAGAGCAATTTAACTATGCCTGAAACAATCAAGCAATTGAACTGTTGAGTTGGCAGCATGCATACATGCACGCCTCAATAACATCCATGGCCTAGCTACATTTACTATATAAAGGAACAAGTAATGTAATATTGTTTGCCCCCTATGAAGTATCTCGACTAGTATGTAATCAATATCCTAGTAATGATAGGGAGGCTAATGATGTGAATATGCGTTTGGTTATGACATTTATGACATCGACAACTCTACCATGGCAGGAAGCAGTTTCACACTATTCACTAGTATAAGATGTTTTAGATATTTAAAAGTAGGCTACATCCATAATGAGTGAACAGACACATTAAAATGTGTTTACATACATCTGATTTACAAAAAAGTTAGAACATCATATAGTAGTGAGCGGAGGGGTTTTTAATCAATGGCCCAATGACTGAGTTACAGGTGAAGAACCCTATGCAAGCACAATGTCAGACAAATAGGATGCCTTGGTAATTGTAATACAGTGATTTACCATAACTGGTTGAACAGGCTCAGCGCTGCTCCTCCTTCTCTTGCAAGGCTCCTTCCTAACATCTTGTACTTGGAAATCCTCAATTTTATCTTCATTGCACCCCCTTTGCAAGGTGACACAAACTAGTTACTGGTCTCCTTGGAAGATAAATATGCATACTTTCCATTCTGTGAACAACACAAAAGGATGAGTTTATAACAAAACAACACCACATAATGAAACATGCTACATCTCTTGCACACAATGAAATGAGCATTTACTATGTGTGCACTGTGTAAAAACTAGGCATACCTTCGAAGTGGATCTCCAGGTACTTTTGGAGAGCCTACTTCAGTGTACAGCCAAACCTTTATGTCACCTATGAGTTATACAAGCCCCCACTACAGCAGCCCTTAGTGTTTAAATCGTTGACAAGCTCTGTTAGGTCAAGAACATCAAGTAATCAAATCAAACAGTCCTAGTATGGCTAGCTGATACAAACAAGCAATTGAACAGATGTGTGAGCAAATCTTACATATAAAGAAAAGAAGCATAGAAGGAGGCTTAAAGACCATCACTTGACTGACCAGATTTAAGGGGCATTTAAACATCATGTGCAACGTATGAACTAACATAAACATTGCATATTTCAGATTCTATAATGAAATGCACATGTATTAGGCTATGCCATGTATGATGCCTAAATGTACACTATAGCATGCAGGAGTGATTCATCATTGCACGCACAATTGAATTGCAGGTTAAGGGCCAGTTCTATTCCGCCTTTTCAGAGCTTATTGTCAAAATAAGCCATAAAAGATGTAAAGAAGTCATCTTTGAGTTATGGGCTTGGGCTTAACTTATTTCGCTTTGGAGGGGGGTGCTTCAGGTAGAAGCTCACTAAAAATTGAAGGGAAGGGGAATAGTGAAATGACTCTGTTGTCTGTCTATATTACACTCAAAATGCCACTGCTCACGCCCGTGTCACACCTGACCCTCAAGTAAAAACAAACATGCAAGCATTCATTGCCCTGCCCGCTTGCATCTCCTCTCCTCTTTCCCTCTAGCTCGATCCCCTACCTGCATCGCTAGGGTTCCTCCAGCGAGCTGTCGCCACTGGTCCCATCTGGCTAGTGGCCTCTGTCTAGCTAGGCTACATGTCCGGCGGGTAGGGCCAAATCTCCCTGGCTGCTCCTCCCTCTAGCGCCGCCCCTCATTCTCATGGTCTCCAGCAGCTGCTCCGCTGTGGTCCGTCCAACGCACTACTCTGGCGGGTGCCGCACAACTACGGCCGATGCCCCACTCCGGCAGAAGGCACCTCATTCCCCCCTCCTCCCAGGCCGTGGCCTTGAGGTGCAGTTGAAGGATGAGCTCATCCAACAAGGTGAGGATCTCCTCTAATTTTTTGCCAAATTTTCATTCTGATCCGCTATACGATGAATTGCTATGAGCTGCTGCTGTTGCTGCTATATGATGCATTGCTATGAGCTGCTCCTGCTGCTGCTATATGATGAATTGTTATGAGCAGCTGCTGCTATATGATGAGTTGCTATAAGCTGCTCCTGCTGCTGCTATATGATGAATTGCTATGAGCTGCTCCTGTTGCTGCTATATGATGAATTGCTATGAGCTGCTGCTGGTATATGATGAATTGCTAGCTGCTGCTACTGCTGCTGTATGATGAGTTGCTATGAGCTGCTGCTGCTATATGATGCTTTCAGGTGGTGCTGCTATATGATAATAACCAACCACTTGGACCATCGAATTTCGATATATAATGGTTCTTCATTTAAATTTAGGTCATGCGTTCTTCATTTAAATTAGGCAATGTGATCTCTATGGAAGACATTGACCAAAGTAGATTGTGCCAAGTAGATGGTATCTTTGTATTTGCATTTTGAACAAATATTGATGGTCTATTTTCCTATCATATTAATTACTGCACTTGGTTCAATTTGTGATGTTTGCAAGTCAAATTAATTTTCATATGGGCAACAAAATGACAAAATATAATGCAATCTAGACTTTTCACTGATCATACCACAGATAAGCTGAAAAGGCAGGCAATGAAAAGAACTGGTTGGCTTATTATCTGGAGCTTATATTCAAAGGTGCTTATTTTCTTAGGATAACTCAAAATAACTGTCCCTAAGAAACTTGGCCAATAGAACTGACATACAAATAACATGTCACGATGATTGCAATGGAGGCCCAGTTCTTTTGCCAGATTCTCCCAGAATCTGATCCCTACCCAGATTCTCCTAGAATCTTTGAGCCCCATTTCTTTTACAATCCTATCTAGTTAGGGTCTAATTAGTTAGGATTGTAAAACAAATGGGGGTCAAAGATTCTAGGATAAGCTAGAGAGGGGCAGATTCTGGGAGAATCCTGCAAAAGAACTGGGCCGGAGTGACCTACCATAGCACACTGTATAGGCTCACCGCTGCCTCTCCTTTTTTTTGATGTTCCATGAAATTGCCACATACATCATGTACTTTTTCATTGCGTAACCCTATCTGCAAGTTGACACGGCTAATTTCAGATATCTCTACATGATAATACATTGCATATCCCTTGCGTATATTTAAACCACCAATTAATGATTGTGTGCGTAGCATAAACTAGCCATGACTCTGTGTACTGGACTAGCAGGCACTCTAAGGGAGCCTAATGTAGTGCACTGGAATTCCTACATGCCACCTACGATTTTGTGTAATGTACTACCTCTGTTCCTAAATATATGTTTTTGTAGAGATTCCAGTATGCACCACGTACAGATGTATATAGATGCATTTTTGAGTGTAGATTCACTAATTTTGCTATGTATGTAGTCTATAGTGGAATCTCTAGAAAGACTTATATTTAGGAACGGAGGGAGTATCATGTATGACATGTACATCTCTAATTTAGTAGCCAGTAGTGGAAATCATTGTCTGCACAAAGGGATTACTGGTCGAAAATCCTAGCAAAGCACGCTGGCAGGCACACAACATTACAGGAGAGAGAGAGACGCACTTACAAGATCATAGCAATGCCTCTGTCCAGGATCTTGGTTGGCCAAGCTGTTAGATCCAGAAGAAACATCGTCCTTGTAGTTTTTGCCAGCTGCATAACATGTAACAGCGACCTATTAGTATATTTTAAGTACATCGGGCAGGTGATGCTGGACGGGTTTAAAGGTGACAAGTACCTAGGCCATGGCGGGTGCTTGGCATCTTGCCAGACGGTGGGAATCAGGTTAGAAACGTCAAGGGTGATGATGCTGTGCTGGCTGTCGGGGTCTGGTAAGGAGATCTAGAACCATCGAGTAGGGTGTTTGTAGAGCGGCTCCGGTAGGGTGGACTATGGTGTGGGCAAAGCGAATCTGAGGCCGTGGACGAGGGCGTCGGTGAAGCTGCTCCGGTGGTTGGGTTCAGGATGGTGTCGACAATGCGGATCTACGGCCGTGGACGGGGCGTCAGAAGCTGCTTCGGTAGGTTGGACGAGGGTGCGACGAAGCGGATCTGAGGCCGTGGACTTGTGCGTTGGCAAAGCGGCCCCGGTAGGGTTGAGAATGGTATAGGCGAAGCTACTCCGGTAGGGTTGAGGATGGTGTCGGCGAAGCGGCTCCGGTAGGGTTGAGGAAGGTGTCGGCGAAGAGGATCAGAGGCCGTCGACGGGGGGTTGATGGGGCGGCTCTGGGAGTGTGGACGAAGCGTCTCCGGTGGGGAGTACGAAGGAGCCGCTACAGATGCGCTGCGGTTGACGAGAGTACCGGCGAAGCAGATCCGGTGCCGTGGACAAGGCCGACACTGAATGGGCTGTGGTACAGTGGTGGATGAGTAGTCTACTTGTTTCTAGGGGAGGTGGGAGGGGTAGATGCGGCCGCAGAAGCAGATCCGGCGAGGTGGACACCGCTGGCAGTGAATGGGCTCTGGTACGCCAGTGGATGAGCAATCAAGGGTTTCAAGAGGGGAGGGGTAGAAAGGCCGATGAAGTACGGACGGCGTGATATAAGATGCTCTGGTGTTGTGGAGTAGTCATTTTTGCAGGAGGGGGAGAGGAAATGGGGGTGCCGTGTGGTGGGGGGAACCAGAAGTTACCAAAGCAGCCCTGACCTATTATGTAAATGAGGGCCGTATTGTAACTTTTGTTCTCCGTGCACCAAGGACAAAAGGGGAATTTCGCATGCTAAAGACTAGGTGGCGGAAATTTTATAAGGAGGCGGGAGATTTTGCCGCCCGCAGGATCGTTCGTATCCAGTTTCAACTAATTTTGGACAATGCTAGCGGGAAGGTCATGCGAGACTGTGTACACGGGGCACACGTCAGCAGTTAATAACCGGTATGAAGTCCACCCCAGAAAAAAAGACAATAACTCAGGATGATGCACCGATAACTTGGACATTCACACGGGCGCGGCCAATCGTACGGGTGTAGAGGCGCGTTCACAAAAAAACGGATCAAACGCTCAGCCTATGTATTTCTCGTGTAAATATATAATTTAGTGCCATTGGTTATTTACTTGAAACATAATGCATTGACATGTTATTGTAGAGGCGCACAAAAAAGAAATGGATATTGTAGTCCCACAAAATAAATTGATATTGTAGTCCGCTACTTAAAAGTGTTACCTCATATGATTACATAGCCTCCATTTCATAAATTGCGTACCCGTTGAATTCATATATGAATATTACATATATTACTTCATAATAGAACCTTAAATCATCCAAGACTAATGAATTTGAATGCAAAACTAACAATGGTGCATGTACATGATAGCTACAGTGGTTGTTTGAAGAAACATCACTGTAACTTTAGCATGCACAATTGAAAAGGATTATTTGGAAAAAATGTGATATGTTAGTGTCCAATCTTTATAGCGTTGAATCGATATTGTATCTTTGGCCACGATACAAAGTAGATATTGATTTATGTTCAAGCGATGCACATCCATGATCACTAGATAGTGATACGTGAATGAATTGTGCAATCTCTCTCACACGCATACATATCTCATTTCTCTGTGGGCATCGGAATCACACACGCGCACTTCGTGTATTTATCTCCCTCCGTCAAGGTTAGAATTCGTCTTTCTACCCCGTCCTACAAGTCTCTCACACAGAAACAAACACACTCTCTCTGTCAAACACGCCCACCCCTTTAATTCCGCCCACCCACCGCCACTAATGTCTCAAAGTATAACTATGTATCGCACACATATGCCTAAGGTTAACTCGAGTCCTGGAACCATATGAATACATACAATGGGATTCTAGCAGAGCACCTTTTGTTTTGAGATTTCGCTCTCTCTCTCTCTCTCTCACACACACACACACACACACACACATAGACGCGCGCATAGACATTGTTTCTCTCTTCATTTTTTTCCGGCACTTGCATGCACACCACTTGTTTATCTCCGTGATGCTTTAAGTATGCCTCGCACACATGCTATCTACCTATCCCTTAATATAGATATGTATCACACAAACTCCTTCTCCCTATATCTAAGTGTCCCTTCCCCCCCACACCCACACACACACACTTCCCAACACCGAAGGAGTAGGTTGACACCTCGATCTTGATACTAATCTATCTACTGGCTTCTCTCTCAAACACACACACACTACCCGACACCGAAGGAGTAGGGTGGCACCTCGATCTTGATAGTAATCTATCTACTGGCTTCTCTCTCAAACACACACACACACACACACTCGCTAGTTGTGCCTTTGTGCCTACCACGCGCACACTCTCGATACGTCTTTCTCTCCCTCCCCCTCCCCACCCCCCAACAATGACAACAGAAGGGTGACAACTCAATCTTAATCTATCAATTGGCTTCTCTCTCAAACACACACACACGCTAGTTGTGTCTCTGTGCCTCGCTCACACACACTCGATACATCTTTCTCTCCATAGCCCCCTCGATATATAGACTTCTCGCGCGCGCACAGCTGTAGTGACGATGACGCTGAACCCAGTGTGCCTTCTTTTTACCGGCCTCATGTGATAGTTTTCACCCTGTTTTCTGTTAATTAACAAGGTAACCTTTTCTTTGTTACTACTAGTGAATTTGAGATCATTCGGGGCAGACATAAAATATATCACTTCAACCCAATTATCGCAGTAACTATTTAAAAATAAACTAGCAAGATGCCCGTGCGTTGCACGGAACATCAAGATGCATTTGTATGAGTAGTTTATCTTGTGAGAGAAAAGGATGAATGAGGGAAGGCCTTATTTGCAAATGTGGAGAGGGGTGTGGGTATCTTTTTGCAAAATTACCATAGTTTCCTTCCTATCCGTCAGATATAAATCGGACGGCCTATATTGCAGGATGGTAGGCACACCATCATCACCAACTCTGTTTTCTAGTCCCTTCGTTCCTAAATATTTGTCTTTTTAGAGATTTCAACAAGTGACTACATACGGAGCAAAATGAGTGAATCTACACTCTAAAATATGTCTATATACATCCATATGTGGTAGTCCATTTGAAATATCAAAAAGACAAATATTTAGGAACGGAGGGAGTATAAGAGTAGACATAGAGATGTATCTCTAGCATCATCCACAACGAACATCTGCTGGACTGGTTAGTGCCGGATGCTCGCAACGCAATGACCTGAGTTTGAATTCTATCCTAAACTTTAGATTTTTATATTATTATTTTTTAATATATACTTCTTTCGCTACAGTACTGACAGTGGAACCCACAGAGTACTTAGAATACAAGATTATGGATGGATTTGTTTCTTTTTAACTTTCTGTACGAATCTGTAGCCACCCTGCAAGTCATGTACACTGTACATGCAATTAACTTTTATAGAGGGAGAATCATAGACGCAATTAACTCAAATGGATTGGATGTGACTCTATTATTTCCAGCATAAGAGCATCTCCAATGGGAACCAGCAAATTTCCTCCCGCTTCCTTCCGCGGAGGACGACATCCAACGCCAGCGGCATACATTTTCACAACTCTAACCAACCAGAGGAAATTCATGCAAATACGGACTGATTTCATATAAGCATGAAGGATTTCGTCTGAGAAAGCTGGATCTTCATCTAAACATGACGGATTTCATTACATTTACATGAACTAAGCGGATTTAATCCGGCTCTCGTGGTATAATTAATACCTAATCTAAATGGCCACCCGCGGATCCCTTTGTCTTCCTCATGTCCGGCAGACACTTGCGAGGTCAACGAAGGTCCTCGCAAGAGATGAAGCAGCCAAGAAACCACCTGTATACGCAATCGTCGCCTTAGCGGTGGCCTTCATGGGACCCAAGCGGTGGCAGCCTCCCGTGTTCTACTTCTCCTCAATGATGGCGGCGGACACGGAGAAGCTGGCCATCGACTCGTCGCTCTCCGCGCACCCGGCTTCTGTCTCTGCCTGCATGGTCCTGCCGCAGGCACGGGAGGCGCGCCCACAGACACGGGAGGCGCGGCCACCGCAGACACGGGAGGCATGACCGAAGACACTGGTGGCACGGTACGACGCGGTAGCGACGACGCCCGTGCCGCCGTGCTCGCTGCCGTGCCGGCGTGGAGCAACTCGCCACTCCTCATCGAGCTGAGCTAGAGCGGCGAGTTGCTGAACCACGTGCCGGCTTGGGGCGGCAACTAGCTCCCTCGGGCCAGGCGAGGTAGGTGAAGCATCGAGCGGCCTCGCTCGTATCTGGAGGGCTCGGCGGGCCACCCAGCCGGGTAGTATGCCGGAGAACGGCTCCTCGGAAGCCATCGGAAGAGTGGAGAAAATGGTGAAGGAGGAGATGTGGGAGCAGCGGAGGGGTGCGATTCTTGCCTGCTGTCTGGCCTCGTTTAAATAGAGGGGGGATGGTAGGAGCTTGGCCGGCGTCTGGCCTCGTTTAAACTGAGGGTGAACGGGTGGAGCTCGGCTGGCATTGCGTTTAATTCCGGCCCGCTCATGAACGGACGTGTGGCCGGAGTAGGTTTCTTGGTTTGCATGTGGGTTTAACAGAGGCGTTTGATGGAGGCGAGGAGGCGTGTTCAACCGGGCATGCAGCGGGCGGCGTAGTACTAATCGATTCCATAGCTACTAGTAAACTAGGACAGTTCCCGATATGGCTTTAATGCCGACGAGGGAGAGGGTAGCGGTTCCCGAACTGTTGAACGGCCAATGATGCATCCTCCTTCAATTAGCATCCTGAATGCATGAGGGAAGTAATGGGAGGAGGACGGGGAAAAGAGGCAGCACGATGTGAATGCTACGCAGTTTGCACTCATATAAAGGCGCCCCTCCATTCCAATGCAGCTACCACATCGTACGCACCTAAGCACCTACACTAAGCGCAAAAGTGCTCACTCCAGACCCATGGCGGCGATGCGCGCAAGCGGCCAGTGGCTGTGCCAGATGGTCCATGACGCCAGCCTGCGGCATGGCACCAAGGATCGTCTCCAGACGGTGTTGGCGACCGGCTGGTTCATGGCCATCGTCGACGCCAGCTACGACTCTCAATTGGATAAGATGATCGTTGCCACCATCAACAAGTTCACCGCCGTCAAGAAGCTTATGGACGACATCGCCGTACTCCTCCAGCCCGCGCGCCCGGGCTCCTCATTGCCTGCCACCCTAATCGGCCTCCATGGCGAGAACATCTTTCAAGCACTGGTGGCCCATGCGACTGCCCGCCGACGTAACGAAGAATGTCCACCTAGAGGTCGTGCTCACCGCGAGGCGCCTCACCCTGCAAGAATTCATCGACCTACACATCCACGTGTACGAGGAAGTCATGTACATAGGTATCTACAAGGCCGGTGAGGACGCTATGACATTGGCCTTCGTCAACCGGCTGGAAGCCTTGGACGCCTTTGTTGAGAAGCACCTTAACCTCGCCACAAAAGCCGCCGCTCCTAAGCTGCCGGTCGGTTGCCTGGCGCACTGAGTCGAGGAGGAGGAGGTCGTACGTTGATGGATGCATCTTTCTTCTTGCCTCCTGTAATCACCACTGCGATCGCATCATCGTGGCCTTAATTCTTATTGTGCTATTGCATTCTCGTTCCAGTCAATACACACATGTGCGATCCCTTTGCTCACATTTGGAGGCAATTATATGCATCACTGTAACTAGTACTCCATCCGTCAATTTATAAGTTGTGCTTACCTTTTCCATCAACTTCGTAATTTATGTTCGATGCTTGACCCGACCTATGAACTACTCCTCAATTCAAAAACTGAGACCGAACCTATAAATTCAAAACTACTCGTGCAGCACGCCTGTCACGTTCGCAAGTTCAAAACAAGAAACTGGAACACGTACATGAAGCATGTCCCTTCCCCGTCGCATACACTACAAAAAAAAAAGACACATTCATGACATTTTGGGCCAAACAATTTTTTTTTCTGTCATGCTTATGACACTTCTATGACGATAATTGTGACAAAACCCGGTATCATCCTAGATGTGGTGGGCTCCTACTTCTATGACAAAAAATCAAGACAGAAAATGGGCTTTTCGTCCTGGGCGGGCCGGAGACGTAGCTGCATGACATTCTTTGGGGCGTCCATGACGAAAAAAATCATGGTAGAAGCGAGGGCGCGGAAAATATCAGGGAGTTCCCGGTTATGGTGGGTGGTCGCGGCCGAGCGATGCACTGTGGTTTGCGCGTTTCTCTCGTGTACGCGCGTGTGTGCGAGGCGTTGGCTAACTGAACCCGAGCGATTGTACGTTACTGAAGCCAATCGAGCCCCCGTGCGAGACGTAGCTAGCCGGTGTTGGGTTGCCTCTCGATGAACAGTGACTGTTGCTACAGTGCGCGCGGTATGTAGACCGAGTCGAGACGTAATGAGTCAAGTCGGTTGGTTGGCTATGGATGAACAGTCCCGGTGGGGGTTGGATGAACAGGACCCCGTGGTAGTAGGCCGTTGCCGCTGGATGAACAGGACCCCGAGGAGGCCGCCGCACCCCAGCCGGTTGGGGGTGGATGAATAGAACCTCGTGGAGGCTCTATGAACAGTAGCCAGTGAAGGCTGGATGAACAGTAGCCCATGGATGAACAGTAGCTGGTGGAGGCTGGAGGGAGGTCGGCGGTGGATGAACAGTAGCCCGCGGAGGCTGGAGCGAGGCTGTAGACGGTGGATGAATAGGACCCTGTTTCGACCATAGGCGCTCGAATAGAAGTCCGTTTCCTCCGTTTTGCGGTACGCCACATCCCTCCCGATCAACAGGACCCCGTTTCGACCGTAGGCACTCGAACAGAAGTCTGTTTCCTCCGTTTTGCGGTACGCCAGACCCTTCCCGATGAACAGGACCCCGTTTCGACCGTACGCGGTGGAACAGAAGGCCTGTTTCCTCCGTTCTGCGGTACGCCAGACCTCATTTCGGCTGTTCCGTCCAAGCCGGTTGGCTCCCGATGAACATGACGTATTCCGTAGCCTCCCGATGAACACGACGCATTCCGTTGCCTACCCATGAAAATGACGCGTTTCTCTGTTTTGACCCAGCCGGTTGGCTTCCGATGAACAGGACGTCGTTGCTGCCGTCTGTTGCCTCTCCATGTACATGAGCCCTGGCCGTATGTATGCGCGAGTACGCGTTCGAGACCCCGCCGGTATGTACGTACGTGGCCGTATTTTTTGGCATCTCGCTATACGTACGTGTACACGGTTTTGACTGGACTGCCTGAACTGCTACCGCTCCTTACTCCGCCACGGTTCATCATGGCAGACAGACCGATCGACCGGGTGGGTCCCAGCTGTCAGGGAGGATAAGGACGCACTTCCTTGCATGCGAAGATATAGCTAGTGGGTCCCAGCTGTCAGGGGGAAGAATAAATTTTTTTGCCCGTAATAAGGACGCACTTCCTTGCGTGCGAAGATGTAGCTGGTGGGTCCCAACTGTAAGGGGGAGAAAACATTATTTTTTAGGGTAAAAAGGATGCAGTTGCATGCATGCGTCCATGGGCGTGGTGCGTCCCCACTATCAGCCTCTCCACGTACAGTCATCTTTCGATGACTCTCGTTTGTTGACCACGTTGACCACACCGTGCAGAGCGCACCAAGGCCGGTGGATGACGGCGAGGCCCCAGAATGGAATGCCCCGGAGATGGGGAAGATGCGGCAGTGGAGTCGCAGATGGAGAGGAGTGGGAAACTTGACTTGTTCCGGTGCGGGGTGGGCCTACACTCGGCAGAGAATAACAGGAGGTGCGGAGGAGTGGAGGGATGGCCTGGCCGTTGGTGGGGTAGCGTTTCGCTGCGAGGCATGCAAAACACCGCCACTAGACGCTGGAGGCTGGAGCAGGTGGTCCCGGCAGCGCTGGGGGAAGAAGACGAGAGATTGAAGAAGAATGCCGGCCGTTGGATGTAAATCCAACGCCTTGCTTAGGCTTCGACCTTTATATTTTTATTTTTGGGGAAAGTGCTTAGGCTTCGACCTACTGGCCCACATGTCATCCAATCCATTTGGTTTTTTAGTCCATTTGGTGGGCTGGGTGAAACAATGATGTAGCGTCTATGCAGTCCATTTATATATTATGTTAGAATTTAAAGCCCATTTGCATTTTTCTCGAAATCCGTGGACTTGCTGGGCTGGGTGAAAATATCATGTTGGGCTGGACGGAGAAATGTTATAAAAACATAAACACATGATTGCACGTCTATTACTGCATTGGTCAGTAAAATCTTTTTGCAAGCTTATGTACGCAATCACCAGGAGTTAACTTGCCAAGTTATATATAAACAATTATTTTTATTATTTTGTAAGAACTTTCGATTTACGAAATAAAATATCATTTTAATTTGATGAGTTAATAGGACGTGGGGTATTATTATTTTTTAGGCTAGACGTGGGACAGTTGAATTGGTTCTAGGGAAAAGTACTAGGAGAAAACTCAAATTACATCAAAAAAGAAAGTGGCAGAAAATTCAGATATAGGATTAATAAAAATAAAAAATAAAGGAAGTGGGAAGGTCTATACAATGGTTGGACGAACGACAAGTTTAATGGAACCTTATGTTGTTTCTATTATATATATGTAATAAAATAAGATATAAATATAAATGTAAATATATATACTATTATAGAAGGGAAAACATAGGTTCACTTTTGCATTCTTATAGAAAAATAGAACTGAGCCGTGCGTCGTCTTGAAAAAACAAACATAACTTGGGCTGTTGATGTTATAGACAAGCTAGGCTGGGAGGCCCAGAGGCCGCTTGATACCTGCTAGACCCCAAAAAAAGGTTGAAACCAGCTGGATCAACTGTGTCTGCATGTCGTGGGCTGCGCATGTTAAACAACAAAACCTAGGCCATGGACCTGGTGGGCCCGGGACTATCAGCCTCTCGACGAACAGTCATCTCCCGATTCCTCTCATTTTGTTGACCTTGATGGGAATGACAGACGGCAGTGCCACGGCGAGAGCACCAAGGCGGAGGACGATGTCGAGACCTCGGACCAAACGAACCGGAACTGGGGAAGACGCAGGAGAAGGGGAGTACGAGGGTTGACTTGTTCGGGTGCAGGGTGGGCCGGTAGAGCTGCTGCCGCCAGAGAATGTGTGGGAGTAGAGGGATGGCCTGGCCAGCGCCATAGGCTAGGATGGGTCACCGAGGCGTGCGCGGCAGCGCTGCCAACCGCTGTAGGAAGAGGATGAAAGATTGAACAAAATAAAGAAATACAAATGGATAGGTGGTTGGTCCCAGATGTCTGTGTACAAGACCTGCTAGGTCCACCTGAGAAGGGGAATATGTTGGGAGGAAGGAGATTCAAAGCACGGCAGCCCAGTGAACTAGTTACATACATAAGCAAATAGCCACTAAAAAAAGCAAACAGGTTAATGGGTTCTTAGACGAAATATTTCGGACAAAATAGATAATTACGATGCATAGGCTAATGCATGAAACACTCAGATGATAAAGGTGCTTAAACAGATATCGTCTAGACCTTCCCGGCACGTTTGATCATGACGCTGCGGCTGTCCGTGTACTCGTCGGTTACGAGAAGCAGACACGCCCTCATGTCCAAGATCCGCCTGTACATGTTATAGCATGCGTATGCGTCCTTGGCCGCATAGGTTATGTAGGCTAGATTCAGAGGTACCTCTCACGTGTTCAGGTTCTCGGTATCGATGTCTTCTTTCATGTTGGCGTAGCAGGGGTCGTTGATGGTCGCGGCAAGGTCAACCACGGAGTCGTTCTCTTGCCTGTTGCCGATGATCTTGTATTGCTTCTGGATGTTGACAAGCTTGTTGCACCAGATGCTCCAGAACCTCTGGTGGCCCTACAGCAGTGGTAGACAAGAACCAAAGCATTGGCTCGTTCTATCAGTGCCATAGGATCAACATGCACAGCAATTAGAATTATTATTCTCAGGACGCAAACGATCAGCTCATTTGCCGCACTTTCACACAGACAATACTACCAAGTTTGAACAGCTAGTTATGGTTGCTGTCCTCTGCATCATCATGCCATGTTTCCCTGCTTGCAAGATTCAGAACCAACCAATATGATTCAAGTAATAAGTAAAACAAAGATGCCTACACATCACAATGATTCCCAGCTTGCAAGATTCAGAACCAACCCATTAGATTCAAATAATAATAAATACAACAAAGATGCCTACACATCTCAATGATTCACAGCTTAGAGCCAATCGTAAGTGTACAACTCAAACATTGTGAGAATGTGAACAAATAAATAAAAATTGATTGATGCTTGATGTAAGCAATTTGATCCAAGGATTTGCTTAAACATTGAAACCAATCCTTTTTAAGGCCACGCAAGTCAAACTTTGGCAGCTGAAATATTCTGCATCACTGGTGGCACTACCACTTCCAATATTTGCACAAGAGGGCCTTCTAGATTTTGAAGTAGTATGTATAGAGCCTCATCCTTAGTATTTAACAAATACACATAGCAGAATCTAGTGGAATCATCAATCAACATCCTGAAATATATCTTTCCACCTTGCACACACGCATGGCACTTTAGAGCCTTTGGATAAAGTGAATCTCATGATTAAATCCATCTTGGCTAGCCGTGTCATACAACCCTGGGTGAATGCTTTTGACCATCACAACATCTGTAGTTGAGTATTCCTGTTTGCATAGATAAGAAAGAGCATGATTACTATAATATTGGCACTAGTTAAAGCAACTTTATTTCCAAAACAAGAAAAGATTGCGATTGAATAGCTTTATTAAAAAAATACAATGTTAGCACAGTATGAAAAAGCATAATCATGTTGATAAAGGACAGTACTGACCTGTGTGAGATGACTTTGGGAGATCAAGTTATTCTTCATGTCCCCGTATCTTGCCATGAAGACGATTCGTTGACATCCATTAACACCTCAGTGTGGCAGTAGAAGGAGGAGCGTCGACTCATTTCAATCACTTTTTTTGTGCAGTTCAACTAAAATTGTGGCGCCCGCCAGTTAGAGAGGTCGCCTGCGCCACCTCAACGGTAGGCGTGATGGACTCAACTAGTTCAGTGCAGCTATGTGATTGATGCAGTGCACATGAACTTGATTCTGCCAGATAGGTCTTCTGCAAGCTATCTACATTGGAAATGAAATGGTAGCTAAGACAGTAGCTCTATGTTAAATGTATTATTACTACATTTTATCAGTGGCAGTAGCAGTGCCAAAACAGTAGCACACGATCACTAGCTAGATGAAGAGTCAAAATCAACCAAAAAGGAACATACCCGGTCATGGGAACCATAACTGAGAGAGGGGCCCTATGCCACCACGACTCGATGTGGTGAACCTGCAGATCCACTCGGATGATTCAATTCATGCGACCTTTTTCTACAGTCTGCCTGAAATGAAGCAAAGATTGTATCATGCAGCTAGCAAGTAGTACTTGCTCTCATGAGCTGACAGGTTCTTCTTTAGTAGTTGCACTAAAATTGAGCAACATTAAGGTGGCATTTCTTGTTTACCAGATACAATAGATCAACATCAGCTAAAGAGTTGGTTTAAGGGCATGGGACAGTGGGGACACCAGGACACTCAGCAGCGTAAAGAAGCAACTTACTTATCATACTGGGGAAAACAACAGGAGTACCATTTGTAACACAGTTTAATTGCATCATATTACTGGAGGCATTAGATTAACAATAATGCTGGTTAGACAAGTCCTTTCGGTAACAGTGTGATTGCTTCATTTTACATGCGCCCTTACATTAACAACAACAAAAAGTTGGTATAAGGACATGCGACAGTGGACACATCAGCACAATGTACCTACAAAGGAGGCATAAAGTGGTAATGCCGAGTTTGTTCATACTCTGTGAGGGCAGCAAATCTAATCCTGGAGACCTTTTACTATGTGAGGGCAGCAAATCTAATCCTGGACATACTCTGTTGACTTGTCCACCAGCCGCCACTTTCTATCCTTTTTTCAACCAATAATAGGTTTGTTCCTTATCCAGTTTGTACTGCCTTTTCCCTTTGTTTCCCTTTTCAACCAAGAGACCGGTTGGGTATCCAGTCTCTACTACTTTCCCCCTGTTATTTCCTCTTTAAATCAAGTCCTACATTCATGCTACAACTTCCCCCCTTTCTTCGTTGTTTGAACCAAGTCCTAGATTCGACTGCATGAACTAGCTTTACCTCTAATAATACTAAAAATTTAGGTGGCTTTGGAAGAGCTGATGCACGTAGAAAAAGATCCACATGCAGATAGGTGGGGAGCTGGGGCAGTAGATCAAGGCCGCTTTCGAAGGAACTTATACCTGAGGGTCATCGTGATGTGGCTAGGAGGTCGGCGGCAGGTCGGATCTGCGCACAATACGGCAGGGGGGAAGAAGGGTCGGAGGACCTCCCGAGCCGGCGCTGTGTCGGAGAGAACGGCATGGGCAGAGGATCAGGACCTGCTGGCAGCTGTGGGTTTCCTCCCTTGGCGCTGATGACCACGTGAACGATGCACCTAGTCCCCTACACACACCGACCGAAGGGATCCGGCCGGATCTGTGACCAGCGGTGAGCAGAGAGAAAATGTCGCTACCGCTGTCTTGTTTAGATCTGGAGAGGATAAGAGAATGAAGAGAGCAACCCTAGTAAAGGAAGCGCTCAGGCCCCTGCCTATATATATAGTGGAGTGATTACCTTTTTCTCTCCATAACAAGCGTTTCAATTTGTGTACGTGGCATTAAAGAAAAGAAACTCTCTATTTGACGTGACTAACTGTACTACTCCTACTTACTAGTAGTAGTATTCACTTGTGCTCCCCGGCCCTCCATTCATTGAACAACCCCACGGGTGAATAAACATACAGTACTATTTATATAGAACGAACAAGCTCAAACTATTTTGGCTTTGAGATATCGATGGTACAATTTGACCACATTGCATCAATGGACTCAGTACTTTCAAGTAACCTATATGTATAAACACATGCACGGTTTACATTCCGAATCGCTAGCTAGAGCTTGAACTGTATTTGTTTACATGTACCATCCTTTTCTTTTGGTTTTCTGCTCCATGGCGCAATTCATCGATACAAAATTATACTATGAGTAGTTAAAAGTTGAGGGTGGGGCTTTTCCCGGGTAGTACGCGTGGCAGTTTTCGCGTAGCCGGTTTGACAGAGAGGCGAGGAGGGTGAGGGAGTAGCGGATTCAACTTGCTGCTGGAAAGGTAGGGCTGTTCGATTTGATGGCGCGTTACTGCTAGAAAGATGGGGTCTTGTGATATGACTACTCACTATAGTCATTAATTACTGGCGCTACGACCGGGGTGATGCCCCCCTTCCGTTCCCCACTCTAATCTGGTGCATGACACGTCGACCCGGATGCTGGCTCTCCCACATGTCGGCGAAGTAAGAAGGAGCAAAGAATCATGCGGTATATATAGTGTATATACTAGTACTACTCACGTCGGAGGAGTGCGAACCACGGCAGCCCAGTGAACCAGCACGCGATAGGCCATAGAAAACAATGTGGTGATATGGCCGTAAAAAACAATGCGCTACAGTCCAGTCTCTAGCATGTACAGTACTCCTCCTCTTCCTCCTCCTCTTGGTTCATCGCCATCATACTTTCCCCATTCCTGTGTTTTCAGTATCCTGCGAATCAAAGAGTCCCATAGACTGGTTTAGGTCCAGTCGTTTTTTATACTCCCTCCGTTTTTATTTACTCTACATGTTAGGTTTCACTGAAGTCAAACTTCATAAAGTTTGACCAAGTTTATAGAAAAAATATAAATATTTATCATAAAAAATTAAAATGATGTGAAAGTACATTCAATGATGAATCTAATGGTATTGATTTATTATTGTATATGTTAATATTTTTGTTTATAAACTTTGTCAAAGTTTACAAGGCTTGACTTTTACAAAAGCTAATACACAGACTAAATAAAAATGGAGGGAGTAAATGTGTTATGTCCAAAATTTAATGAACGTGCTCCGGTTTCTATGAAAATAATCCGGTTTGCATGTAGTAATTCATTTATTTATTTATTCTTCTGTGGGGGCTTTGCATGTAATTCGTGAGGTCTGAAATGTAAAGTACGCCGGCGTGGTTGCATATGCTCCGAGTCGTGCATGCACTACGACCCAGATGCTCTATGTCCCACATATCGGTGAAAGGAAGCACGTGGAAATAGCCTAGGAGTACATATAGGAGGATAAATGCGTGAAAAATATGTACTATGAAGCGTAGTTGCGGTTCGGAAAGGAGGTGAACGAAAAGGAGACCTAAAGTGATGACAGGTATAGGTCGCACGCACCCAACTAGTGGTACTAGACGTACGACTACTTTTTCCCTGAAACAAAGAGGTACGAGTACTCAATACTCCTATTCTATCAACACGAGTCCCATCTGACAACAGCGTCTATGCTACAGCTAGCTCTTCTCCCTCGTTTCTCTCTTGCAATTCTAACTCAGCCGACACGCGATGGGTGGGGTGGGGATTTGCCGATAGTCGGTTTGCTCAACTGCGGTCCCACTTGATAGTGAAAATGCTAAGACAACAAGCGTTCCCTAGCTTGAGCCGCGTGCCAGACAGACCGTGTGGTGGTGCGACGCAAACGGCATGGGCATGCTGTACTTGTTCCACTTTCTCGTTTTGAACTCGTGACATGTAGTAACGCTCAGTTTTGAATATATAAGTTTGGTTGTCGCGCCAATATATACAGTACTCCCTCCATGTAGGTTGGGTCGTTGAAGTCAAAATTAGACACAAAACACGATGGTGATGGACCAGTCTACATCCATCCTGGTTTATTGCTCCCCATCGTAATCTGTGCCAAATTTTGACAATAAATTTGACTAACAAAAGGTTCATGCATGTCACCAAAATTATATCATTGAAAACTATGTGCAAATACATATCAAACGATATAATTTTTGTTGACATGCACTAACATTTTGTCAGTTAAATCTTTGGTCAAAATTTAGCACAAATTACAAAAGGGACTAATAAACCAGGACCTAGGTAGTACACCAGGATGAAGACAGTGATACTACATATAATTAACGCCAAATAAGAGCAACGGATCACACATGTCATTTACGACTGGAATAAAAATGCCATACACTAATAAAACATTAAGGCCACGAGGCGATGCAGTGCTGGTTACATGAGGCAAGAAGAAAGATGCATCCATCGACGATGTCCACCTCCTTGACTCTGGGCGCCGGCCCACCGAACGGCGGCTAAGTAGCAGTGGCTTTCATGGCCAGGTCGACGTGCTTCTGAACAATGGCGTCCAAAGATTCCAGCCGCTGGAAGAAGGCCAATGTCTTTCTGTCCTCGCTGGCCTTGTAGTGGCCTAAGTAGACGATTTCCTCATAGACGTGGATGTGCAGGTTGACGTTTTCTTGCATGGCGAGGCGCTGCGCGGCGAGCGCGGCCTCGAGGTGCACATTCTTCGTCGCGACCTCCGGCAGCTGCAGGGCCACCAGTGCTTCAAAGAGTTCGTCACCTTGGAGGCCGATGAGAGTGGCACGCAATGAGGAGCTTGGGCGTGCGGGCTGGAGCAGTACGGCAAGGTCATCCGCGTGCTTCTTGATGGCGGTGAACTTGCGGATGGAGCCGACCATCATCTCGCACATGCGAGAGGCGAAGCTGGCATCGACGAGGGCTATGACGCCGGCGATCGCCAGCACTGTCTGGAAATGCTGCGCGGTGCGGGGATGCAAGCCGGCGTCTTGGACGATCCGGCACAGCTGACTGCCACTCGCGTCCATCGACGCCATGGGTGCTTGTGCCTTGTGGTCACTTGGTCTTGGTCTTGGATTGGAGTGGGCAGTGTTGCGCAGAGACTAGGAGTAGATGGATTGGAGTGGTGGGGCGCCTTTATATGAGAGTCCAAACCGCGTTGCATTCACATCGTGCTGGCTCCATTCTGCTTCTCCAATTACTTACCTCTGCATGCTAATTGAATGCAGAGGCATCATTAACCATTCAATGTTTCGGGAACCGCTACCCTCTCCCTCGTTGGCATTCAAGCCGTATCAACGTAAATGCATGTCAAAAATAGACTAGTCAGTAGTAGTATACTCAAAATTGTGCACCGCAACCAAGGCGGAGAGGAAAACGAGAGAACTTAATACGTACTCCCTCCGTTCCTAAATATTTGTCTTTCTAGAGATTTCAATGAGTGACTACATATGGAGCAAAATGAGTGAATCTACACTCTAAAATGTGTCTATATATACATCCATATGTGGTAGTCCATTTGAAATCTCTAAAAAGACTTATATTTAGGAACGGAGGGAGTATTTATTTACGGTGTAGATTCACTCATTTTGCTCTGTATGTACTCATTTACGGTGTAGTCACTTGTTGAAATCTCTAGAAAGACAAATAGTTAGGAACGGAGGGAGTAGTCCCTCCTTTCCGGTTTACAGGGCTATACTATTAAGGCTAGTCATAGTGGGAGTAAGACAAATTTGCTTATGTGGCATGGAGTTAATGAGGGGAGAGATGCTTGTGGTAACATAACAAACCCCGAGGTAAAATGAGTCTATGTCTCAATTAATGAAGGCTTGTATGTTACCATCCATATGTTACTACCCATTATGAAGGTAGTAACATGGACTAGTAACAAAAGCATGTTACTAGCAATTGCCATGTTCGGGTTGCGCTTGGCTCTTCGCCACTTCGAGAAGTCGAACAATGTTGTTACTGCTTCTACAGTATCGAATCAACTGCTGCATGTCCCGTCCACCGCGTGGGCGAGGGAGAGCTTGTTGTAGGAGTTGTAAAAGCAAAAGCCTCTCCTCATTTGTGAGCCACCGCACGCATGGGCGAGGGAGAGGGCGTACTACTAGTAATCAAGCTTCTCCTTGTTGTACGAGTTGACGCGACACATCATAGCACGGGCCCCACATACTTGCCTCTAAACTTGGCTAAAAGACACATATTGTACAATATTTGATGCAACCTCTAACATTTACCACACCACAAATTAAAATATATATTCCTCTCTTGACCAGATCAGCGTGCAAACTACAATATCCAGGATGACAGGTAGGGCCAGAATATTATTTTAATAAAAAAAAAATGCTTCGAGATGGCCTCATAGCATGGAGCCGACTCCAATGATTTTAAGCTTAGAGGCACGGTACACGCTATCCTAGACTATGTTACTATACTACCTCCCCTATACACACGAAACTGCCACACGAGCGTTCGGGTTGCGCTTGGCTCTTCGTCTCTTCGGGAAGTCGAACAATGATGGTACTACTACATTGGAGTACTACTAGTATGCTTCTGGCCATCTGACACAGAATGAACTGCTCCATGTCCACCACGTGCGGGAGGGAGAGCGTGTAGTGAAAGATTCTCTAGTCCTGTGAGCCACCACACTCATGGGCGCGGGAGAGGGTGTCGTAATCAAACTTCTCCTTGTTGTACGAGTTGACGCGACACATCGAAGCAGTGCACTCGATATATTTCAATAATTTGCGTTTACCGATGCATTAATTACAACGCATGCATGCATGCTGTGACTTTCCTTTTGATACTTGCATGTGTTGATTTAATGCACCTTGAAGTAGTATGAATATGTGATGGTAAAACTTTCTAATGCCCTGGCCCTAAAGCGAGAGATGGTGGTGCATGAGGAGGGCGAGATCATGTCGACGGAACAGGACCTGACGATGGAGCTCTCTATGGTCTCTATGGACCTCACCTTGCTCCACTGCCCCATGTGCCTCCGCCCCTTGAAGCCTCCAGTGTATGAGGTTCGAATACACCTCGTCCGTTCGGCTGATCGAGCAAGGTGTAGGTTTCTCGATTGATGTGTTGTTCGATTGATTTGTGCAGTGCAAGGGAGGGCACCTGGCCTGCGCGGCCTACCGCGGCGAGCGCCCCAGGAACCAGCGGCAGTGCCAGAAGTGCGAGCGCGGCGGCGGCTTCGACGTGTGGAACATGGCGATGGACGTCATCCTCTCCTCGGTGAGGGTGGAGTGCCCGCACGAAGGTTGTGGGCTCTACGTCACTTACCACAAGCACGCCGATCACCAGAGCATGTGTCCGCTCGCGCCCTGCAAATGCCCCGTGCCCGTATGCCGCTTCGAAGGCCCACCGCCGGTGCTCCCCCACCACATCAGCACCATGCATCCCATGCCCGTGCATAGGATCCAGTACGGCAAGGTGCTCCAGCTGCAAGTGCCAGTGTCGGAGCCGCGGCTCTTGCTGTTCACGGAGGAGGACAGCCGCGCATTTATCTTGGTCGGCAACGTGCTCAATGTTGGCGTGCCTATCGCCGTGTTGGTCATCTGCATCAGAGCGGGGCCGTCCCCACCGCCGCACTACACGGCCAAGCTATGGGCGAATGGCCCGCCAGGGGAGGCCAAAGGCAGGACCGACATCGTCAAGGTGGAAATCGAGGTGACAAGCAGCAAGGATCCCGGCGCCGTCGCCGTGCAGGAGATGACCTTCTTCACAGTTCCGCCCAAGCTGCTGGCCGGGGCTGGGTTGTCGAGGACGGTGTCCCTCCACATTCAGATTGACAAGCTCACCTCCTAAATGATTCTACAGTGCCTTCTGTTTATCTTAGTAATATGCTAATATAGGGGTCAGCTCGGTCTACTTTAGCTTAAGAGATGGTGTATTTTGGTGGCGATGCAGCAATTACTTCGACATCAGATCAGCAGTTAAAGTAATTTCCAACAGTGGAACGGATATTTTGTGTCTGTTGGATATAAAGATCCTTTGGGTAAGAAGTATAAGTTGCTTATATGCTTGTTTGTTGAGGAAGTGTTGCATACTTCTGCGAGTTGACGCGACACATCAAAGTAGTACTACTACTAGTAGTACTCACCCGACTGTGCACCAGGAAGACGAAGCTCGTGTCATGTTGGTGCCATGTGCGGCCCGCACATTAACAAAAACAATTCGCCTCCAGCTTAGCCTCCGTGTTTTAAACTTCTCAATCTCAAGGTCAAGAAGCAACGGGAACCTATGATAGAGCCAATCGGATGGTTGAGAACACTACAATTCATAGCTACAGATGCGTGTGTGAGAGAGGACGAGTGCATGCGTGCACCTCTTCTCTTCATGTATAACGTACTAAACTCAGAGTACAAGTGTATGTGGGTGGCATCAACCTAGGGATCTAGAGATGGTGCGTGCGAGAAGTCCCGAGAGACTAAGGTGTGTGCGTGGGAAAGAGGGAGAGAGATGATATGTGTCGATGTAATGCGTGTGAAAAAAGACTAGTCTATAGCTCGCCACGAGGCTATTCCTAGAGAACACCCCAATAACCGTAAGATATGTATCCGACGGTGCCAGTTATTGCACGTACACAACAGTAGAAAAAGAAGTACCATGGCATATTACAAAACTGCTACACCACAGCCAAGAACGCGTGCCCACGTTATGCCATCCAGGAATAGTGCCGCACTTCGAAACTAGAACCGTCAATAAATTTTGAGCTTGCGTCTCGTCACATTCCAAATTACTACCACGCTATATTTAATTGCAAACCTGTTCACACCGATCAAAACCTAAATGGTTTCCCACTTAGGAGCGTATTAGTACTCAGTTATAAATACTCTACTCCAAGATGACTACACATTCCTCCTCAACTCCTCATCCACAAAAACAAACAAGTCTTTCATCGCCGTTCCCTTGCGTCTGCCATGGCCCGCATGAGTTTTGGGTCGAGAGATTACTACCAGGGGGAGGCAAGCATGGAAGTGGAAGCACGAGAGATGTCCCGCCTCGCCGCCGTAGCAGCCGCCATGTCCCGCCATGCCGCCGTAGCAGTACAGAGGTCCCGCCGCACCGCCGAAGCAGCACAGAGGTCTCGCCGCACCGTCAATGCAGCAGACTGGTCCGGCCGCGCCGTGGAAGCAGTAGAGATGTCCCGCCGCTCCGCGAATGCAACAGGGAGGTCCTCCCGTGCTGCGGCGGCCTGGGAAAATGTCTCGCGGGCAGGCGAGGACTCTCATAGGCGCATGCGCGCTATGCTCGATGGCCTGATGGGTCGGATCTCCGGCTGGATGAAGCTGCAGGACGAGATGAATGCCTCATTTGAAAATGCTACCGCCATCATCCGAGGACTAGGGGAGGACAAGGCGAAGCTCCCCACCGAGTGCAACCTGTTGAGGGCGAAGATCGCCGGCAGGGGGAAGCAGGCGGAGGAGACCGCTGCCTTGTTGAAGAGGACGGGTGTCATCGTCAAGAAACTTATGGACGAGAATGCCATGCTCTGCATCGAGCGCGAAAGGCTGGTGGAGGAATCCGTGGATGCTGCCAAGCAACGTATTTAGGACATGAAACTGATGAAAGAGATCATCGCCGATCGCCGCGAGAACTAGTCTCCGCGACCTGCTGCGCATCAAGAAAGTAGAGATCAGCGAGCCAGATCGTTGTATGCGTCTTCCTTCTTCTTTTTCCCTTGTGTATTTCGGGCGTAGCCGCAAGTGGCTTTTTTAATTATCTTCCTAAATATGTAAGACAATTATTACCCACTGTCGTCGTCCTTATATATTCATCAGTCTTGCTATAAGTCACAGTAGATGCTATATAGATCCGTCGGATCTTACATCAAGATCCATGCAAAAATTTCTTTTCAAATTTTCTTTTTTCTCTCTTAAATCTCAGTCGAGTGAGACATAGCCACTCCATTAAACAGGGCTTAGGCGCCATTAATGGAGACCTTGGGAGAGAGGTGGGAGGTAGATGGAGGTCAAAGGGCTCTCCTCTCGATAAGCACGCGCAGGTGTCTGATCGCACGCCTCCCGTACTCAAATAGCTACCACGCATGGCGCCTCCTAGCCAATAAAAAAAGGGGACGCGTGGCGGCACGTAAATGGTAAGTAGAACGCCCATGGTTTCAATAGTACTTGTGTTTCCGATTGTAACATGACAACACATGTTCCAAAATGAATTTGTTGATTGTTAATGTGTGCGCCTTCGCAAATCGGACAACAAAATTACCACAGCATGTTGGTGCCATGTCATGACACCAAGCCAAGTTTCATGATTTTCATGCATGTTTTGGATTTACAGGAATTAAAAAACCAAGTTTCTCAATGTTTCCGGCCGAGCCACGACGCCCAGATGTTTGAATTTCATTCCCATTTCTTGCATGGGACCTGGAAATTTACCCGAGGACACACATGTGATTTTTCAACCAACTTTGGTGCACTGGAGCATGTGCTTGTAGTTCAAATTTGAATTATGCACATTAAATGACCATAAACTCAATTAATGTATAAAAAGGCCAAACGAACCCGGAATAATTCCAAATTTTAACATGACACTCATATAGTTCTATGTTGCCTCTGTAAAGAAAATCAAGGGGGCAGCGTATATCGTTTCGCACACAAAGGTGACATGTTCCCTCTCAGAACCATGAGCCTTCTTGAGAGAAGCTCCAGTTTGCAAGAAGCTTATACCAAAACTTGTTCCAATTCGGGCAAAATTTTTACCACAACATGTTAGTGCCATGACATGACACCATGCCAAGTTTCATGATTTTCAGGCGTGTTTTGGATTTACAAGAATTTAAAAACCAAGTTTCTCAATGTTCTCTGCCGAGCCACGATGCCCAGATGTTTGAATTTCATTCCCATTTCTTGCATGGGACCTAGAAATTCACCCGAGGACACACATATTATTTTTCAACCAAGTTTGGTGCACTGGAGCATGTGCTTGTAGTTCAAATTTGAATTATGCACATTAAATGACTAGAAACTCAATTAATGTATAAAAAAGGCCAAACGAACCCGGAATAATTCCAAAATTTAATAGGGCACTCATATAATTCTATGTTGCCTCTGTAAAGAAAATCAGGGGGGAGGCAACGTATATCGTTTCGCACACAAAGGTGACACATTCCCTCTCGGAACCATGAGGCTTCTTGAGAGAATCTCCGATTTGCAAGAAGCTTATACCAAAACTTGTCCCAATTCGGCCAAAATTTATACATATGAAAACAGGGTTTAGATTATCCTGAACATCTCGCTACCTAGACCAATGTACTGTGATTTGAATTCAACATAAAATGGATACAAATATTTGAATTGGAGGTTGTATGGTACATGTAGTTCATATTGAAATAAGATTACTACTATATGCATGTTTTCTGTTATCAAGATAATATTTAAATGATGGTATAACTTGACAACAATCGTATTGAAATAAGGAAAATTGATTCAAATTTAGTCCATATGGTAGACGACAATATATATATTCATAGGGTGGAGTAAAATGTTCATATAAGATGGAAGATCAAAATGTAGGACTACATCCATTATAAACCGCAAGATCACCTAAAGATATATTCGAATTCAACATAACGTGGATTCAAAAATTGAAATTCGAGATCCTGGCATTTGTAATCATATAAAAAGGGACATGACTCTTTCTTGTGGTGGGAATTGATTTGTTTTTTGTTGTTGTTGAGGGAAGTGCGAATTGATTTGGTACTGTACATGCTAATCTTGTTCTCCCGAATTTGTTTACATTTTTCTTGTAGTTTTTTCAATGGCATTTATAGCAATATAGTAAAAGGGGACATGACTCTCTTGTGTCTTGTATGAATTGTTTTTTTTGTACACGTTAAGTTTGTTCTGCCAAACATGGAATGCGCACCTTGTTATCCCGAAATTTTCAAGCTCGAGAATCTTTTATCTCTTCTGCTGTGAAACTCCCGCCTCTTCAACCCGTGCCGTGCCTTGTTATCCCGAAATTTTGACGCACGCGAAAACTCCCTCCTCATCCGAAATCGGTCCCGCAGCCCAGACACGTGAAATCCCCCTTCTACCCCTCAGCCGGAAATGACGCCTCGACGTCGCGTGGTCAAAACCGGTGGGGGTACGTTTCAGACAAGCGTGTCCCTAAGCCATGGCTCCCCCCTACCTTCCCCTTCGTCCCCCATTCGTACAGCAAGGCCACCAAAACCCGCGAAACCCCACGCTCCTCCGTCGGCCTCCCGTCCGCCGCCCAGCCGGAGACTCTTCCCCGATGGTGTCGTCCACAGCAACAGCTCGACGTCCCTCATCCACCGCACGGGATGAGGATCCATCGTCGATCTCGTCGTCCCGCTGGATCAGCCGCCCCGTCCTCCACCTCCAAGGAGCTGCCCCTACGTTTACCTTGTCTATCGTGCCACCTCCATCCCCACAGCGTCGTCATGACCTGCCCACAGGAGCCGCAGCAGCCTCACCAATTCCTCCAATGAAGCCGAGGCCTACTCGGCGCCACCAAGGAGGTTCTACACTCACCGCTGCATTTTATCTTTTATTTGATCTCATGGGGCTACCGGTGCTCGATACCGAGCAGCCATGGCAGGTCTCCATCGACGGCATCATTGCCGACCACTTCCTCCACAGCGTCTCTCCCCCATGTTGTTGCTTCCTCGGCGGCGACTTCCACACCAGCACTAGCTGCTGCTCTGGCCCTCGCTTGCGCTGCTGCTGCTCCGGCTCTCGCTCGCGCTGCGGCTTTGTTCTTGCTGGCGGTCGCGCTGCTGCACTGCTCTTGCTTTTCGTTCGTGTTGCTGCTCTGCTATTGCTGTCGGTCACGCTGCTGCTCCACTCTTGCTCTCGTTCATGCTGCTGCTTCGCTCTTGCTCTCGTTTGTGCTGCTGCTCTGCTCTGCTCTGCTCTTGCTCTCGCTCGCGCTGCTGCTGCTGCCCTACCTGCGGCAGCTACAGGAGTTGCTGCTTTAGCACTCGCTCGCGGTGCTGCTACACGAGTTGCTCTCTACTAGTGCGTTCCCTGATCAGCGGCTGCAGATTTAGATCACTGCTTCTCTTCTACTAGTGCTCGAATGCCCTAAACTTCTATTGCAATGCTCTGTTACTGGTTCAATCAGTTTTGACTGTAAAGTTCAATTTCTTCAGTTAAGTTCAGAGTAAACAGTATTTGCAGCATCTGTCGGAGCGGCCGTGGTGCGGCTGATGCATTTTACATCTAGCACTTTTTGGTGATGTATTTTACATCATCTATTGTAGATGTTATTAGAGTCCCACTTCAGATTAACGTTGTCTGTCTTGTCCTGCTTCAGCCTCGCTGTCGTACACCTCACCGGAGCTGCTCCAACGATGGAACCGTCCATCACAGCGGAGCAGTACCCTTGACGCCATCTCCAGAGGCCTCAGATCTTCTTCCCCGCCTCCGACAGTCACACCATCATCACCATCCTCCACGTCTAACCCAATGATGATGAGGTCAACAAGGCTATGCCAAAGAGGTTGTACACTCGTCGCATCACTTTGTTACTCTGCATTCATGTCGATCCCTCAGGGATCCTTTGGTTCAAAGCAGTTGCAAATCTAGAAATAAATGAATCGTGGTCACAAAGTTAATAGGGAGAAAACTAAATGCTCTTTTGAACCACAATTTGAATTGGTTTAGCAGGACAGCCATCAGTTTAGCAAGATAGCCATTATATGATACTCATGTGGACCAAATCTAAGCTCACAAAATATTTCGAGGGCAGGCTTTAGCCTATTGAAGACTGCCTACTAGAATCGCCACTGGTTCAAAGAAAAAGTGAAGGAAACATAGGAATTAGAAACTTTACTATGGTACTACTATTTGTGCTTTTGGTTAGAAGGAATGGAGCAAAGCAAAACTGGAGGATATGTTTTCCTTTGGTGTCTCTTTGAAAGAAAAAACGTAGGAATTTTAATATCCACTTGGACGTCCGTTTCAAATTAATATGCATGAAGAACAGGACTAATTGCATTACTGGCATAATAAGATCCTTATTTTACATTTTCATGTGGTTTGACTTTAATTTGACCATGTTTCTCCATTCCTGTGTTCTTCCAATTCATGTGAACCAAACAACCAGGTTGACAGAAATCCTATGTTTGCAAATACTCTATTTTGCACATGCATTCCTATCCTATTCCTGTGTTTTTCCTGTCCCTGCATTTTTAGAATCCTATAGATTTATTTCATTTTCAGATAGGTGTCAAAGAAAACTCTGTGTGTTATGTCCTGCTCCTGTCGTGCCGTCATCCATCCCACCTGAGGTGCACCATCGATGGAAGTGTTCACTGCAGCAGAGATTCCCCCTGCAGACTTTCTTTTGCTGCCTCAGATCATCTTTCCCGTTGCCTCTACTTTAGACTCCGAGTTTATTACCTGCTACTTTATCGTCATGTTCACCTCTTAGACTCCGAGTCAGGTCCAAACTAATGTTCAAACTTGAGTTTTAAAATGCCTGTGGGGCACATATCGAGGCAGCAACAAAAAGTATCTGTCTACTATCTGGTTCATCTGGGGTCTTCTATGTGGTTCATGTTGGGTGGGCAATAAACAATAGATGATCCATCGTCTATCTTTTTAAACTGAAGCTATAATCTGCCTGCTATCATTAGTTTTGGATCTATCCACTCGTTTGCTACCATCAGTCTTGATTTTTGCATGCACCCCTTAGGCCTTACATAATCTAACTATGTTTTTTTATTATGCATGTCAGTTATTGTACACAATCGTACTGAACATGTAGAGAAAAATAGAAGACCGTTACGTGGGAATATAATGTCATGCAGACGCCGCTCCATGGTGGGCAAAGTGGGCCCCCCTCCCCCATTCCAGATTGTATTCCAGAGGAAGATAACTATTTAGAGGGGGATTCAGAGGGAGCCGACCACTCCTATTTACCCCATGAGGTCTTTGCTCTAACCTGGCATGCTGATGTTATTCATATCATGCATATGGCGCCTCGCATTGCTTACATTATACATCTGATATGTCATCAGCTTTTTTTCGATTTGCTTTGTGTGAATGCCACCTGTTTGGTTTCTATATCATACTCCCACCATTCCTAAATATTTGTCTTTTTAGAGATTTCAACAAGTGACTACATACGGAGCAAAATGAGTGAATCTACACTCTAAAATATGTCTATATACATCCGTATGTGGTAGTCCATTTGAAATCTCTAAAAAGACAAATATTTTGGAACGGAGGGAGTATATGTGAATTATGCAATGCCATCTTCTTTAGCCAGGCATCATATACGTGAATCATGCAATGCCATCCTATTTAGCCAGTCATCGTATATGTGAATTGTATCGTGCCATATTTTTTTTTTCATAATGTATTCCATTTGTCAACAATGTTTATACATTCATCTACTCTTCCTGTGCATCAGCCATTTGAGTCGGTCATGGGAAAATCTGGAGTGAAAACAAGGTCTTCTGAGCAGTCAGTGCTACCTGTTGATGCAGATTTCTTGCTGGTTACAGATAGCTCCTCAAAGGAGGATTCAGAGACAGATGACCAGTCATATTCCCCCCTGAGGTGTATGCTCTAACTTGGCAGGGTTATATTGCTCATATCAAGCATATGGTGTCTTGCATTGCCATGCCGTCTGCTTAGATTAGACATGCTTTGTGTGAATGCCTCCTGTTTGCTTTCTATATCAGATATGTGAATTATGCAATGCCATGTTTTTTAGCCAGTTATCATATATGTGAATTATGCACAGCCATGTAGCCAGGCATCATATATGTGAATTATCTCATGCCATCCTTTTTTTCATTATGTATTCCATTTGTCGACAATCTGTGTATATTGAACTACTCTTCATGTGTATCAGCCATTTGAGCCGGTTATGGAAAAATCTCGAGTGAAAACAAGGTCTTCAGAGCAGGCAATGGTACCTGTTGAAGCATATATCTCGATGGTTACAGGTAGCACCTCAGAGGAGGATTCAGAGACAGATGACCAGTCCTATATCCCACCTGAGGTGTATGCTCTTAACTTGCAATGTTTATATTTCTCATATCATGCATATGGTGTCTTGCATTGCTTAGTTTAGACATCATATACACAATATTCGATGCCATATGCTTAGTTTAGAGATCATACATGTGAGTGCCAACTGCTTAGTATATGAATCAATTATGTGAATTATATCATGCCATCCTGTATACTTAGACAACATGTATGTGAATTATTTCATCCCAACCTATTTTAGAAAGACATCATATAGTTTTGTAATGTCATCCTGTTTAGATACTCATCATATGTTGAATTATGCCATTATATCCTGTTAAGTTATCCATCATATATCTGAAACTGTGTCATGCTATCCTTTTTAGTTAGCCGTCATATATGTGAAATTGTGTCATGTTGTCCTATTTGGTTAGACAACATATATGTGAATTACCACATCTGTCTATCATACAATGTCTGTACTTTTAATTTCTTTTCTTATTTACCAGCCATTTGAATTGGAGGGGGTGATGGCAGTATCTAAGGGAGTAAAAACCCGTTCTTCACAAAAGATGGTGCTACCCGTCGATGCAGATAGAACCATGGTTGTACTGGCCCATGAACTAGCCCCACCACACATAATCGAGACTCTTCTAGATTGTACACTTACACCGTTGGAAAGAGAACCAGCTACACCCCATCTAACCCCAACCCCAGCGGATAGTAACCCACTTCTAGTTGACACAGCACCATGTCCACCACAGAGTACCCCCACATGAGCAGTTTGTAAAGCAACTGTAGTGCCCAAAGCACGAAGACCACCACAGCGAACCCAAACTCCACGTTTAAAGCAAAAGAGCAATTATTCTCAGGTCAAATTTTGTAGCTATGGTCTCTAGTCCTTTGCTCTTGCATCACTTATTTACTCATACCAACTAATTTTGAATTTTAAGGATCCAATTGAAACTCCAATGGTGCAACAGGTATGTTTTAAACCTATTTCTTTCACTGGATTGCTGTTCTAACTTCTTGCTCTATGTTGATTTCAGTTTCAGTTATATAAACAGTTATGTTCTCACGTCATGCACATTACAAGTGTTGCCAGTGCTGTGTAGTTTCCCACACTTATATTCTGTCTATGCTGCTGTGTCTTAAAAATATATGATTTGAACTGTGTCTCTATCTTGATTTGGCAACATAAACTAGAATGATATGGACAATACAGTGACCATAGTACATTGATATATGTTTGTTTCATGTTGTTATCGTGTCCACCTTACTACTAAACCGGTTTACCAAAATGAGTTTCATATACTACATGCTAAGCCTGTGATGTGTCTGATTGTTTCTCTTGTAGAATGTGAACAGAATATTGGAGAAGAGCACCCCATTATGCAATGGTAGAGAAAGTAATGCAGATAAGGTTCAAGATAGTGAGACAACCCTGTTGGTCTCCAAGAAAGGTGATAAGAACTATCTTGTAGATAGTGAGACAACCCCAAAGTCCTGCATTGATGTAGTGTTCGAGTTACTGGCCACTACTGCTGGCACAAGCTCTTTGAACTCGCTGCCTGAATCACTTCGGCTTCTTCAGTCTCAGCTACAAGCTGAAAGGCATCAGTCAGCTGTGCTGCAGCAAGAAGCCGAAGGACTGAGGAAGTTCCTGCATAATTTAGATGCATACTTTCTGGTGCAACAGCAAGCGCTGGACGATTTTAGCGCCAAACAATAGAAAACTAATAAGCTTGCTAAGCTTCTTGCCAGCATGGTGGGTATCCAGGATATCATTTCTTAAGCTCTTCTAAAGTGGTTTCAGTTGTGGACTTGTTTTGCTGCCGCGTTTATTTTCACTGGTGGCCAATTTAGACGCCCAGTGTATGTAATATGCTGCTTTGTTCACTATATTTGCACTGGTGGCGAACTTTGATGCCCAGTGGATGTAATATTTGTAATAGCCGTAATAGCCTAGCGTAAGTTGCTTGCTTATTTATTTCCTTATTATCTTGTTTATTTTTTTGCTGGTAGTCGCTGCAGTTCTTTTTCCGTGGTAACCTTTTTATTTAGAAGTAGTCCTACTGCCTGCTGTAGTGGGCCTCCTAAGGTCCGTATGATCCATGGGCCTTCTACAGGCCGTAGATTCAATGGGACTTCTACCGGCCGTATGATCGATTGGCCAAACATGGGCCGTACTTTCGTGGACAATTAACCGACCACAATATGGGCCGTAAACAGGCTATAATGGGAATCGTCTGTTTATGGGCCGTTAACAGGCCCATGTGTACAACGGGCTTAATTCGAACGGCAGACATAACGGGTCATTAATGGGCCATATGTGATGACGCCATGAAAACAGCCCAACGGATTAAAGGGCCACAGACGGGCCGACTTTAACCACGGGCTGAATTTGGCCCACAAGCGGAACAAGCCAGTAATGGACCGTAAGTAATCGAATTTCGGAAATGAGTCCAATAATAAATGGGCCCTTAGAAGGCCGAAAGATAACACGGGCTGAAACGGCCGAATGGAATAATGGGTCGTTAATGGGTATAAAGCTATATACTGTTCATTATGGGCCAGTTTCACCACGGGCCGTTTCTGGGCCAGGATTTAGAAAGGGCCTCATATGGGCCGAAAGACGTCATGGGCCATACATGGGCCGGAAGTTACAACGGGCTGGAATCATATTGGATGGCCTATATGGCGGTACTGGGCCTAATTCGGATAGGCTATAACGGGCCGTGAGTTAGCGGGCTGTAAATGGGCTATATGCGAACAGGCCGTTAACAGGCCTTCGATGGGCCGGGCCGCTACCTTTTGACTAAGTCAAATGGGCCGGCCTTTTGACCTGAATGGGCCACTGTTGGGCCATGCCACATGTCGACGTATCATAGGTGCATCCCGTCCATTCGCTGGATGACATCTATCCCGTCACTGAGCTGACACGTGGTACTCCAGGGAATGAGAATTTTACACGTGGAAAATCCCCACTGGTCAGGGCTATTAATGGGTTATCGGATCCAAACCGAAACCCGATAGCTTAACGGCGACCCGTTATGGTGGATGCCACATGTCAGTTACCCTTGACGAAAGCACTTCTATGACGCGTGATTTAACGTCATGGAACTGGACACTTCCGTGATGATCATTTTGGTAATGTCATGGAACATTTCTACGACAGCACAGGTATGACTATCTTGATTCTGTCATAAAATCATCATGGATGTACATGCATGACAGAAAACGTGACCTACTGTGACAAACACGTATCATCACGGAAGTGTATTTTTTTGTAGTGATACCACACTGTCGTTCCGCCCCCACCGGTCAACGCGCATTGGCTAGGCTTTATATCACTACAACATGTGGGACCACATGTGACCAAACCGACGATGCGCCAACCTAGCTACTACCCTGCTTATCTGGCGGGAAAAGGCCCGCCCTAGCATTTCCAATCGTTATTTCTATCTATCTATCATGCCAAGGAGCAGAACCAAATGTTACAATTTCTACATGTTTCTCTACTTCGATAAAAGACTCAGTTGGTGATGGTGGTGTGTCTGCCATCCTTCATTTCTGACCATTAGATCTACATCTAACGGCTGCGAGGTAAGTTGTGGCATTTTTCAACAATAGCCCACTTCTCTGCTCCAATGTGCAGAAAACCCCTTATTATCTTGAAAGCAACAACATCCCTCCCTCACCTCATCAAAACAGCCTGAGAAATATATTTTGAGTGAAAAGTAATATATTTTTAGTGGTATATATGTATATCAAAACAAGAGTGTTTTCTTTCAAGTTTGTGAACAAGTACTATTCTACTTTGGATCCGTTGCAATGCACGGGCACATTGCTAGTAAAAGGAAAAGGCCTGCCGCGTTCGCGTCGCACCCCCACACGCCCGGGAATTGGGAGTACTCCACGGCCCGTCCGGCAAGCCACATACCTAGGGAAGGCGTGTTGCCTAGCATTTTCACTTTGATGTGGGACCGCAATTGAGCAAACCGACTATCGACAAACCACACCCCGCCCGTCGCATTGGAAAACAGAAATGAGGTGGGGAAGATCTAGCTGTAGCACGGAAGCCAAGAAATTTGGTGTCAGATGGGACACGTTGATAGAGTAGGAGCACTCCGTACTACACCTACTACGAAGTTTGTACTACTACTACCACTATACAACTTGGTACATACACGGCACAACATCGTAGGAACAAAAAACGGGAAGATCTTGTTTTGGGTGATTTATCTTTATTTCAGTCAATGTAGTATGAATAATATGATGTGGGGGGCACCCATGAAGCCACGTGGCATGTCTGGAGGTCTTATTTAGAGCTTCTTGTGTGGATCGATCACACTGTCGTGCTGGTCGTTCGAGAAGAACGTGTATGGGTAGTTATAGTAGATCCGAATCACAGCCACCTGGACCATTGGATCAACATCAATCAACGGTTTATATCGTGTACGTGCAAATACATGCATTGACTCCAGAAAAATAATGAATATAGAATGTATAATACATATATCGCATATTGGGTTTCTCTAAAGTCAAACTTTGTATACTTTCAACAATTTGTAGGAAAAAGTATTAACATATACACCACCAAATATATATCATTTGATTCATCATTGCTTTTATTTCCACATCGTGTAAATTTGTTATTGTAAATGTTCATATTGTTTTCACCAAATTCAGTCAAGCTTTATAAAATTTGGATGCAGTCAAAGCTATATATGTGCGGAGTAAATTACAAATGGAGGGAGTGGAATAGATATAGATATAACTATACAAATAAAAAATATAGTAATATAGTCTATAGATATAAATAAGGCTACTACCCTTTTTCTACGTTAGAACTCGCGTTGTTGTGTACACATTGTTTTGTTTTCGCTATAATTTGCATTTGTGGGGGGTTTGTAGGACTACCGCCTTTTGTTCAGTACCAGCAACCCCACCATTATCCTTAATTACTTCATATTGGCAATTACGATTGCATTATCTTAGTTCTAGCCGATTCTTTGGTTGCTTGGAGGAACTCCATCTCGTTATTCAGGTTGATTTTGTGCATATGACAAGATCATCGTCCATCGAAGATTAGTTTAGTAACGATTGCCGATTTGTATCTCTGGGTACGATATAGCTGGATCATCAATGTCAAAATCCACCAAGTCGATACTTATCCCCACTCTCATTGAAAGATTGGGTCGCCATCATGAGACTACCACCTAGACAATTCATTGCCTATAACATACACATGAGCACCCATCTCATTATTCAGGTCCACGCCTCCCTCTCTCTCTGGAAACACACACACCTCTCCACATGATGCGTGTCTCTTGGTCTCTCTTCCATCCCATGACAAAAAGGCACAACACCATTCTCTTCTTCTTGCTATCCCCGTCTATGTAGTTAGGTCTTGTTGCAACAAACAAGCATTCATCTGTCTCTCTACTATCTCTTTCTACCACACATAACCTTCCACCCCTAGCTAGCCGTGCTGTTGAGGTCTATCCAGCTCTCTCACACGCAAACAGACGATGTCTGTGTGTCCCTTCATCGCACACACACTATCGCTCTCCCATGTCCGCAACCCCATAACCCCGTCGATCCCGACATTACACGCACCTCTCTCTCTCTAACACACACACACCCTCTCTCTCCCTTTCGGACACTCCTCTCTCTACGACACACAAAGTCTTTCGAACATGCATATGCCCCTCTCTCGTTAGGTATCGTTGCCCCCGCCCCCCTCTTTGTCACACAAATACTCTCTCTATATATATCTCTCGCAATAATACATGCACAGTCTAAATTGAAACCAAGTACAAAAATGAGCTCCGATTACAAAAATCAAATCCACTACCAAATAGAATAAGAAAATAGGGTGAAATCATGCACACAAATGTTTGTTGCATGCATGAATGTCAATGATATGGATGTACTACTCGTACATCACACAGACCCATTTCACACAAATTACATTAAACCCTTCTCAAAATATGGTGCGCATGTGATGTTTGTTGTACTGCTCCTGCCAGCCTTCCTCCGACATGTTCCAACATATTGTGCTACTTCCGATTCTATTTTTCTCCTCAGACCATGTGAAACTACGAAAAGGTCACCCCCCGCCCCCACTGGTACTGTAGCTCGAAGCTCCCATACGGACACAACACCCACCAGAGCACGCAGCCGTTGCCGAAGTGGACGGCGCCGCGGCCTGGGAAGAGGACGGAGTCTCCGACATCGCTGAGGTGGAGCACGCCCTCTATGGCCGCGAGTAGCGCGCGCTGACTGTCCACACGGAGGACAGTGTGATCTAGCGGCTTGCCCTCGTCGGCGACGAGGGGTATCTGTGCTCCAGCAGCACACCCTGGTCGGTCACGAGGAGGTGCATCGCGTCCTCGCCGCTCACAATGTGGATAAGCGGGTTCTCCAGCAGCATGCCCGCGAGCATCGCATCGTTGAGAGCATGCCCACGAACATCGCAACGTCGCCGCTCTCGACATGGACGAGCGCGTTCTCCGGCAGCACACCCACGAACATCGCATCCTCGCCACTCACAATGTGGACAAGCGCATTCTCCAGCAGCATGCCCGCAAGCATCGCATCATCGTCGCCCGCAAACATTGCATCAACGCCGCTCTCGACGTGGACGAGCATGTGCTCCGGCAGCACGCGCGCGAACATCGCATCCTCGCCGCTCACAATGTGGACGAGCGCGTTCTCCAGCAGCATGCCCACGAGAATCGCATCATCGCCGCCTGCGAACATTGCATCATCGCCGCTCTCGACGTGGACGAGCGCGTGCTCCGGCAGCACGCCCGTGAACATCGCATCCTCTCCGCTCAGGCGCACGAGCGTGTGCTCCAACAGCACGGCCACGAGCATGGCATCCTCACGGCTCACGAGGTGGCTGAGCGGGTGCTCCAGATAGTACCCCACGAGTCGGGACACAAGCACTGCACCCCCAGCTATGAGGAGTACTGCATGGTGCCCATCGTGGTTTAGGAAAATCCCGTGACTCCGCCTCTCCATGGAGGAGCGCGAGCTCCAGTGGGTGCTCGAGGAGTCCTGCGCCGATATGCAGGTGGCGGCGGACGTGCAATATGATCCTTCGAGCTCAACTCCTCTTATGAAGACGCCTCCACCGCCCCCGTCGTACGTCCTCTGCCTCGGCTCCCACGGACATTTGGAGTTTAGTTTTATGGAACATTAATATTTGGACTAATGCAAAAAACAACCTATGACTAACAGGCATAAATAGATGATGTGGCGGCATTGCATGCTGGAGTATATTGCAATTTATGGATTGCATGCATGACTAGTTTATGTGGCTTGGTTGCATGGCTAGGAAAGGCTAGAGAAAAATAAATAGATAATGTGTTTAGAGTGCACTCCACTAAATGGGAGCATGTAAATATCTTTAGAGTGCACTCCACTTTTTTTTCAGACACTTAGGTGCACCGGATGCCGTGACACGCTACAAAATGTTAGAAAAAAAATCTGCTCCAATGTTTTAAAAATCTATTATTATCTTGAAACCAGCCACACCCGCCCCTCAACTCATCAAACCAGCCCGAGGAATATGTCTTCAGTGAAGCATAATTTATTTTTACTGATATATGTATATCAAAACTAGAGTGTTTATATTTCAAGTTTGTGAACAAGTATTATTCTACTACCTTGGATCCATTGCAACGCACGGGCCGGCACATTGGTAGTAGTAAGAAACAAATTCTGGGTTTGGCACGAGTTCATTCTACGGGAGCACCACAAGGCCTGGCGCAGGAGTTACATTTCCCTCTCGGGGCCCACGGTACCGAGCTTCAGCGGCTATTGCACCTGCCTTTGAGTCAATGATATGTGGACCCTAAATGCGGCTGGCCCGCATGTCATTCTCATAAAAGCAGAGGGGTGATGGGACCGAGAGGGATGAGGTGCAGGTCGGCGGACGTGTGGTGTCATGGGTTCGAGCGGCGTCGTGGGAATCGAGTGGGACGAGGCTTGCCTGCTCCCCTCCCATGCTCCGATCCGTACTCCCGCACCACTAATTTTCATCCAACGGTTATACTGTAATAGATTTCCTCGTGTGGGTCATCTATAGCCTCAAAAAAAGATAAACAAAGGCCGTATTTCCAGGAAATAATTTCCTGCATGAATCTGTACACGCATGCAAGACCCTTTCCTTTCCTGCTCGTCCTCCGAGCATGGCAACAGGTGCCTGCCTAACCCATGTAGCACGCTGTGCCGCCAGCGAGTAGCACCTCCTCCACGCCAACATCGGCGTCTGGGCCATGCACATGCAGCTGCTCCCGTAGTATTTTACCCGCATGTTTGACAACAGTACCACACCGATCTTGGACGAGACCATGGAGCTTGTGGCCAAGAAAAGTCTCTGCCCGGCTGACGCATGTCGAGGTGCTTGTCTGTTGTGACGTGCCGAACGACGTTTACTAGCTCACGCTCCGGATGAGCTCGGGCGGGAGCCAGCGATCTACCTGGGGCACATAGCTCGACTTGGGCTCGAGATTCCGACCGCTTGCACCTTCCCGAGGATGTACCACTCAGCGGCGAGGTTGGAATGCTGGATATGTATAGGTGTGTGCTCATGGGCGGGAGCAACCTGCTCAACGGATACTGGTTTGCAAACTTGATGTACTCGACGTAGTTGTGCCAGCGAGCCTGGAGTCGTTCCTGCCGTCGTACGTTGACGCGCGGCTCAATGGTGTGCGGCCACGGGCCAGCGTAGGTCGGCTACGGGGAAGCGGCATCGGTGTGGTTCGAGATGCCCAGCTGGCCATTGTCACGGAGGCGTTCGCGACTCATTCGTTCGCGATGAACCGACCAATGGTGGCCTGGCCGTGGCGAGGGTGCCACAGCTGAACGTCGGGGTGTTACGAGGCGTAGATGGCCACACCGGTGGATACTACCTGTATTACAGAAGTAGAAGGCAAAGACGGGCCTTAATTTTATTTATTATATTTGTGGTTGATGAGTGATGCCCGGGACGAAATGTATCACAGTCGTTGGATGAAAATTGGATGGTGCGGTAGTACGGATCGGAGCCAGGAGCGGAGCATGCAAGCCGCGTCCGATCGCGTGTGGCTGTGGTAGAAACTTGATGGTCACCGCAGTTCAGCTGGCCCACATGTCATGCACACAAGGCAGAGGAGCGGTGGGGCCGAGAGGGGTGAGGCGCACATCGTGGGACGTGGTGCCGTGGGTTGGAGCGGCGTCGTGGGAATCGCATGTGGTAGTGGTAGAAACGTGATGGTCGCCATGGTTCAACTTCCATGGACAAGCTGTCATGTCTACTAACACATGCATTGCGGTAGACATGACATATGCATTGCATACCGCTCACTGCAAGGAGTAGTAGTAGAGAAAACTAGGCGGATAAATAGTTCATTATAGTCAAGCGGACCTATATCAATGTACAAAGACTACACTTGTTCCAAAGACATGCACACCAGCGAAATAGTTCATCTATATCAATGTACACAGAGAGGAAATATAATTTTTACAAGAGAGGAAATAGTTCATCCATCTATAATGCCCTACTGCTGGTGCAGCTTCTTCTTCTTCTTTCTTTCTTTCTTTCTTTCTTTCTTCTTCTTCTTCTTCTTCTTCTTCTCATTTTCTGTGGGAGACGGCTTCGCAACAATCTCTTTCGACCTTGCAGCTATCTCAAAACTCACACGGGCATCGAGGGCAGCATATTTTATCCGCTCTTAGGTGAAGGGATAATTCTCCCATCCAGATGACCTTAATCCCAGCGTCTCGTCACCCTTCTCAAGATTTGTTCCGAGCACAGAATTTGCTTCGTCGAAGAAGGATGGTGTTTTTTTATCACAATCGTCTACAGGAATTCTGGTTTGTAGGTCAGCGATGTTTTTCAAGTCAAGGTTGTACGGCACCAACTTCTCTTTGTCCCCTTCGATGGCTGCCCCACAGAAGTATATGTCCTCCCGAGACATGAAATCGTGGAGCTCACCTGGTATGGAGGGCGCGTGTATGATGTGATACACCAAAACTTCATCTTCGAGGCACAGCTGAAGGACGGCGGCGCGTTGGATCTTCCCAGTGGCACGCTCCGTGTACTCTTCATCGAGACCGACGACCTTCATCTCCAGCTTTTGGAGGGAGTTGGATACATTGTAGATCCACTCCCGAACAACCCTTGGGTGGTCGGTGACGGTGGCAACTATGCTCAACGAGCCTTCGACGAGGAAATGTTTGACACTAAAAACCTGCATAGGGATCTCTTTCGCCATTTGGAACCGCTGGACCGGAGGGCTATGGTTTGGAGAATTAGGATTAAGATGGCTAGTCTAACTGAAGAAGATGATTATTTAAAGGGGCTTCGGAATTACGCAAGGAGGATGTGAATCCAGTCCAGTGGGGTTTGAATGCAAATGAAGGAGAGGTGAAGAAGCCGAGGACAATCGGTTCCCGATGGAGAAGTAAATGGGAGAAGTGGCATGTAGGCAGTTGATTAGACGGCTAGGTAGACCAACCTGCAAAACGAAAAGGCTATGCGGGTAGCGTACTGAGGAGTGGTCCGTGTCCATGTACGTGCCCATCCTTCTATCGCTACACGTGCCATTGGTTAGTTGAGGTCACTCTTTCGAATCACTGTGGCGAAACATTTTATGATTACTTTTTATTTCTGCACCCCTCCTGACAGGTGGGATCTACGCAAAACCCACTAGGGTGGACGAACAGATATACAAACATATCCATCTCTTTGCACAAAAAAATATGTCATAGCTGGTTCGGATTGATATTGGCGCGTGCCTAGGAGACACAACCTTTTCTGGTTAAGGAATATATGCGGTTATCCGAAAAAAAGAAAAAGCCCTTCTTCGCGCTTCCGCATGCACGAGAATTTGGTTCTGCTCGCAATATGGATGCTACCTGGAGGATGAAGTGAACCCAGAGGCATGCTAGCACGCGAGACCTATTTCCGCTATATAGTACTACTTCGTATGTTACTACTAGTAGTAGTACAACTGTGGTACACTTGATGGTCAAAATATTATTCATCCAGTCCTCATAGTGAAGTGACAAGACCCTGCGCCCGAGGTGACACTAATCCAGGCGGCGTGTTCGGGTTACCAAAGTCAGCCTCACCTGGTGCACTGTGCAGTCACTGTCACCGCTGCTGTATAGCATGCCTCGCCTCGTGTCCCTCTCCCCGCTTAGCACCAATCCATCTCCATCTCCGTCTCACCGGAGATCCTGAGGTCACTCTTCATCATCTCACTTTGCCCCCGCGTACCTCGCCTCGCTCGCCTCCCCCAGTACCACTATTCCCTCGCTAGCCGCTCCAGCACCAAGAGCCTTCTCCCCCGTAAATCAAGCCCCCAAAAACCCCACCTTCCAAACTCCACCATGGCCGAACGTGAACCATGCAGCATCCATATGCGCCGCGATTGGAGCAATCTCCCCAGTGACATCCTCGACCTTTGTTGTTCGTGTATGGATATGTTGAGCGCCGTGCGGCTGTTGCATGCTCGAGGGACATGCCCACGGCCATCGTCGAAGCGAGGCCTAAGCTTTTGAAGACACCCTGCTTGCTGCTATCTGGTCTTGCGAGATTTTCTCATCATGATACGGAGGCGTACATGATGCCCCTCGACTTCAATCCGACCTCCATTAGCCGAAACTTCTTTGCAGGTATGTAGTGGGTCGCCGTACATCATGCCCCTCGACTTCGATCCTCACCATTGCCCGAAACTTCTTGGCAGGTATGTACTAGGTCGGCATGAACTCCCACTAGATGGCTGCCATCAGAGAAGACCGGAAAAAGTTGGTGCTCGTGAACTTCCACATCTCCCATAAGATTATCCTTCCTACGTTGGATTATATAGGGTTTTACTGTTGCGGTCCAAGTCATCTAGATCATGTCATCAGTTGGACGCACCTTGTTTTGCAGAAGATTGTAATCTGCCAAGTGCCCACACGATATGCGGATTACGCAGACTTCAAGCTAATTGCCTTGTTCGACCGCGGACTCGCCTATCTTTCCGCTGGTGCCTTCTTTAGCTGGAGACAACTCACCTTGCAGTGGATTGTCAAAGCTGATACACACGTCTGTGATGCTACTGAACAAAATGGCATCATCTACGCGATCGACAAAGCGGATGGCACCACGTATTGCTGGGACGCACTACTAGGGAAAACCTTATACACAGAGGTATAGCAGTAGCGCTGGTTAGAACAGAGCGCTACTGCTACTTAGTAGTAGCGTGTGTCAATAAAGCGCGCTATAGCTATGGTTGTAGCAGTAGCGCATCTACACGTAAAAGCGCTACAACTATAATTCCCACACTGTTGCCGGTAGGCTAGGAATAGTAGTAGTGAGGCTGCAAAAAGCACACTACCGCTAAGTGCCTTGTAGTAGCGCGTTTCCTGTATAGAGCGCTACTGCTAAAAAAAATAAAAAAAATGGAAAAGAAGTGGAAAAGTAAATGAAAATGAAAGAAGTAGAAAAAGGAGAAATGAAAAAAAGAAAATATAAAGATAAACAAAAGAAAAAAGAAAAATAAAGGAGAAAGGCATAGCGGTAGCGCTTGTTGCCGCAAAGCGCTATAGTTACTATAGCAGTAGCGCGTTTTATAAGCCCGTGCTATAGCTACATTCCTTAGATAAAAAGAAAAGAAAAAGGAAAATAAATAACTACTTCCTATAGCAGTAGCGCTTTTGGTAGAAAGCGCTATAGCTAACTTAGCTATAGCGCTTTTTGCCTACCAGCGCTACTGCTATTTTGGCTTAACCCCGCGTGGGCTCAAAATTTTGCTAAGTCCTTTCCCCCAATTCCCCATCGATCTCCTCCATCGCCGCCTCTCCCTCGCCACCCCTGCTCCCTTGCTGCCGTCGTTCCCTCGCCGGCCCTGCCCCACTGGAGCCGTGCGCCGTCGCCGCCACCGGAGCCGTGCGCCCTTGACGCCCCTGCCTCCCTCGCTGCCACTGCTTCCCTTGTCTGCTCCTCGCCACCCCTGCCTCCCTCGCCGCCACTGCCTCCGTCGCCGCCAACAGAGCCGCGCGCCCTCGCCGCCCCTGCCTCCGTCGCCGAGCACCTCCCCGCCACCGTCTCCCCCCTCTCTGTAAGCCTCCCCACCCCTCCTCTCTCTCTGCCTGTTCTTCCTGCCATGTTTTTTAGTAGTAGTAGTAGATGTTAATTAGTAGTAGGGTTCGTAGATAATGTTTTTTAGTAGTAGCAGTAGATGTTAATTAGTAGTAGTGGTGGTACTAGTTAACTAGGGCAGTAGGGTTAATAGTAGAAGTTTTTTACTTAGGGGAATACTAGATGTTTAAGTAGTAGATAATGTAAATGTTATTAGTTTAGTAGGGTTAGTTTTTGAATGATTTTGTTTAACTAGATGTTAATTAGGGCAGTAGGGTTTAGTTTAGAGTAAAATTTAGTTCAATAGTTAACTAAATATAATTTTTAGGAAAAAATTGTATATGCTTAACTAGGTAGTAGGGTTAGGGCTTAGGGTTTAATTACAAATGTTAGGAAAGTAAGGTTTAACTAGATGTTAACTAGGGTAGTATGGGGGGGGGGCCTTTAGTTTAGAGAAAAAAATCAATATAAAAATATAAATTTCTATTAGTGCTGCACGTCCAGTAGGTTCTTAATTTTTAGTGAATTTATATTAGGACATAATTTGAGTTCTAGGGTTCATAATTTTTATTAGGACAGAAATTGAGTTCTAGGGTTCATAATTTTTATTAGGACAAAAATATGTAAAGGTTCTAGGTTTCTAGGGTTCATCCATCTATATTTGGTTTTTGAATTGAGTTTGAGAGAGCATGAGATTTGTGTAGATTTTCTTGAAGTGTCAAACACTAGGAGATGCAAATTTGAAGTGGTCATGTTATATGCAAATTCCTCAATAGTGTTTGCTCATGTTTATCTATTGTTGTAGTTGCTCATGTACATGTTCTCAAGTGGTCATGTTATATCTTTTCATTGAAGTGGTTCGATTGTGCCCAAGTGGCCTTTTGTTGTTTCCAGGGAATGAAGCTGAGTGGCCTATGTTTTGCCGGAATGTTGATTCATTTCCGTTCCGGCAAATTTTAGGTGCTCGATTTGTCCACTTTTTAGCAAAGGTCATGCCCAATTTTTTCGTGAATTTTGGCATGACTTGTGCTACAAACTAGGACATATCGAGTGCCCAGGATTTGCCGCACCGGGAATGAATCAACGTTCTTGCAAAACATAGGCCTTTTTTATGTCATTATTCATTTTATTAGGTCTAGAATTAATTGACTAGATTTAATCATAGGAAACATGGCTAGCAATGATGAAGGACAGGGTTCTGGTGATTGCAACGTCTACGAGGCGGCAGACACTTATTTGAACCTTCTCGATGAGCAACGGTTGTTGCAGGGCCCACCTGTCACATCCGAGACTGAGACCGACATCGAGACCGGCGCCGAGACTGGTGTTGAGACCTAGACCGGCACCGAGACTGGCGAAGCCGGTATAGAACCAAAACTGAAGAGGAGATGTCGACGCCCAAACCAGCTCATCACTACTAGACTAGTGGTCACGGAGGTGGACTCCGGCAATTTTGAGCCCACACAGCCTGAGGAAGTGCGCGCGTGCTACGGCAATCAAATAGGCTGCATCGTACGGACAACCGCTACCATTAACGATGAGAAACTAAAGAAGATAGAAAATATGAAGCACTCCCTCCTAACAAAGCTGCACCGGGTATTCTTGTTCCTGGGCCGGGATGAAATCAAATATACTGATCCAAATAAAGACCCGGCAATGAAGAAGATAAACAGACGTGCCATGAGCAAGTTTAGCGACGTGTTGTCCGCCTAGAAAGTAAGGGTGAAAGCAAGGATCATCGACAAAAAGGAATCCTACTCCGAGATTGTAAAGGATAATCCGACAATTACGGAAGAGCAATTTGAAATATTCAAGGCGGCTTGCGTTGCCGAAGCTGCCAAAGAAAAGTCGAAGTACATGAAGGGGCTTCAAGAGAGGAACATGGGGTGCCACCACCTCGGAAGCCGTGATTACGTGGGGAAGAGGTCCATATGGGCCAAGGAGGACGCGGAACGTGAAAGTCCGGGCATCCCAGACCCCTTGGCGGAGTTCACTGTCCCGCAGGAGCGTGACGTCATCAGGGCCCGGTACCGTTGGGACCCAGTGAAGAAGGTTTTCGAGACGGACGCGGTCACGACGGAGTTCATGAGACTGCTGGTAATTTTAGCTTATGATCAATTTGACTGCACGTTTAGTCATATTTGTAAACGATCCTTGTTCCTTTTGCAGAAAGAGCAGCACAGGATTGCGGCCGAAAGTGACTCGCCGTCTGAGCCGTTGGCGAGGCCCAAGTGGGACACCCCATTCAACCGGGCCTTGAACATATTGAAAGGACTCCCGGTGGACACTCGGCTGTTGTATGGACGCGTGCACGCTGTCGGAGACGGCGCCACATGGAAGAAGTACTACCATGAGACCACGAAGGAGAGAAAGGAAAGACGGAGGGTAAATGAAGAAAACATCGACAAGAAGGTTGAGATTGCGGTTGAGAAGAAATCAGTTGAGACAGTCGCAGTAGCGGTAGCTGCCGCAAAACAGGAGATTGCACCTTTGTATGGTGTCTTGGTTCCGGCTATCGTTAGTTGGAGCAGGCAAAATCCAAATAAAGAGGCAGCAGAATTTCCCCTTTCCAACTTCTTCGGGAGCAGTTCGACTAGCGTTGCACCAGCACCTGCTCCAACACCTGCTCCTGCGCCGGCTCCCGCACCTGCTCCTGCACCAGCTCCCGCACCTGCTCATAGCAGCCCGTCCTCCGTCTCGGACGTGCTCGGCGATGCTTCGTCTTTGGCTGAGCTCGACGCCCTCATGGTACCTGCCACACCGGCCCTCTTCAATAAATGTATAATCTCCCGTTTCCGTTGCCTTTCAGATGTCTCACGTCGCAGACATGTCTTTGCAGGACGACATAACCCCGTGCACCATATTGTACACCACCAGTGGCCAGAAGGTGGACGTGGGGAAGGCGACGATAGTGAAGCCGAAGGAACAATTGTTCCACAGCCGACCGATCACCCCTGACATCTTCAAGGTTTCCGTGACTAGTGTCAAACTGGGCCACGAGAATTTGGCTCCTCCGGTACTAGGGGGAGATGATGATGAGACCCCGCGGTGGCTTGGCGATTGCAAGAGGTGGGTCCTGTTGTGCCCAAAGAGTCTGCTTCGTCTGGAGGCGGCCGGGAGCACACCCACGACCACGCAGCCTCAACAAGGTATGAACATCAACACCCCACCTACCTAATTAGCGTCGCCTGTCATGCCGGGTGATAGCGGACGGGGTGAGGAAGAGGCTCCATTAGTCGCTGATGACGTCGCCGCCGTCGAAGAAGCAATGCATGATATCGATGCCATCGATGAGGATGACGATGACGATGACACTCTACAGTATCTCAATACTGGCCCTTATGACGACGGAGGATTGATGGCTCAGCAGTATGAGTACTCAGGGTTTGAGCGTCATGAGTCGGTGCCTGAATTGCCGGAGGATGAACGTATTATAGACAACCTTCCAGTAGCAAAGAAGCATAGGAAGAGACCGAAGAAAGGCAACAAAGCTGCTTCTATGATCTAGCCGCCTCAGCAGCCTCGGGTTCAAGACCGTATAGCTATCCCCGGTGCGGGAAAATGTCATATCCCCAGTCATCTGATCCTACCTAAGGCTACGGTAGAGGCCATATACGGTGATCTAAGGAGACTTCATGACGATGTGCTGCGGAGAGAGAAAAGCCTAATCGCCTCGGAAAATCCAGGATACCCACTCTACGTGGTTAACGTGCCACGGCAAAGGTTGTACGTCGACACATTCCCCGCGAAGAAGTTCTTCCTTTGATTCGATTACATCTTCGACATGTTTCACTTGAAAAAGCTGGATTTTACGTTTGTTCGCCTTTTTGCCTTGTACATGAACTACATCATCAGGATTGAGCAGATACCTTATATCTGTGTTGCTGACCCAATGCACGAGGGCTTCTTGGCAGTCTGCCCAGAGCACCGTGAATACGCGAGGGACTACGTCGCCGATTTCATGGTCGCCAATAAGGACAAGGAGACGATTCTCGTGCCTTATCATCCCATGTAAGTCATCCGCGCGGAAATCCTTCCTTCGATTTCAATCATTCATTTGCACGGTGGAGGCTAATTTGAGGTGTACTTATTTTGCGCAGCCACGGACGCGCCATCCTCATCATCCTTTACCCCCAATTCTCCCACGCTCTTTACTTGGACTCGTCGAAGAACATGAACAAAAAGGATTACACCCACATCAAGTCTGTTCTCGATAGTGCTATCTTTAGCTACGGCGTACGGGGTGGAGAGATCAAGACCAGGAAGACAAGGAACCGCAGGCCCGCCTTCGGCCATAAGACCAACTTCTGGTGCATCCAGCAACCGAGTGGTACTCTTGGTGATGGATTCTATGTCCTCCACCACATGCTGGAGTACAGACGGGATCAGCAGAACCTTCGCATGTCACCTACATCCGGCGATGCCCATATTCTGCAATGGGCAAAGAACCTAGGAGATATCCCGGATCATCGACTTCGAGCTGAGTTCTATCACATCCAGCGTGAACTTGCCCAAATCATCATGAAGGAGGTCGTCGAAAAAACAGGGATGTTCTACGAAGAAGGGCAAATGTCACGGGAAGACGTTCAAACACGCGTATCGGCTCAGCGTCTCGACCTGAAGCCTTTCACTGCGCTCGGGGACTGACGGTGTCCTGGACTAGAGGGTACTCACCATGTCGTCTCCCGACCAGTGGGTTGGGCCGAGGACCCCCGTGGCGGTTCACTAATGGGCCAGTTCGGACAGCCGATGACATATACGAGGAAGATTTCACAAGACTTGGTGATCAAGACAAGGACTCCTCTCCATCAACGTAGCCGACTAGGACTCTTGTTATCCTAGGCCTCCGGTACATTATATAAGCCGAGGCCAGGCTCGTTGATAGATAGATTATCATGACATTACTCATCATACCCCTTGGGTTTAGACCACAACATATGATCTCGAGGTAGATCAACTCTGTACCTTGATACTTCATCAATATAAACAAGAGCAGGACGTAGGGTTTTACCTCCATAGAGAGGGCCCGAACCTGGGTAAAACATAGTGTTCATCATCTCTGTTACCATCGATCCTAGATCCACCGCTCGGGACCCCCTACCCCGAGATCCGCCGGTTTTGACACCGACAATGGTGCTTTCATTGAGAGTTCCGCTGTGTGATCGGCAATGGATCAATGGCTCGCTTGCAGATCAACTGCAACGTCGGTATATTCGTCGCCGGCTCGATTGGTCACCTTGGTTCGATCGAGGACTGCGCTCCACCTCAGATCATCATGATCGGACGAGGGCCTTCATCAACATCAACTCCGATCTCTATCAAGATCGTGGAGGAATCATCCATATAGCTCGAGGGCTCAACTTCAACATTGTCCTCGAGCGACCGTGCTGTTTTTCTATACAGCATAGTCATATTCGCTGTCGCCGCTTCCTCGAGTGTTGCTTTGACGATTGCTTTGGTGGCATAGTGTGGAATTGTATATAAAACAACCCTGTAAAATTTCGTCGTATTCTGATGGAGGAATCTCCGGCGATCTATGATATACCGGACCCCTGTCGAATCTGGACGGGAATCTAGACGAGTTTAGGTCATAGAGCACAGCATCTAACTCGGACGCCCTTTAGAAGATCCAACCGTTGATCGGCTGAGGAATTCCTGTACCTACCACCCCTTAAAATTTCAGCTCCATCCGACCGTTCAAACTCCGGGAAACCTCCGATGAGTGCATCGATTTTCTGATCTGTTTTCTGCGCGAATACAAATCCGACCCGAGTTCATAGTTCTTCATGAACGGGATATTGGACAACCTTTTTGGAGGAATCTCTTTCTAGGGTATTGTGTTTTGTTTCCGAACACATGCTCACAAATTTTGCTCCTTTTCGGAGGTAACCTTCACCGTTGCGCCGGTGTCAAACCAGCCTGACAACGTTGCTGCACGGCTGCCGACCTGCGCCATACGGGTCGTCGCTTCATCAAGCCGAACTCAAACCTCTTCGGATCATTATCTCGGCAAGCCGAACAACAGTTCGGTATCGTGAAGGGTAAATCATCACCAACATTGTCGCCCCATGAATTATACGGAGCGGGCACACCGGCATCGCTGCATGGTCACTTCATCAAGCGGGCATCGACTGCGTCACAAGATCCGGCCCGCGACGGCATCGCCGCACTATTGCTTCTTCAAGCCTGGATGTGACCTCTGCGTCCGAAGATCGGGAGTCAATTCCGGCCGGACTCACCTCTCTTATCCCGTATCCAGCTTCAATCCTGGACGCGACTTCGGCATTCGAACATCAGGAGTCAACCCTGGCCGGACTCGCCCCTCGCACCATAGTACCGGAGGACGATTTCCGAAGAAATCCCAAATACTAATCCGGCTGACCAAGCCGATGTCCACCACGCCGACCTGCTTTGACACCTCGGCCGGCATGGGGCTGCAAACGTCATACTACTGACTTGCCCCGTCACCTCGGCTAGACCGGGGGCTTCGCCATCTCTTCATCAACCTACTTCGGTGACTTCGGCGTCACCAGCCGACCAGCTTTGTCATGTTAGCTGGACCGGGGGCTTCGCCTCACCACATCGATCGTGCGACATCACCACCTCATCAAGCCGAACTCCTCGCTCGGTTACCTCGGGCTTGGGGGCTGGAACCTTGGCTAGGCTGCGGACTACGTCTTTGTCCCGCCACGAGCTCGGACCTCGTCAACAATACCGAGCACATCAACCAGCTAAGTCGCCTCCATGCTCAGTTTTTTTTCTTTAAATTTTTTTATCTTATTTTATTTCTTGTTCGGTTCAACCAAACATTATATTTGTGTTCAACAAAAAAGTTGTTCTTTCAAACGTTGATTGTTAAACACTTCTTTTTTCTGCCGAGCTCTTCATCACCTCGGTCATGAGGGTTTTTCTCACCTCGGCTGGACTTGGGGACTTCGCCTCACCGCATCGACCGTACGGCGTCGCCACTTCATCAAGCCGAGCTCTTCGCTCGGGCACCTCAAAATCAGCTTGGGGGCTGGGACCTCGACCCGCTGCAAGCTCGACCCGCGTCATCAATGCCGAACACATTAACCAGCTAAGTCGCTTTCATGCTCAAAGTTTTTAAACTTTTAATTTATGTTCGGTTCGACCATGCTCGCATACGTTGTTTGAAACTCTACCCATGTTAACTGGGGGCTCTTAAAATTTATATGAGCCATTTTATAAAAAATGTGTTTTCTTCTCAGTCGTTGCAAAGTCTTTTTTTACTACTCCTTTCTCAACTCGAGTGTGTGGTTAATAGCCGGATAGCCTGGCTTCCCTCTAAAGCCGCTCGAGTTTAGTTCGCTAAACTGGCCTGAGAAGCACTCCGCCTTCGGGATAGGAGGTTGAAGCCAAAGGCTGACCCGCTTGAAGTCTTGAGATTGGATGTGTCATATTAATGCGCGACAGAAGCACAAAAATTTTAAGACAAATTTTCGGATTGGCACCAAATGACTTGATTTAGTTCGGACGTCAAGCTTTTACATAAGTTTTTGGTTTTTCGAGCCTATGGCACCTTTAACCTATTTATATGTTTCCAGCATAAGTCTCGCAGTGCAACGCCGGACACCTTTAGAGATTTGGCAAAAACATTCTCGGATATTGCTATATATGCATCAGTATCGAATTGTGTCTTCGGTCAATAGTTGGGTTGCCCAGCTCCTGTGCTTGCCTCCTATGTTCCGCTTTATTCGGCTAGGTGTGCAAAGGGAGAACCACTGCGATTGTGCTTCCAGCTCGAATGGTTAAGCACCTCAGTGGAGAAAGCCGAAAACTGGCTGTCACAATGGGCGTCAACTGGTCAGCGATCCGATGACGGTGTCACACCATAGATCGATACCGATTACCCCGTGTTAAACGATGGGCCTTTCATAATATTGGCCGAAGTGTTAATGGCTAGACTTCGGTCGATGCCGAACACTAACCGGGGGCTCGTAGCTAGCTTTCCCAGTTTAAAGCTCCTATGACTAAGTGAAAGTTATAAAGCCCGCATATCTGATTGCCTCGTTTCCGCTAACACAACTGCCTTCGGGCACCGAGACGTCGGCTAAGGGTTGTTTTGTTATTGCGGAAACACCCTGCGTAGCATCTACAAGGGGGTGGAAGCCGACGATGGGCCACTTTCAACTGATAAACGGTCGCAACGGAGTGAAAATAATCATATCGTCGGCCTTTGTATTTAGTATACGAGGGCTGCCTTCCGTAATCATCGTTATAAAGCCATAAATATGCATCAATTTGACTTAAGATTTTGGCCAAGCTGGGTTGCCTGGCTCCTGTGCTTACCCCTACGTTCCCGATTGTTCGGCTAGGCGGTAAAGGGAGCACCTCTGTGATTGTTACTACCGGGACATTCGAGTTAGTACCTCAGACTGGGTGAAGCCGAAAGCTAGCGATCTTAAAGGATATAATTGGTCGGCAACGATGGAAGTGAAAATTTTGGTTCATTATGGACCACAGAGTTCGAGAACTTTCTCCCAACTAAATCCTCAATATTTTCCGCCCACATTGATCGGAGTTGAGGTTTCATGATCATGATTAACATGACAACCTGGGAAAAGGAACCTGTAACAGAACTATTTTTCCCAGAAGATGTTTTATAACATATCTCTCTGCGTACCTTTGTTTATAAAACCGTATGGACGGATTGCCTTGTTTGTCATAAATCTTTGCCCTTATAAAGGCTTTATAAAGTAGGACGAACACTCTTCGGCTGCTGGCCGAAGAGGTTGAAACCGATGGTCGGTCAACAAAGTTTTGTACAATGCGGATCCGATCATTAGTGATGTAAAGTACTTGGATACATAGAATCATTACACATAAATTGTGATATACTCCGGACATTGATCCTTAATTCGGCCACCCATGCCCACATTAAGACTCGGGGGCTACTAGGCTTCGCGCTTCTCATTTGCAAATGTTAAAGGGGCACATCTATCCCCTGATCTGGTGTTGCCACCCGACCATTGGCTCGGGGGCTACTGTATCGATGATTCAATGTAGACAGTTTACAAAGTGCAAAATAGTTCCCGAGGAGATTATGATCCTCAGGTTGGTCGGCCGCACCCAACCTGAGTCTCGAGGAATATGCACACCACATTTCTATTCCTAAGTATGCTACAGAGCTAGGAGTTGATCCTCAGGCTGATTTTGTGAATCGATCTGAGTCTCAGGGGCTACTGGGATCACCGGTTTTATGCCATCCTTCAGGTGCATCTCGGGTTTTAGACCGACACACACCTTGAGGGCTACTGGCTATATATTTCGGCAGAGAATAAATTGCACCAATTGAAAATATTCACAAAAAATCAGCCCGCAGTCAGGGTGGTGCACCACCTCGGAAGCAGTCCGGCATAAAGCTCGGGCGCCAGTGGCTGGCTCCATAGAGGGCATTTTCGGCATTAAGCTCGGCTGAATTCGTTCAATCTTTTGAAGACCGAGGTAGTTATGACACCTCGGATGCTGACCATCGTTAGAACTCGGATGTAGTCCGGCGTTGGAGCTCGAAAGCAGTCCGGCATAAAGCTTGGATTCGAATGGCTCATTCCATAGAAGACTACTCCAGCATTTAAGCTCGGATGAACTCATTCAAATTTTCAGAGGCCAAGGTAATCTATGATACCTCGGATTCAGTTCGGCGTTGGAGCTCGGACGCAAGAGGATACCTTGAATGCCGAATAGTGTTGGAGCTCGGTTGTGAAGAGACGCCTCGGATTTAGTTCGGCCTTAGAGCTCGGACGCAAGAGGGCGCCGTCGCACGGGAAACACTTCAAACCCCAGGTGTGGCGTAAAAAACTTACAAGGCATTCATAAAGGCCGATAACTTAAAAAGACTCCTCGGATACCCGACGTATGAACTCTTCGGATACACCTCGGCGATCCTCAAGATTGAAGATGGGAAGATTTGTTGAACCAGTTTTCAAGACCGACGACCGAAGATGAAGAACAGTTCGGAAGAATCGAGGAGCGTCCCCAACTTGAAGACCGGTTCAGGGGGCTACTGACGGTGTCCTGGACTAGGGGGTACTCACCATGTCGTCTCCTGACCAGTGGGTTGGGCCGAGGACCCCCGTGGCAGTTCACTAATGGGCCAGTTCGGACAGTCGATGACATATACGACGAAGATTCCACAAGACTTGGTGATCAAGACCAGGACTCCTCTCCACCAACGTAGCCGACTAGGACTCTTGTTATCCTAGGCCTCCGGTACATTATATAAGCCGAGGCCAGGCTCGTTGATAGATAGATTATCATGACATTACTCATCATACCCCTTGGGTTTAGACCACAACATACGATCTCGAGGTAGATCAACTCTGTACCTTGATACTTCATCAATATAAACAAGAGCAGGATGTAGGGTTTTACCTCCATAGAGAGGGCCCGAACCTAGGTAAAACACCGTGTTCATCGTCTCTGTTACCATCGATCCTAGATCCACAGCTCAGGACCCCCTACCCCGAGGTCTGCCGGTTTTGACACCGACAGGGACTATCTCCCTGACTTGGATGGATGGCACGACATGTTGGACTGATTGACGATATATGACAATGTGTCCGTTTAGTCCATACTTTCTCTATGATGAAACTTTGAGTTATGCATGACGAAACTTTATTTGTGATGTAATTAAACCGTCCTCCTCAACTAGCGAAGATCACTCTAGTTAGGGCATTTTGGGTATGATGAACTTTGTTATTTATGCTTATGATATGTTGCTTCTATTTTTTCCAAGTCTGTCTCTTTCTGTTGCTCAACTATATATGTTGCATATCATCGACTCATGTGACGATGCAGGTGCATAGAACATCGATGGCGAAGAAGTGCTACACCAGGAGTATACGACGAGTGGCCGGAGCGTCAGGCCCAGGTGTACCGGTTTCCGAGCGACAGCCAGTTGTTAGTTTAGGTTCACGCTAGTGCGAGAGAGGGATACGAACCGACTCCTCAAGAAGTACTACATTATGTATGCTGAGACATGTCATGTAACTTGTATAGCTATATCGTGATTATGATGTGACGACATGATTTGTGTTGGATGATATGATGAGACTATTATGTGTATGATATGATGAGCATATTGCATGTTTATGATATGATTAGAATACTATATAAAACCTGTACAAAAACATCGCAAATACGCAGCAAAAAAAAGATATGAGAAAATATAGAAGTAGCGCTCTTTAGCGCTGGACAGGAAAACGCTACTGCTAAACGGTGATTTGGAAAGCGCTACTGCTAAAGCACTTAGCAGTAGCGCTGGTTTGGAAAGCGCTACTGCTAAGTAGGTATAGCAGTAGCGCGTGTCAAACAACACTACTGCTAAACATTAGCTGTAGTGCCGTATCAGTAGCGTGGTGCCCCACGCTACTGATAACCCTTAGACCCGCGCTACTGCTAGGCTTTTCCCTAGTAGTGACGGTGCGTGTAAGTTGTTTTCGTCTGATGTTAATGATAACGCCAAGACACTATTTGAACTTTTTGTTATGATTGGCATATCCCTGTTTGAGCAGAATTTGAGTAGAACTATGGCAATGTATTAGAGACGCCATAAATCAGCTATATTTGGAATGAGTTAATTCATGTGATTGTGACCATGTCATTACAGCCAATTTGTACCCTTGAATAATCAAACGGTTAGGAAGATATGGATATTCTCCTTACTTTATAGTAATCTCTATACTACTAAATATGAGTGTGTATCAATAGCCATGTTAGTTTCCTCATTTTCATGATGTAGAAACATGCATCATACTGTTGGTTTCATCTAACCATACATTAGGGAAGTAAATGTGCATATGTAGAACTCTATATTTGGAAGTAGTGAAATCCTGTAATGCTTACCATGTGTACATACCTATATTCGCCCTTCAGCAATCAATGGCTAAATAATATCCTCACAAAAAATTTGCCCACAGAACATGAGTATATAACAATGCATGGTCCGTTAGTTTCCTTGAAGAATTTGTTTGTGAGGACATAACATGATTACATAACATGCATGACATGGTAGTTTCCTGTGAAGAATCGATTGCGAGATAACATGAGTATAACCATGCATGGCACTTCTATATTTTTGAACCTAGTATACATTTCCCTGTATTTTCCTCTCAGTTCTAACAGGGACAGATCAATGCTATTTCTTGCATTATCCTACTCATACTCTGAACAATGCTGATCTTACATTAACAATGCCTGTCCTTTTTGATATGATGCAGTGTCCCTAGAGTTACTGCCCTTTGTAATCACACCACCTTTGCCAAAAACAGGGAAGCACAACTGGTTCCTCGCTCGATCAGACGACGGCAAAAGACAGATGATCATTCGCACACATGAGCCGGAAAAGTTATATAGCAAAAACCCCACTATGTACAAGCACCGTGAAATATGTGAGTATCCGGACAGTGGCTGTTACGTCTATGAGCAGGATACCAGCCTGTTGGGGCCTTCAGGATTTTTGAGTTGGAGTCGGGTAAACAGCCTTGGTTCACTCTCTTTTTCTCGGACTCAATTATCCGATTAACCAGGAAATCACCATTGGCAAGGACCTTGATGGCAGAGAGGCTCTGTTTGCTAGGGAAAACTTTGTCTACACGGCGAGCCCTAGGACTTCCGGAGCAGACTCCCCTGATTGTCAATGATACAGCCTGCAGCCAAAAGAAGGTGAGAATGACAAAGGCATCTGGATTAACTTTGATCCTTGGATGTCTCAAGTCCGACATGCAGTGATGTGGTTCAAGCCTTCAGGTAGATAGGTAATTGGGCTGTTGCGTCGAAAGGGTGGAGTACTGGTGTCTCTGAATCACTGGTGGCTGAAGTGGGGCTGCAAATTATGATGGTGTTGGATCATTGATACGTCTCCAACGTATCTATAATTTTTGATTGTTCCATGCTGTTATATTATCCATCTTGGATGTTTTATATGCATTTATATGCTCTTTTATATGATTTTTGGGACTAACCTATTAACCTAGAGCCCAGTGCCAGTTTCTGTTTTTTTTCCTTATTTTTGAGTTTTGCAGAAAAGAAATATCAAATGGAGTACAAATGAGCTGAAAATTTACGGAGATTTTTTATGGACCAGAAGAAGCCCCCGAAGCAAAAGAGTTGGGCCAGAAGAGCCACGAGGCCTCTACAAGGGTGGAGGGCGCGCCCTCCGGTCTTGTGGGCTCCTCGTGCACCCCCCCTGACTTGTTCTCGACGCCAAAAATTCCTATAAATATAGAAACCCCTAGAAATAAACCAAGATCGGGAGTTCCACCGCCGCAAGCCTCTGTAGCCACGAAAAACCAATCGAGAGCCTGTTCCGGCACCCTGCCAGAGGGGGAATCCATCACCGGTGGCCATCTTCATCATCCCGGCGGTCTCCATGACAAGGAGGGAGTAGTTCACCCTCGGGGCTGAGGGTATGTACCAGTAGCTATGTGTTTGATCTCTCTCTCTTGTGTTCTTGATTTGGCACGATCTTGATGTACCGCGAGCTTTGCTATTATAGTTTGATCCTATGATGTTTCTCCCCCTCTACCTTCTTGTAATGCATTGTGTTTTCCCTTTGAAGTTATCTTATCGGATTGAGTCTTTAAAGATTTGAGAACACTTGATGTATGTCTTGCATGTGCTTAGCTATGGTGACAATGGGATATTCACGTGATCTACTTGATGTATGTTTTGGTGATCAACTTGCGGGTTCTGTGACCTTGTGAACTTATGCATAGGGGTTGGCACATGTTTTCGTCTTGACTCTCCGGTAGAAACTTTGGGGCACTCTTTGAAGTTCTTTGTGTTGGTTTGAATAGATGAATCTGAGATTGTGTGATGCATATCGTATAATCAAACCCGCGGATACTTGTGGTGACATTAGAGTATCTAGGTGACATTAGGGTTTTGGTTGATGTGTGTCTTAAGGTGTTATTTTAGTACGAACTCTAGGGCTGTTTGTAAAACTTATAGGAATAGCCCGATAGATCGATCAGAAAGAATAACTTTGAGGTGGTTTCGTACCATACAATAATCTCTTCGTTTGTTCTCCGCTATTAGTGACTTTGGAGTGACTCTTTGTTGCACATTGAGGGATTGTTATATGATCTAATTATGTTATCATTTTTGAGAGAACTTGCACTAGTGAAAGATGAACCCTAGGCCTTGTTTCCAAGCATTGCAATACCGTTTTCGCTCACTTTTACTATTTGTTACCTTGCTGTTTTTATATTTTCAGATTACAAAAACCTATATCTACTATCCATATTGCACTTGTATTCCATCTCTTCGCCGAACTAGTGCACCTATACAATTTACCATTGTATTGGGTGTGTTGGGGACACAAGAGACTCTTTGTTATTTGGTTGCAGGGTTGTTTGAGAGAGACCATCTTCATCCTACGTCTCCCATGGATTGATAAACCTTAGGTCATCCACTTGAGGGAAATTTGCTACTGTCCTACAAAACTCTGCACTTGGAGGCCCAACAACGTCTACAAGGATAAAGTTGCGTAGTAGACATCAAGCTCTTTTCTGGCGCCATTGTCGGGGAGGTTAGTGCTTGAAGGTATATCTTTAGATCTTGCAATTGAATCTTTTAGTTTCGTGTTTTATCACTAGTTTAGTCTATAAAAGAAGGGACAATTGTATTTTTACCCCTAGTTGGTTCCTACCCACTGGTTTTGCCCTTACTTTTTGAGCTTGCTAAGTTTTGCCCTTATTTTTTCCGTCGAGGTCCCTCGATTGCCCTTTAACCATTTGACCAAAACTTTGAAAATTCATAACTAATTCATATGAACTCAGAAAAATGCAAATAAGATATCAAAATGTTCAGATAGACATTACCTTTATGTGCATATCATTTGCATTCAGGACAAAAGCACCATTTAAACAGCCCGAGGTAATTAATGTTATTAACATTATTAAAAATAAAAAGGTATAAACAATATTTTTTTTCATGAATAAAAATTACATGCAAATGTAGGTGATGTTTTCTGAACATCCTGATATCTTATTTGCATTTTTCTGATTTCGTATCAACTTGTTATGAATGTTCTAACGACTTTGACCATTATTTGGAAACTTCATAGCAAATTGATACGAACTCAGAAAAATGCAAATAAGATATCAGGATGTTCAGAAAACATCACCTATATTTGCATGTAATTTTTATTCATGAAAAAAAATACCTTTTTATTTTTAATAATGTTAGTAACATTAATTACCTCGGGTAGTTTAAACGGTGTTTTTTCCTGAATGCAAATGATATGCACATAAAGGTGATGTTTATCTGAACATTTTGATATCTTATTTGGATTTTTCTGAGTTCATATGAATTAGTTATGAATTTTCAAAGTTTTGGTGAAATGGTCAAAGGGCATTCGAGGGACCTCGACGGAAAAAGTAAGGGCAAAACTGAGCAAGCTCGAAAGTAAGGGCAAAACCCGTGGGTAGGAACCAACTAGGGGTAAAAATGCAATTGTCCCATTAAAGAAAACTACAAAAAAATGGAATTTAGGTTGCCTTATATGCTTCATCTTTTTAATGTTTTTTGTGAAAATAAGGATTCCGATAATTGTGCCAAAGTGTTAGAAGAAGAATGCAATAAAATGTTTGGCACTAAATCTTTGAATGATGAGCATGATTGCAATGTTGTTAGTATGAATTCTTTGAATATCCATAGTACTAATGATGATTGCCCTAGTCATGATAAAAATGTTTCTTATAAGCATGTCAATTTTGGTGGAGTGCATAGAGTTTGCAATTACACACCAAAAAGGGAAGATAGATTTTGCAAGTGGCATAAGTATTTAGAAACTAAATGGTTGCAAGAGAGGCTAGATTTTTGTGCTGAAAGATTTAATTTTTCTCGCCATCCTTGTGAACTTTGCAATGAACGTGGTCATTTTAATTTCCAATGTGAATTATTTCATGATCGAATTGTGTCCAAAAATTGTGATAACCTCATTACCCATGAGCATCATAATGAACTTAGTCTATTTTTGGGGTATGAAGAAATGAAACATAAAACTAACGATGTTCCAAATTGGGTTCTCATGAAAATAATTGATTTTGATCTAAATGAAATTTATATGTATTGTGCGGTGAATTGCATTGAGAATCCATATATTGCCGATTACTTGAAGGCAAGAAAACAAATAGAAGATGAAGAGAATACTAATGAAGGGGAAGAGGTTTCCCAATATCCTCCTATTTTTTCTTATGATGAATCAGGTAACGAGGAGGAGCTTTTTATTCAACCAATCTCATCAATAAAGAGCTCCAAAAAGGTGATTAAACCCACACATGATGTGGAGAAGAAAAAGAAAAGACGGAGAAGCAAAGGTAAAAAGGTATCCCTCCCAAATGATGTTGCTCCTGTTATTGTTATGCCTATTACTCATTGTGATGATAATAATTGCTATACTATTGGTGCTATTCATACTATTAATGATGAAAGTGATTATGCTTATGATATGCAAAGGCACAAGCTTGGGGATGCTATGTTTGATGAGAATGACATGCTTGAGAATTTATTTGCTGCAATTAATGTTTGTCCCAAGCTTGGGGATGCTATGTTTAGTGAAGATGATATTTTTAGTCCCCCAAGTTTTGATGTGCAAATTTATCATGATGATAGCATGCCTCCTATTTACGATGAGTATATTGATGAAAGTGGGTTTGAAAGAGTGTCAACTTTAGGAAGTAGTGATCCCACTATTTTGGAGGGTGTTGAATCTTATTATAATGATAAAAGTGGATTTGGAGAGGTCATGACTTTATTTAGTAATGATTCCACTATTTCGGAAGAGGTTTCAATTGACTATGATGAGAACAAAGTTGCTACTTATGATGATTATTGTGAGGATACTTATGTTATAAAAAGTAGTGATAATTATTGTCATAATTTTGAATATCCTTTTACTGAACATTACTCTTTTAATGTGGAAACAATTTATAGTATTCAAGTTTCATATGATGCTCCCACTACTATTCATGAGAAGAAATTTGCTTATGTGGAGAGTAATAAAATTTCTATGCTTGTGGCTCATGAAAACAATGCTTTATGTGATAGTTATACTGTTGAATTCATTCATGATGCTACTGAAAATTATTATGAGGGAGGAATATATGCTTGTGGGAATTGCAATAATATCAAGTTTCCTCTCTATGTGCTTAAAATCTTGAAGTTTTGCTTGTTTTACCTTTCTATGCTAGTTGATTCTTGTTCCCATAAGTTTTGCTCACAAAATCCCTAGGCATAGGAAGTGGGTTAGACTTAAATGTGCTAGTCATATTCTTCATGATGCTCTCTTTGTGTTTCAATTCTTATCTTTTATGTGAGCATCATTGAAATCATCATGCCTAGCTAAAAAGGCATTAAAGAAAAGCGCTTGTTGGGAGACAACCCAACATTTACCCCTACTGTTTTTGTGTGTTCACATGATTAAGCTACTGCAGTAATCATGTTTTATAGCTTTTGTTTCAATAAAGTGCCAAGTAAAGCCTTTGGGATAGTGTGGATGATAGTTGACTTGATTCTGTGCAAAAACAGAAACTTTTGCGCCCAGTCCAGGAATTTCTAAAATTCACTGGAACATGATTTTGATCTGAATTTTTTAAAGAAGACTTATATAAAAATTGTCTACGTTTTTCTAATTTTTCAGAATTTTTGGTGTTACATAGGTATGGAAAGTTTCCATATTACTACAGACTGTTCTGTTTTTGACAGATTCTGTTTTTATTGTGTTGTTTGCTTATTTTGATGAATCTATGGGTAGTATCGGAGGGTATGAACCATGGATAAGTTGGAATACAGTATATATAACACCAATATGAATTTATAATGAGTTCACAACAGTACCTAAGTGGTGATTTATTTTCTTATACTAATGGAGCTCATAAGATTTTCTGTTGAGTTTTGTGTTGTGAAGTTTTCAAGTTTTGGGTGAAGTTTCGATGGACTACGGAATAAGGAGTGGCAAGGGCCTAAGCTTGGGGATGACCAAGGCAACCCAAGGTAATATTAAAGTAATACCCAAGTAACTAAGCTTGGGGATGCCCCGGATGGCATCCTCTCTTTCGTCTTCGTTCATCGGTAACCTTACTTGGAGCTATATTTTTATTCACCACATGATATGTGTTTTGCTTGGAGCGTCATTTTATTTTATTTTGCTTTCTGTTTGAATAATATCCCAAGATCTTAAATTCTTAAATGTTAGAGAGTCTTCACATAGTTACATAATTATTCGACTACTCATTGATCTTCACTTATATCTTTTGAAGTAGTTTGTTATTTGCTCTAATGCTTCACTTATATCTTTTTAGAGCACGGCGGTGACTTTATTTTGTAGAAATTAATGAACTCTCATGCTTCACTTATATTATTTTGAGAGTCTCTAAACAGCATGGTAATCTGCTTAGGTTATAAATTTAGTCCTAATATGATATTCATCCAAGAGGGATATAATAAAAACTTTCATATAAAGTGCATTGAATACTATGAGAAGTTTGATTCCTTATGATTGTTTTGAGATATGAGGATGGTAATATTAGAGTCATGCTAGTGAGTAATTGTGGATTGTAGAAATACTTGTGTTAAAGTTTGTGATTCCCGTAGCATGCACGTATGGCGAACCGTTATGTGATGAAGTCGGAGCATGATTTATTTATTGATTGTCTTCCTTATGAGTGGCGGTCGGGGACGAGCGATGGTCTTTTCCTACCAATCTATCCCACTAGGAGCATGCGCGTAGTACTTTGTTTCGATAACTAATAGATTTTTTCAATAAGTATGTGAGTTCTTTATGACTAATGTTGAGTCCATGGATTATACGCACTCTCATCCTTCCACCAGTGCTAGCCTCTTTAGTACCGCGCAACTTTCGCCGGTACCATACACCCACCATATACCTTCCTCAAAACATCCACCATACCTACCTATTATGGCATTTCCATAGCCATTCCGAGATATATTTCCATACAACTTCCACCGTTCCGTTTATTATGACACGCTTCATCATTGTCATATTGCTTTGCATGATCATGTAGTTGACATCGTATTTGTGGCAAAGCCACCGTTCATAATTCTTTCATACATGTCACTCTTGAGTCATTGCACATACCGGTACACCGCCGGAGGCATTCATATAGAGTCATACTTTGTTCTAAGTATCGAGTTGTAATTCTTGAGTTGTAAGTAAATAAAAGTGTGATGATCATCATTATTAGAGCATTATCCCAGTGAGGAAAGGATGATGGAGGCTATGATTCCCCCACAAGTCGGGATGAGACTCCGGACGAAAAAATAAATAAATAAAAGAGGGCAAAAAAAAAGAGAGCCCAAAAAAAAAACAAAAAAAATGAATGAGAGAAAAAGAGAGAAGGGGCAATGCTACTATCCTTTTACCACACTTGTGCTGCAAAGTAGCACCATGATCTTCATGATAGAGAGTCTCCCATGTTGTCATTTTCATATACTAGTGGGAATTTTTCATTATAGAACTTGGCTTGTATATTCCAATGATGGGCTTCCTCAAATTGCCCTAGGTCTTTGTGAGCAAGCGAGTTGGATGCACACCCAATTAGTTTCCTTTTTGAGCTTTCATAAACTTATAGCTCTAGTGCATCCGTTGCATGGCAATCCCTACTCACTCACATTGATATCTATTGATGGGCATCTCCATAGCCCGTTGATAAGCCTAGTTGATGTGAGACTATCTCCTTCTTTTTGTCTTCTCCACAACCACCATATTCTATTCCACCTATAGTCCTATGTCCATGGCTCACGCTCATGTATTGCGTGAAAGTTGAAAAAGTTTGAGAACACCAAAAGTATGAAACAATTGCTTGGCTTGTCATCGGGGTTGTGCATGATTTGAATATTTTGTTTGATGAAGATGGAGCATAGCCAGACTATATGATTTTGTAGGGATAACTTTCTTTGGCCATGTTATTTTGAGAAGACATAATTGCCTTGTTAGTATGCTTGAAGTATTATTGTTTTTATGTCAATATTAAAATTTTGTTTTGAATCTTATGGATTTGAACATTCATGCCACAATAGAGAAGATTACATTGATAAATATGTTAGGTAGCATTCCACATCAAAAATTCTGTTTTTATCATTTACCTACTCGAGGACGAGCAGGAATTAAGCTTGGGCATGCTTGATACATCTCCAACGTATCTATAATTTTTGATTGATACATGCTGTTATATTATCCATCTTGGATGTTTTATATGCATTAATATGCTATTTTATATGATTTTTGGGACTAACCTATTAACCTAGAGCCCAGTGCCAGTTTCTGTTTTTTCCTTGTTTTTGAGTTTCGCAGAAAAGGAATATCAAACGGTGTCCAAATGAGCTGAAAATTTACGAAGATTTTTTATGGACCAGAAGAAGCCCCCGAAGCAAAAGAGTTGGGCCAGAAGAGCCACGAGGCCTCCACAAGGGTGGAGGGCGCGCCCTCCGGTCTTGTGGGCTCCTCGTGGACCCCCCTGACTTGTTCTCGACGCCAAAAATTCCTATAAATATAGAAACCCCTAGAAATAAACCTAGATCAGGAGTTTCGCCGCCACAAGCCTCTGTAGCCACGAAAAACTAATCGGGAGCCCGCTCCGGCACCCTGCCGGAGGGGGAATCCATCACCGGTGGCCATCTTCATCATCCCGGCGGTCTCCATGACGAGGAGGGAGTAGTTCACCCTCGGGGCTGAGGGTATGTACCAGTAGCTATGTGTTTGATCTCTCTCTCTCTCTCGTGTTCTTGATTTGGCACGATCTTGATGTACCACGAGCTTTGCTATTATAGTTTGATCATATGATGTTTCTCCCCCTCTACCTTCTTGAAATGAATTGAGTTTTCCCTTTGAAGTTATCTTATCGGATTGAGTCTTTAAGGATTTGAGAACACTTGATGTATGTCTTGCATGTGCTTATCTGTGGTGACAATGGGATATTCACGTCATCTACTTGATGTATGTTTTGGTGATCAACTTGCGGGTTATGTGACCTTGTGAACTTATGCATAGGGGTTGGCACATGTTTTCGTCTTGACTCTCCAGTAGAAACTTTGGGGCACTCTTTGAAGTTCTTTGTTTTGGCTTGAATAGATAAATCTGAGATTGTGTGATGCATATCGTATAATCAAACCCGTGGCTACTTGTGGTGACATTGGAGTATCTAGGTGACATTAGGGTTTTGGTTGATGTGTGTCTTAAGGTGTTATTTTAGTACGAACTCTAGGGTTGTTTGTGACACTTATAGGAATAGCCCAATAGATCGATCAGAAAGAATAACTTTGAGGTGGTTTCGTACCCTACAATAATCTCTTCGTTTGTTCTCCGCTATTAGTGACTTTGGAGTGACTCTTTGTTGCACATTGAGGGATTGTTATATGATCTAATTATGTTATCATTGTTGAGAGAACTTGCACTAGTGAAAGTATGAACCCTAGGCCTTGTTTTTATATTTGTTACATTGCTGTTTTTATATTTTTAGATTACAAAAACCTATATCTACTATCCATATTGCACTTGTATCACCATCTCTTCGCCGAACTAGTTGTCACACCCTAGTTAGTTCATGCAGTAGAGTGTTGCATCATGTTTAAATTTTTCCAGAAACTTGAAATGGGGATGTGAGAACCCCCAGCACCCCCCCTGGAAACAACTAGGGTTTACTAAAATCTTTTTCAATGAACCTGAAATGCCCTTCTAAAATGTCCATCATTTTTGTCTTGGGTTAGAACCTCTGCCAAAACTGGTTCACATTTTTCTAGGTCATCATAAGGTCATTGAATGAAATCACATGTAACTTGCATTTGGGCATTTAAATGCTAGTAAATATTTTAAATGTCCAAATAATCCCAAACTGAAATGTTCCATGTTGGATATACTTTATACAGTGGGCATGAGCAGTTTGGTGATTTTTGAAAGTGCTTGTGTATTTTTAGAAAAGACACAAAGTTGCAGAAAAATAGAAAACATAAAGAAAAGAGAGGGAGAGAGTTACCTAGGCCTCTTACCTGGCCAGCCCAGCCCACTGGCCTGGTGCCAGTCATCGCCTACCTCTGCCAGTAGGCAGAGGAGGGACACCGCGACACCGCCGAGCTCGCCACGCCACCACCCTGCCTGCCTGCCCTCACCCGCGCCAGCGCAGCGCCTCGAAGAGCCTCCTCGGTGCCTCCCCGACCCCCCCTCACTCTCCCTCGTCCCCATCTCCTCCTCTGTCTCTCTCTCTCCCGCGATTTCCGGGACCGCCCGAGAACACCGACGAGCACCCCCGTGGCCACCAGCCCTCCCTCGCCATGCCGCCAGGTCCAGAAGCTCCGCCATGTCGTCCTCGACCTCCTTGCTAAGCTACGCAACACCGGATGCCCTGAAGCCTTGCCAACGCCACCGTTTCCGACCTCGAGTGCCGGTGATCCCCTCCATCGTTCTGCCGGACTCCGAGCCTCCCCTGCCTCGCCAGCAGCACCAGAAGAACCGCGGTGAGCCGCTACACTGTTTCCCCCATGCCCCGTTGCCTAATTCGTACTCTAGCCGCATCAACCACCAGAGTCGAGTGCTCCCCACCACCGGCCATGTCGCCGCCGCGGTTGCAACACCCGCACGTCACACCAGAGCATGTAGGCATGCTCAGCGCCTCCTCAGGAAGCCGCAGATCCCACTAGTTCAGCTCGAAATGCGCCGTAGCGCCTAACCCGTCGTTGCCCGAACTCCGGCGGCCGCAAAAGAGCTCTCCGCCGTCAGCTCCGGCCACCCCAGCTGCTGCTGCTTGACTTTTTGGATGCGCCTCACTCCCAGGAACCCGTAGGAGCAAACCACGCATCGAATGGAGCTCCGTAGCGAGTGCACGATGCACCTCCGCCGTCGGCCGTGGTCGTCGCCGGTTGGCCTCCGGCGAGCTGACGTGGCGCTATCATTAGCAGCTAATGACATCGCTAATTAACCCTAGAGCCACTTACAAACGAGCCCCATTGCCTAATTAACCCCGGGTTTTATTTCCTGTTTAGTTTAGATTAACCCAGCGGGACCCACGAGTCAGAGTTGACCCTGCTGACGTGGCCGTTGACCGGTCCCACCTGTCTGTGACACGAGCACTCTGAGACTGACCAGTGGGACCCACTGGTCAGGTTTGACCTAGACCATCTCCGTTGACCTGCTGATGTCACACCGACGTCATGCTGACACAGTAAATCATTTTCTGGTTTTTAATAATTCAGGAAATCCCAGAAAATGCCCAAAACTTCAAAAATTCATAGAAATTAATCTGTAACTCCAAATGAAATAATTTATATATGAAAAATGACCAGAAAAATCCAAGGAATCTGAATATGGCATTTTCATGCATGTTTGAACAAGTTAACCTCACTGAATAGGACAATTCATGATTATGGAATGAATAGTAATTAGTTTTGGAGTTGGAATTTGCTATAGGTTTGAATTCCACTTCAATGAATATGACTAACTGTTGCACTAGGTCAATTCAGTACCTTAATATGACATATCATTCATATAAATGTGCATTGCATTGATTGTGGTTCCTCTTGTGTTTGCCGGTGGTTGCTCCCTCTCAGTAGACGTGGTTCCGACGACGTGTTCGATGACACCGATGAAGAACTATATTATCTTCAGAAGTGCCAGGCAAGCAAAACCCCCTTGTTCATTCCGATACAATCCCACTCTCTCGCTCCTGCTCTCTTGTACTGCACTAGGGCAACATCGATTCAACTGTTACATGCTGCGGTAGCTGAACCCCTTTTCCTCTGCATGACTTGTCATTGCCACAGTAAATAGATGAAACCCACTAGCATGAGTAGGAGTTGTTTGAGCCCTGATGTGCCTACTCATTCATGCCTGTTTGTTATGCCTGCTACTGCTTAGAGTTGAGTCGGGTCTGATTCATCGGGGATGATTCAGAGGTGATGAACATGTCCTACTGTGTGTGAGCTAAGTGTGTGAACACGATTTGGTAAAGGTAGCGGTGAGAGGCCATGTAGGAGTACATGGTGGGTTGTCTCATTGAAACCGTCCTCAGGAACTGAGTTCTGTGTTTGTGATCCATGAACAGCTACTACCACACGTTGGGCCCTGAAATATGACCCCGCTCGACTTATTAACCTCCCCTGTCCTCTGTCCAGGATTTGCAACTAGTTTCTGGTGTTTGTAGGATATGTGTTGGAGGCCGTGCGTAGCGCTGACCCTAGGGGTGGGCTATGTCGCGGTAGATACACCGTGGCCCGGTGTACCGAGCGCCCGTTTGGTGTCTCGGGAACCCTGCACACATCGTTTGGGGCTGTGAGTGAAACCCCGGCCGGATCTCCTCGCGGATGGAACCCGAATAGGCGATAAACCTGGACTAGAGACTTGTGTGGTTAGTTAGGTCGTGGTCTACACCCACGTCGGCTTTCGCTTGAAGTCTGCCGAGCACATGTCGTGTGCAGACGCTAAGTGGTGGAAACATGTGTGAAGAAGTACACCCCTGCAGGGTTAATATGATCTATTCGAATAGCCGTGTCCGCGGTAAAGGACTTCTGGGTTGCCTGTACAGTTCATAGACAAGTGAAAGTGGATACTCTAAAACTGGCAAGATAAGCGTGAGTGCTATGGATGGCGTTGTCGTAGGGAGACGGGAGCGGATCCATAGTGGTGTATTGATATGGTGAATATGTGGACTCGTGTGCGCCACCTCAAAAGAGTTACCAGCATTCGTAGTTCAGGATAGCCTCTGAGTCAAAGCTGGCTTGCTGAAGTTAAACTCCACCACCCTCTTTGTTGATACCGATGCATTTGTAGATAGTTCTGATTTAAGTCTTGCTGGGTACATTTGTACTCACGTTTGCCTATTTTATGTTTTGCAGAGAGACTCCAGTCTCGCTAGTAGTTCCACGTGGACTTCGACGTTTAGCTTGTTACCTCAGCTACGATCTTGTGCCCTCGGCAGGATCCGGTAGATAGTCAGGCTTCTCAGCCCTTTCATTTATAAATGTCTGTACTCAGACATGTTAGGCTTCCGCATGTGCTTTGACTTGTATGCTCTGAATGTTGGGTCATGAGACCCATGTTTGTAATACTTGGCTCCTCGGAGCCTAATGAATAAATACTCTGAGTCGTAGAGTCTTGTTGTGATGCCATGTTGTATTTGCCCATATCCAGCATATTGTGTGTATGATTGAAATGCTTGGTATGTGTGGGATCCGACAACCTAGTTGTTTGTCCTTGGTAGCCTCTCTTATGGGGAAATGTAGTCTTGTGCTTCCATGAGCCGTAGTAGTCCGCTACAGCCCGGTTCACCGGAGTCCTGCTAGCCCAGCACTACTGCTCCGGAACACTTAGACTGGCCGGCATGTGTCCTTCCTCGATCCTGTATCTGTCCCTTCGGGGAAACGTCACGCGGTGTCTTTCGGAGTCCTGTTAGCCTGCTACAGCCCGGATTCCCGGAGTCCTGCTAGCCCAGTTGCTACAGCCCGAATTCACTCGCTGATGACCGACACGTTCGTTGCTGGGTCATGTATGCCTGTCCCCGTAAGTTAGTGCCACTTTGGATTCACGACTAGTCATGTCGGCCCGGGTTCTCTGTCATATGGATGCTAGCGACACTATCATATACGTGAGACAAAAGGAGCAAACGGTCCCGGGCCATGGTAAGGCGACACCCGTGGGAATACCGTGCGTGAGGCCGCAAAGTGATATGAGGTGTTACCGGCTAGATCGATGTGACTTGGAATCGGGGTCCTGACAGCGTACATGTGTGAAGAAGTACACCCCTGCAGGGTTAATATGATCTATTCGAATAGCCGTGTCCGCGGTAAAGGACTTTTGGGTTGCCTGTACAGTTCATAGACAAGTGAAAGTGGATACTCTAAAACTCGCAAGATAAGCGTGAGTGCCATGGATGGCGTTCTCGTAGGGAGACGGGAGCGGATCCGTAGTGGTGTATTGATATGGTGAATATGTGGACTCGTGTGCGCCACCTCAAAAGAGTTACTTGCTGTCGTAGTTCAGGTTAGCCACTGAGTCAAAGCTGGCCTGCTGCAGTTAAACTCCACCACCCCCTTTGTTGATACCGATGCATATGTAGTTAGTTCTGATGTAAGTCTTGCTGGGTACATTTGTACTCACGTTTGCTTAGTTTATGTTTTTGCAGAGAGACTCAATCTCGCTAGTAGTTCCGCGTGGACTTCGACGTTTAGCTTGTTACCTCAGCTACGATCTTATGCCCTCGACAGGATCTGGTAGATAGTCGGGCTTCTCAGCCTTTTTCACTTGTAGATGTCTGTACTCAGACATGATAGGCTTCCGCATGTGCTTTGACTTGTATGCTCTGAATGTTGGGTCATGAGACCCATGTTTGTAATACTTGGCTCCTCGGAGCCTAATGAATAAATACTCTGAGTCGTAGAGTCTTGTTGTGATGCCATGTTGTATTTGCCCATATCCAGCATATTGTGTGTATGATTGAAATGCTTGGTATGTGTGGGATCCGACAACCTAGTTGTTTGTCCTTGGTAGCCTCTCTTATGGGGAAATGTAGTCTTGTGCTTCCATGAGTCATAGTAGTCCGCTACAGCCCGGTTCACCGGAGTCCTGCTAGCCCAGCACTACTGCTCCGGAACACTTAGACTGGCCGGCATGTGTCCTTCCTCGATCCTGTGTCTGTCCCTTCGGGGAAACGTCACGCGGTGTCTTTCGGAGTCCTGTTAGCCTGCTACAGCCCGGATTCCCGGAGTCCTGCTAGCCCAGTTGTTACAGCCCGAATTCACTCGCTGATGACCGACACGTTCGTTGCTGGGTCATGTATGCCTGTCCCCGTAAGTTAGTGCCACTTTGGGTTCACGACTAGTCATGTCGGCCCGGGTTCTCTGTCATATGGATGCTAGCGACACTATCATATACGTGAGCCAAAAGGCGCAAACGGTCCCGGGCCATGGTAAGGCAACACCCGTGGGAATATCGTGCGTGAGGCCGCAAAGTGATATGAGGTGTTACCGGCTAGATCGATGTGACTTGGAATCGGGGTCCTGACAGCGTTGGTGTAGGGTAACGCAGTAGAAAACAAAAATTTTCCGACCTACGCACCAGCCCAGGACCACTATGGAGACTGCATACAAGGTTTGATCATTTTCGTTACCGACTCGTAGCGCAGCGGAAGTAGAGTCGATGACGATCGTCGGTGCAGATCCCCGCAGCTAGGATTTACAACCTCCCAACCGCGAGGATGTACTCCCTCATCCGCCACTCGGACAGCCCTCCGGGAGGCGGTCGGACAGTCCCCCGGACGGTGTCGTGGACAGCCCTTCGGGAGGACTCACAGAACTCGGACCGTCACTCGGACAGCCCTTCGGGAGGACACTCGAACAGCCCCTCGGGCAAAAGAACGAAACTACGACCTCTCTACGGGGTTGCACACATACGGTGCCATCTATCCGGCAGGGCTTCGCCGTCCAGAACTAGTTCCTGCCGGAACCCAGACAGCCTTTCGGCACTACGAAACTATTTCGTGGGAGGGAGAGAGAATGCCAGATCATGCATGGCTTGTGTGAGAGAGTTGGAGTGGAGTTGGAGAGAACCTCTCCTCCTCCTTATATAGTGGTGGAAGGGGTGGAGGGGGCTGAAAATTCAGCCCACTAAACATGGGGAAAACATGTTCCCACAAAACAAGGAGAACATGTTCCCACCAAACAAGGGAAAAACATGTTCCCTTGTCCATGGTGTTCCCCCATGGGGCCCCACCTTTCTCCCAACACTCTCCACCATTTGTGAGGGCTGCCCCCCACCATGGGGGCCCCCCCCCCAACATCTTTGTCCAGCCACAAGGGGCTGCCCACTCAAGGGGAGCGCCCCCAAAACAGCCCCCACGTATCGTGGGATCTTGTCCCCTCACGCTGGGACAAGATGTTTTCCGCGACTATTACTTCTGAAAATTCCGAAAGGTCCCAGAACATTTCCGACACCCTCTAAAATTATCTGGACACGCTCTGGAACATTTCCAGTATGGTGGTTTAATTTAAAACCATCTTTGTTTACCCGGTAAACAACTCCGGCAGCTCCGAAACTTTTTTTTCGGTTTTTTCTCCAGAAAAATTCCAGAAATTACCAGACCAATCTGGCAACCTCCAAAACATTCCCGGTGCTTGCCGAAACCTTTTTGGATCAATGGTTTTATCCAAAACAACTTTTCGGTTTTACCGAAACTTTTTCAGTGTTCTCTCTCCGGAACTCTTCCGTTGTCTCCGAAACTTTTCGGTGATTTTCTCTCAGACTCCCTGTCTAGTATTCAGCAGATAGATGACCCTTAAGCGTGTGACCCTATAGGTTCGGTGAAGTATAGACATGACACGGAACACCTTCCGATCAATGATCAACATCGGAGCCGTGGACACCCATATTGACCCCTATACCCACACGAATGAATATTCGAGTGAACCTCCAGTTGCCGTGTGCTATTCCTGTTGCTTCACGATATGTTACAAATACCCGAGGTTAGACATGTAGGCATTTCCGTGGATCAACAACTTGTCCACTATGCCAGTTACCTCGTTACCGGTATTGTTCTCTTTTCTCGTTACCGTGTTCCGGCATCCCTGTGATCAAATCACAAAGTGTCTGGCCAGACGATGATGGATACCGTAACACCGAGAGGGCCCAGCGATATCTCTCCATCGTCGGAGGAGCAAATCCCAATCTCGAGCTATCAAGTTACTTGACACACTTTTCCATGAACCCGTAAGCCGCCGTAATAGCCACCCATTTACGGATGACGTTTAACAAACCCCAAAGTTCATGAAGCAAGTATGAAGAAACTCGACACTCTCATGGTCTAAGGAATTTTGCAAACATTAACCATCTCTGTGTTATTAACCATTAATATGTGACGAATGTAACTCATAGCATAACATCAATTTGGGTCGATTCAACACAAATGTTCTTCTAACCCTGTGCCCTCAAAATTGCTGGCATAGACATGCCCATGATCAGGAAAACAGAACCATCATGCAATACTTGAGCTAGTCTTAGAGGCCAGACTAGGAATACATATTACCGTTTATTATTCCACACGTGCATATGAGTCTTCCTCCAAGCCTCGTTTTATTTGCAGACTCGAGAACCATAGCAGTTATAGCATGGAACATAAACCTAATTATGAACAGGGAGATAATCAATAACATTTATTATTGCCTCTAGGGCATATCTCCTACAGAAGATACTGTTTATCTTGTCGAGTTGCACTATTCTCCCACTCACCTTTTGAAAGAACCATTTTCTTCAAAAAGCATACCGTTCTTTGTGGCAAACCTATTTGCCTCGGTATAGTGAGGGAGGAATACCCAATTACTTGGGATAACCTACAAAGTAGCACTTGTCTGATTTGGAATAGGTTTGTAACCTTTTACACAAGCCCCATATTCCAAATGTTAAGAAAAGATATAGCATGGTTGGGCGTACCATACCATGGCGTCATTTCAACAGACCTAATGGAGCTCTTTTCAGTGTAAAATCCGCAGTCTCTAAAGCATCACTTTAAAAGGGATAATGGCAAATTTATTTATGTCATCTTTGATCTTACCATGTCATAAATGGTTCGATTACATCTTCACAGACTTTCCACTCACAGTGGTGTTCCAGGAGGTGTAAGTTATGAAACTCTTTTCACAACTCATCAGACATTCGCTAAACTTGTAACTCAAATATTTCTTTCTGCAATCGAATTGTAGAAACATAATTTTCTTGTTACAATAACTTCTACTTCATTTTGAAAACCTTTCAAATGATTTCAAAAGATCCAGACTTACGTCTCATCAAGTAAATATCCATATATCTACTTGAGTCATTTCTGAAGATAGATAAATCCACTACTTGCAACAACATTTATCGGACTACATACATCAAAATGTATGATCACCAATAAGTTCTTTGCTCGTTCCTTATGGCCTATGAACGGTATTTCAGTCACTTCACTTTTCGGAGGAAAGTTGCAAGTGTCAGGTGATTCAAAATCAAACGACTTCAAAATCCATCATAATGGAATTTTCCATGCGGGTTTCTCCAATGTGACCAAATGCAGTGCCACACTTGTGTGGTATTCTTTTAGTCTTATGACATTTAGCGTCAGTGTTATGGATGTATCATATTACCATCAATATTCATAACATACATCCCATCTAGGATGGAAGCTTGGCCCTTCATGTTATTCATAATACTGAACAACAGTTGTTGTTTTTATGAACAACTCTTTTGCAACAAACATTGTGCAATGGGCTAGAGTGTATGGAACTCTAAAATGAATTATGAAAGTAAACCCAGAGGTAAATTATTATCAATATTCATAACATACATCTCATTCATAATGAAAGTATGGCCCTTATGTTATTCATAACATCGAACATCAAAAGTTCTCTTATAAACAACCTTCTTGCAAGATACCTTATGCAATGGGCTAGAGTTTGTGAAACTCCAAACGAATTATAAAAATAAATACAGACGGTAATACACCGATGGAAGGTATAGTAACATTTACTATGTTCCTCGTGTATACCTAAAACTCATTTCTGGCTAGTCTTTCAGGCCATAGTAGTTCTTACATCGAGTTGCAACAGAAAGCAATCGAGCGGGTATCTTTGTGATTAACTCACAGTACCCAAGAATCAGTGATTAATAATTTAATCATAATTCCCAAGGACTATATCTTTGACCAGGCTTCTATACATCAAAAACTTGTATGACATTCATACATGAGCTGGATATTCCAGTCTCCTTTCTTTCTGCCTTTATACTTCTAACAGTTTAACTTTCAGTATTTCTCCTACTCTCAGAAAAAGCACCGAACTTAAGAGTGGCGTTAGCCCCGGACTTCCTAGGCGTGAAAGTCTTACTAACACCCTTCGGACACTTCCTTTCTCTTTAAGTTGTTGTTTTATTCACCTTTCATCATATGACAGGCGTTCTTCTGGATCCCTCTCTTATCAGTCTAATGCATAGTAAACTCCTTTACTAATAGTTTGCAAACAAACATTGCTTTGGATATCTCATATCTTTTAGCCTTTGTCTGTCTCTGAAAATAATTTTCAGATTCCATGAATATCACATAACTATCCAAACTTTTGAAGTTTGGGTCTCATGGAAACAAACATATTGCGCTTGACTGAAATGGAATTCTAGCTTTTGGATCAACAGACGAGAGTCACATGATCCATAGCATAAGCGAGAGAATACCGAAAGTATGCAATAGGACAAAGTCCTTCTCGGCACTCTTGAGGACAATCCTCACATTACGTTACCAACCGTAAAGTTTTAACCAGATATTTAACAGCTATTCAATTTTAATAGGGAAGGTGGAAATGCGAGCCATTATTCTACAACTATTATGCAAATCACACTTAGACAGTGTTCAAAATTATTTGCACTGAGAATTAAAAGAATTAATTCTACAGTGCGCTCCCACTCAAATCAATATCTCTCATAATTGATTGTGAGTGATTCAAGATCCGCATTTCAATTCAACGCCATTGATGGTAGCATCACTGATGACGAAAATCTCAATCGGTAGGCAAACTTGCCAATCACATCTCTATGTGACTCTTGTTCATCTTTCGATGCGTGTGTTCCGAGCTCATGACTTTCATGCCTGAACGTCAAGACAACCAAGTGATCTCGCTGCGAGGTCTCAACTCACCCGCCTCACACATCCCTAATCGTTCGTACCCATGTTAGCATGTGATACCCCGAAAAGTTAGGTGCCGTGACGGTGCTACACTTGGGAGAACATTAACTACTTGATATTTTTGTGAGAGATCACCCTAATAAAAGCGACTACCGCGCAATCAAGAAGGGTGCAACATAAGGGATAAACATCTCAGGCAATTCATAATAGCATGATATGGTATAGCCCTTTCTGACGGAGAAGTCTTGTATTCCTTTGTCTTCGGCATTCACGTCGGTGATCACCTTCGCGAAGATTGCCACCACCTTGTCGATGCAGCAGATAATATTGCTATCTCTATAGCAAATAAAATAATGCATTACACAAGGTTGACACACAGGTCATTTAAAGTGCAATCATATGGCTCCAGCCATCATGCCGAATCATGACACGCAGGTCATGTTAATCAATTTACATTATATAGTCATCTCATACATAATCAAATTATTATGAGCACCGCTATACCACATCACATGCACATGCAAACCCTCCTGCAAAACCAAGTTAGACGCCTCTAATCGGTTCATGCAAAAACTTATTTTTCGTGGCTTCTAAGGTTTCGAAACAAACCGAAGCTACCAACGTCCATCATCAAGTATGATAATTCAAGTCGCTAGATTAACAATGCGGGGTGTATGAAACACGAGATAATAAAATCTCGAGCCCCATACTGAACTTCGTCATACGCATGACCCCCGTGCAGATCATATCTGCATTGCCCTTTCGTCTGCGAAACATCCATCTTTCTTTAACTAAAGTGGAACCCAAAGAACTGTTAGCACTTCGTTGATCTGTCAATCAGCATACTCAGGAGCAGCATGAAAGGATCGCGGATTGCCAGAACTTTGTGAGATTCCACAATGCTGTCAAGATCAAGACTACGCAGATTCAAGGGAAGCAACAAGAACATTGGGTAACAGATTTCATCTGCTACCCGCACAAATAATTTTCAGTAATAGAACTCATCTACTACCTAATTATATTGTGCAACACCCATACATCTCTATGTATTCTAGATCGCAACCTGCATCTACGCATAGCACGGCTCATGATGCCACTGTAGGGTAACGCAGTAGAAAACAAAAATTTTCCGACCTACGCACCAGCCCAGGACCACTATGGAGACTGCATACAAGGTTTGATCATTTTCGTTACCGACTCGTAGCGCAGCGGAAGTAGAGTCGATGACGATCGTCGGTGCAGATCCCCGCAGCTAGGATTTACAACCTCCCAACCGCGAGGATGTACTCCCTCATCCGCCACTCGGACAGCCCTCCGGGAGGCGGTCGGACAGTCCCCCGGACGGTGTCGTGGACAGCCCTTCGGGAGGACTCACAGAACTCGGACCGTCACTCGGACAGCCCTTCGGGAGGACACTCGAACAGCCCCTCGGGCAAAAGAACGAAACTACGACCTCTCTACGGGGTTGCACACATACGGTGCCATCTATCCGGCAGGGCTTCGCCGTCCAGAACTAGTTCCTGCCGGAACCCAGACAGCCTTTCGGCACTACGAAACTATTTCGTGGGAGGGAGAGAGAATGCCAGATCATGCATGGCTTGTGTGAGAGAGTTGGAGTGGAGTTGGAGAGAACCTCTCCTCCTCCTTATATAGTGGTGGAAGGGGTGGAGGGGGCTGAAAATTCAGCCCACTAAACATGGGGAAAACATGTTCCCACAAAACAAGGAGAACATGTTCCCACCAAACAAGGGAAAAACATGTTCCCTTGTCCATGGTGTTCCCCCATGGGGCCCCACCTTTCTCCCAACACTCTCCACCATTTGTGAGGGCTGCCCCCCACCATGGGGGCCCCCCCCCCAACATCTTTGTCCAGCCACAAGGGGCTGCCCACTCAAGGGGAGCGCCCCCAAAACAGCCCCCACGTATCGTGGGATCTTGTCCCCTCACGCTGGGACAAGATGTTTTCCGCGACTATTACTTCTGAAAATTCCGAAAGGTCCCAGAACATTTCCGACACCCTCTAAAATTATCTGGACACGCTCTGGAACATTTCCAGTATGGTGGTTTAATTTAAAACCATCTTTGTTTACCCGGTAAACAACTCCGGCAGCTCCGAAACTTTTTTTTCGGTTTTTTCTCCAGAAAAATTCCAGAAATTACCAGACCAATCTGGCAACCTCCAAAACATTCCCGGTGCTTGCCGAAACCTTTTTGGATCAATGGTTTTATCCGAAACAACTTTTCGGTTTTACCGAAACTTTTTCAGTGTTCTCTCTCCGTAACTCTTCCGTTGTCTCCGAAACTTTTCGGTGATTTTCTCTCAGACTCCCTGTCTAGTATTCAGCAGATAGATGACCCTTAAGCGTGTGACCCTATAGGTTCGGTGAAGTATAGACATGACACGGAACACCTTCCGATCAATGATCAACATCGGAGCCGTGGACACCCATATTGACCCCTATACCCACATGAATGAATATTCGAGTGAACCTCCAGTTGCCGTGTGCTATTCCTGTTGCTTCACGATATGTTACAAATACCCGAGGTCAGACATGTAGGCATTTCCGTGGATCAACAACTTGTCCACTATGCCAGTTACCTCGTTACCGGTATTGTTCTCTTTTCTCGTTACCGTGTTCCGGCATCCCTGTGATCAAATCACAAAGTGTCTGGCCAGACGATGATGGATACCGTAACACCGAGAGGGCCCAGAGATATCTCTCCATCGTCGGAGGAGCAAATCCCAATCTCGAGCTATCAAGTTACTTGACACACTTTTCCATGAACCCGTAAGCCGCCGTAATAGCCACCCATTTACGGATGACGTTTAACAAACCCCAAAGTTCATGAATCAAGCATGAAGAAACTCGATACTCTCATGGTCTGAGGAATTATGCAAACGTTAACCATCTCTGTGTTATTAACCATTAACTTGTGACGAATGAATCTCATAGCATAACATCAATCGGGTCGATTCAACACAAATGTTCTTCTAACACTGTGCCCTCAAAATTGCTGGCATAGACATGCCCATGATCAGGAAAACAGAACCATCATGCAATACTTGAGCTAGTCTTAGAGGCCAGACTAGGAATACATATTACCGTTTATTATTCCACACGTGCATATGAGTCTTCCTCCGAGCCTCGTTTTATTTGCAGACTCGAGAACCATAGCAGTTATAGCATGGAACATAAACCTAATTATGAACAGGGAGATAATCAATAACATTTATTATTGCCTCTAGGGCATATCTCCTACAGTTGGTATCAGAGCCTGACTGCCTGTAGGATTACCAAGCCAAACTGGTCAAAGTTGAGTCTAGAAATGCTTTAGTTATATAAGGGAATTGATTGTGGAAGGGAACGTAAGGCTCTTTTTACTCCTTTACCTTATGCCTTTCTGATCTGAGTCAACCTCTTCTTTTCTACGGGGATTAAGAACTAGGCTTTCTCTTCTTCTATCAGGATCACGTGTTACTAATCCGTAGACTTATAAGATTGCTGGATTCAAGTCTCAGTTCAGTTTCTACTACTTCCGTATGTTCATAGCTAGCCTCAGAACCTTGATATTGTGATGTTAAGTGGTTATGCCACCAATTGCAGGATGTCTCAAATCTGTTGAGCATTTACAGCCGTTATGCTGTCCGAGTCATCCCAGGTTTCCAAACAATCTGATGCATTTGCAAAATCCTTTCCCTCTGTTTCCGCGTCCCTTTGGGCCAGATTAAGCACACAAACGGTTTGTTGAGGTATTCCATTGCCTTGACATATGTGTTGGAGCTAGTATTATGACCCTAGGCCTCCTAGAGAACCACCAAGTAATCTAGTAATGCTTTATATTCCTAGTGTGATGATTCTGGCTGTCATTCTCAAAAGCATCCCGTGATGCTATCTAGTTAGTAGGCATTCTATTTCTGGGTTCTTGAGCCCAAGATTCACTCTACTTACTTCCTGTTGTTAGTGTTCGCTAGTTCCTTTAGGATATTAGTAACCTTGCGACAGTCCTCGAGGTCCGTGGTATTTCCTTCTTCCAAATACCATGAACCATTAAGGCAGAAGTTCTTGAACCAAAAAGATCACAACCAGAGTGCTCTTGGTGAGTTCTCCATTCCATATTGTGACTCTGCCAGTTCTACCTTTCTGCATGGGTTATCTGGAAGAAACCTGTTGAACTTGCTTCGACATACTAATCTATGCATTCACAACTCAAAAAAAAGTTATATGTTCCTTTGAGTTGTCCCTCTTTAGTTGTATCCTGACCCTCTGTCTATCAATTGATAGTCAGGACTAGTTGTGCATTCGTGTTATCGATGCTTATTATTCTTGTGGTCCGTCAAGCCATTCTATTACGGAATGACTAGGAGAAACAAACTCCAGTACCTCATCCATATCTAGGATTTGGTCAAAGCGGTTGTATTCCGCAGATCAAAATGCCAATCCAGCTTTTGATTTTGTTCTACCCTGAAGTATTACCGTCTTATGTCAAGAATGTCATGAAAATTGCACAACCTCTTATGAATTCTTGACGAAGTGATACTTCTCACCATAGTTCTTCATTCCTCGGTCTCCGTGTTATTGCAACCGGAATACCGACAAGGGAATCGCGATGTGTGAAATAAACACTCCCAGCAACCCCGTTGCTTGGTAGTTAATGGACAATAATCTCATTCTTAGCGTGATGATTGCTGAATCATCATCCTAAGATTTATCGTGCGACCTAGTCCTTGTTTCTCGTGCACTCTTCGATCAATGAGTTAGGATTTTGTTAATCCTTGCTTATTTGATCATGTCATCTTGCCTCGAAAGCAAGATTGTTCTCGAGCTTAGTTACATATCGGTGGTTCATGACTTTCCGAATATCTTCTCGGAAGTGCTACCAGGTTGTCACCTGACTGCTATGTTGATTTCTTGATCAAGTTGGTTTCTTGTAAACCACCCTTTCCCCAAGAATCTGTGTCGGATACCCTGAGCTAGTTGGTTAAGCTAAACAACAACTTGGAGAGTTGGAAGATGAGAGCTTGTCTGACTCAGTTCATTCCTAAGGGATATCCTCGTGTGTGTGTGTTGAAGAAAGATGATACTTTCATTGATTGATCCTTGTGATCAATTGTTGGACCTATTATCTTATCCAAACTTTGATTTGAGTATGGGCTATCATCAAATCAAATCAGAACCAACGATGTTCGTAATGTTGTCTTATCCGTGGTTGTTTCCTCGGGCATACACCATTACATCTTTTGGTCTGACCAATACTATCACATTGTTCACATAATGGTGGAATTCCAGTGATATGGAAAATTCCGATGAGTTGCTGTTGAGCCCATCAGCAGCATTTTGTCTCCTCCATGATTCATGTTGAACATCAACCTGGTGTTGGAAACTTTGTAAGCAATGCCTTCGTGTTCCGTTCATGAAGCTTATGCTTGGATGGAAGAAGTGACTTCCTCGAATTCATGTGCATTTGGTGCAAGTTGTCACCGTGAGTTCGAGAAAGATTGTTTTTGTTTCCTCTGGTACCATCTGAAGTCAGTTATGCATGTGCGAATGTATTCTATGGTTTGGTAGATTAATTACCTCCACTCCATATGTATTCCTTAGCACAACAAGCCACTGATTGACTTGTTCAAGGAAAAGAAGTCTAGCGCGCGTAAAGACTTCGAAATCCTTGATGATGGAACCTAACCTGAACTCAATAGTGTTTTATTATAAGACTACTATGTGGTCATTCTTGTCTTGGACAACATGCTCACGTGTATATAGCAGAACCAGCTCGTGCTTTGGAGCTTGCTATCATAGTTCATTTCCCGAGAATCCACAACATCATCTCGTCGGTTTTTGTTGCAAATTTTCTTTCCAGAAATGACGTCTGAAATATTCCGTTGCCAACCAGATCTGAATCTCAGGCAGATATTATGGTTGGAGCTATTCCAAGATCTATGATGTAGGTCCCGACACAGTTGATGTTCTGGCTGACACACCTAGCCTGGAGAGTTATCATTGTAGTATCTTGATTGAGCAATTTTACCATCTTTCTACATGAGGATTTCATGCGACTTATTCTAGAAGTTGCTCCCTAGGAATTCATGTGCTCCCAGTTCCTTCGATTTTGCTATAATCATTCGAATAGTGGAATCACTTTCTCCTGATGAGCTTCTCCCCAGTTACTAGAATCATTCCCAGCATTTGCATTTTGTTCCCAGCCTGCACCTGCCGTGGTGCCATCCTACCATGGGTTCCACCCATTTCCGGTGATAAGCAAAAATCATCCATTGCGTTGTCTTCAACAAGGTAGTCCACATCATTCATCCTAGTTCGACTATGTCATTCTCTGGAACTCCTTCAAATGTTCGATTGTGATTGCCTTAGGCTAGTTTAGAGAATTTTATTGATCTCTGTATCAAAAGTAATTCTTTTTGCCACTTAAGGAAATAACTCTATGAGTCACCTCCTCTAAGGTGTCTCGTTATGGTATCATGGCAACTCAAATCCTCGCTACGTTGACAACCGTTCACCACCTTGTTAAGCGTGAAATTGTTGTCTACCTAGTGAACCATCGTCATCTGCTTCACTCCATCCCTTTGGATGTGTGCTTCGTGTCTCAGCTCGAGAGATGTTGCTATGTCTCATTCCATGAGCTGATCCTAAGTTGTTCGATCTTCGAGAAGATCGATCCTTCTAGAGTTTTCCCTTTCCTCTCGTTGTCATGTTAGTTGGAGTTCTCAGAGCAAGACATCGGGACAAAGATGGTGATCGAATCAACGTTCTTATGAAGTGCAACCTGGATCGTGAAGATTGTGTTAGTTTGCGTTCCTCCTTCCATCTTACCCTACGCTTGAATCTCGGGACGAGATTCTTTTGAGTGGGGGTGAGTTGTCACACCCTAGTTAGTTCATGCAGTAGAGTGTTGCATCATGTTTAAATTTTTCCAGAAACTTGAAATGGGGATGTTAGAACCCCCAGCACCCCCCCTGGAAACAACTAGGGTTTACTAAAATCTTTTTCAATGAACCTGAAATGCCCTTCTAAAATGTCCATCATTTTTGTCTTGGGTTAGAACCTCTGCCAAAACTGGTTCACATTTTTCTAGGTCATCATAAGGTCATTGAATTAAATCACATGTAACTTGCATTTGGGCATTTAAATGCTAGTAAATATTTTAAATGTCCAAATAATCCCAAACTGAAATGTTCCATGTTGGATATACTTTATACAGTGGGCATGAGCAGTTTGGTGATTTTTGAAAGTGCTTGGGTATTTTTAGAAAAGACACAAAGTTGCAGAAAAATAGAAAACATAAAGAAAAGAGAGGGAGAGAGTTACCTAGGCCTCTTACCTGGCCAGCCCAGCCCACTGGCCTGGTGCCAGTCATCGCCTACCTCTGCCAGTAGGCGGAGGAGGGACACCACGACACCGCCGAGCTCGCCACGCCACCACCCTGCCTGCCTGCCCTCACCCGCGCCAGCGTAGCGCCTCGAAGAGCCTCCTCGGCGCCTCCCCGACCCCCCCTCACTCTCCCTCGTCCCCATCTCCTCCTCTGTCTCTCTCTCTCCCGCGATTTCCGCGACCGCCCGAGAACACCGACGAGCACCCCCGTGGCCACCAGCCCTCCCTCGCCATGCCGCCAGGTCCAGAAGCTCCGCCATGTCGTCCTCGACCTCCTCGCTAAGCTACGCAACACCGGATGCCCTGAAGCCTCGCCAACGCCACCGTTTCCGACCTCAAGTGCCGGTTATCCCCTCCATCGTTCCGCCGGACTCCGAGCCTCCCCTGCCTCGCCAGCAGCACCAGAAGAACCGCGGTGAGCCGCTACACCGTTTCCCCCATGCCCCGTTGCCTAATTCGTACTCTAGCCGCATCAACCACCAGAGTCGAGTGCTCCCCGCCACCGGCCATGTCGCCGCCGCGGTTGCAACATCCGCACGTCACACCAGAGCATGTAGGCGTGCTCAGCGCCTCCTCAGGAAGCCGCAGATCCCACTAGTTCAGCTCCAAACGCGCCGTAGCGCCTAACCCGTCGTTGCCCGAACTCCGGCGGCCGCAAAAGAGCTCTCCGCCGTCAGCTCCGGCCACCCCAGCTGCTGCTGCTTGACTTTTTGGATGCGCCTCACTCCCAGGAACCCATAGGAGCAAACCACGCATCGAATGGAGCTCCGTAGCGAGCGCACGGTGCACCTCCGCCGTCGGCCGTGGTCGTCGCCGGTTGGCCTCCGGCGAGCTGATGTGGCGCTATCATTAGCAGCTAATGACATCGCTAATTAACCCTAGAGCCACTTACTTCTCAACACTCTTCAGGAATCATCCGCAGTTAAGGCAGCTAGATTTATAGATCAACTTAATTCAACTGTACGAGAACAAGCAAGGTTTCTACAATACAAAGCACCAGGTAGTGGTAAGGTGGAAGCAGTACTCACTAGTAAGGTAGAATCAGTTAAGGATGTTGTTCAGCCCAAAGGTGCTAGCAAAAAAGAGAAAAAGAAAAAAATTAAGTGTCATTATGATATCGGGAAATACTTGCTCCAATTCATGATTGAAAGAAATGTTCTACATATATCAACAGATAGGGGAGTAACAAAAGAAGATCCAGTGCTGGTTCTTAAGAAAGGTCAAGGGTATATAGAGAATTCTTGTTATGTTATGTGCAATTTGAACATAAATCTGCTCCCTATCAAACTCAATCTTCCGATGCTTTGCAAACCCTTGGATTGGCAACCAGCAGAGAGGGGGTCTGATCCTGATACATTATCGGATCTGATAGGAGGTTACTTATGCAAACCCACGGGGGATATCTAGAATCACTTTCGGCTATTAACTTCCCATGACTTAAACCACTTCTATATAAAGTTACATAAAAAAGAATACAAGCAGATGTGTGATATTTTGAATGGGCTTCAGTCTCAAGCGTTTGAAATAAACAAAAGGCTCTTGAGATTTCTGGAAAAGAATCGTCAATGTTTAGTTGAGTGTGGGCTTCTTTTACCAAATGCTCTGGCTCGCGTGAATCCGACAGAAGCCTCAGACATATTGAGGGAGTGCTACTTCAATAACGTCAAAGGTATTAAGAATGCTTGTAGCTATAACATACTGTTAAATAAATTATTAAAACAGGTGCAGCAGGCTAGTTATGAAGATTTTGTAATAAGACTTGCGTCAGCATACGAAGGTTATCAATTCTATTTGCCAGCATTCATGGACTTCCGTGGTAGAATCTACCGTTCAGGTGTATTGCATTTTCATGAGCGTGATTTGTCAAAAAGTTTCTTACTCTTTTCTGCCGATCATCCTCAACCTCAAGCACAAAACCACCTGTCGGAAAAAAAGAATCTCAGTCAACACTTAGTATGTGCTGCAGCCTTTAAGTATCAAAAGTTCGAGAACTTAGATGATGCCCTTAAATGGTATAACGAACACCAGACTGAAATGTTTACTTCGGACGAAAGTTTCATTCAATTTGCTGCGCAAGCTAGTGATCCATTTTTTTTCATAGCCAAGATCCTTTCTCAGGATGAAGGAGTGAGTAATTATCATCAGGTTCCAGTGACCCAAGATGCGAGTGCGAGTGCATATCAAATAATGAGTTATCTCTTGCTTAACTTAGAAATGGGTAGGAGAACGAATCTTCTTCCATCTTCAGACGGTAAAATCCAAGATGTGTACATGTGCTTGCGGGATGAGCTTAATAAATTCTTGGATACCAGATTGAATAATGTTAGTAGTAGTAATTAGAAGAAAAAACTCATAGATTCTATGTTAACCAGAAAGTTCGTCAAAGGATTGTTTATGCCATCTCCACAGGGGTCCGTCCGGTTCTTCCTCAAATGGGTTGCCTCAATCTTTATCAAAGTTTTGATATCTAGCTTATCCAGCTACAGTATAGTATACTCCTTCCTTGCTCGATAGAGCTCTTTGAATCCGCTTCAACTAAATGCGTAAAATAGAGTAATTTCTTCAAAAGCCAGTTTCTTTCGAGAAGGCAGGAGGCCCATAGCGAGTTACAATAGTGCCAGTTCTTGTACGGAAGGCCGTAATTCCGGTAACCTCGACTGCTCTAAGAATGATCCGGGCTAGCCGGGCACATCACATCAAAGTTAGGTCATTTGTCGAAAACATGGCAAATAGCTCAGTTGGTTTGGTAAGGGAGCTATTCTCTCACTTAAACCACTCCCATATTAGGTATTCTATCTCGTCTTAAAGTTCCCCCGCATTACCCATAACTTACCACCTGTATCTCCGGAACTCAAATCGCAAAATGACAATGCTTTCGATAGTCTGTACTAAATTACTTTGTACGAATGCACATCTCGGCCGTCGGGTAGCTGATCACCATTTCAAAGTCTATATCCGTGGTTCAAGAAATGGAATTGCTATTCTCGATTCAGACAAGACACTGATTTGTTTACGAAACGCTCTTCATTTTATAGGATCTCCCAGTCGTCAAAAAGGCCATTCCTTCTTTTTAAAGACCAATCATTTATTTATTTATGAGATAACGGAAGAAATGGCGAGCTATTTAAGAAGCTATTTAAGAAATGTGAATTCTCATTGTTTCGATGATTCTCAATGGAAGATCGGGGCGATTTTGACCAATTCTTTTGCAAATAAAAAAAATTCCGTTCAAGAAAGAAGAAGATCAATTTTGGGTTGAACCAACAACCTGATTGTGTGGTTATTCTGAATGCAGATAGAAAGTCTTCGGTCATACTGGAAGCTGATCGATCACAAATACCTATTCCATCCTTAGTTGATTCTACGATCCCATGGGAATCCTATAAAAGAATCACTTATCCCATCCCAGCGAATGATCCTATACAGTTCGTATATCTATTTCGTCATTCGATCATGAAAACAGTGATTCTTGAACAGAATGCGATTAGTAGAGAAGCGCAATCTCTCAGAGTCACTTTGAGTACGGGGAAGTCCGCAGGAGGGATGAGATCCGCCTGCTACTCCACCTCTTCTTCTTCCCCAATAGACGAAGAAGAAAATAGGGCCAAGGCGCTATTGGAGATGCGCAAAAAATATCCATCGGGAGATGGCGCTGACGCTGACGCTAACGCTCGCAAGGCGGTTTTGCAGGCAATTTCCAAAAATCCTTTTTTTTTCGTTGAGCTCATAACCCGGTTTGGGCCGATTGACTCTGAGAGCGATCGAGGGGTCGCGGGCTCACACCTTGCTTTTGCGCATAGGATCGAAGAGATCCTAGAATTTAATGGAAAGAGCAGCGGCTCTCTGAAAGACCTCATGGATCTAAAATTGGATTTGGAAGACGCCTCTAAAAGAGAAGAGATTCTACTTCCATATTTTTCCTCAAAAAAAGAGGCAAAGTCCTAGCGTGGTACAAAAAGAAATAATGGGCAAGGGCGGGGAATGATAGGTTCATAGATGTGGAGTAATCAGTTCTTCATTTGAAGAGTTAGTTGGCTGGCCTACCGGCCCGCAGATGTAGAGAGGTTGCCCCCACCATCCTCTTGAACTGCGAAATCAAAGCGATTCCTGTTGATGGAAGAAAGGCTAATTTCGTTTGATCCGATCCGCCTATGCCAGTTCGAGTCTGGCGAGTCGCTATCATCTGTTGCCCTAACTTTTTCTATTAGCTCATCTTGTCCGTAGTGATATTTTGGAGAAGGAGCAATTACCGGAGTGAGAAAGGTAGAAAGAAGCAATCACGAAAGCTAGTGCTAGTTGTGGCTTTTTGTACTAATCTTGTTTGTTCGGTAGCTCGCATCAGCAGCTTTAAAAGGAATAGAAAACGAGGCTTTTTCCACCACACCAGGGGCGGGCATTACGCTCAAGCAGGGGAAGTCAATTTGACTGCTGCTCGAGAACCTGTTTGAACAAGAAGAAGTAGCATGGCTCCAGCGGGGCAGAGCCAATTGGCTACGACATGGTGACCGAAATACAATTTTTTTCCACCACTTTGCAATTGCAAGAAAAAAGAGGAATCTGATCAAGTACTTGATGAGCGATACTGGAGATCGAATAGAAGGTAATGACTTACTCGATGCACATATTTAGGGCTATTTCTCTCATCTGTTTAATACGCAATTCTCTTCGATAAGAAGGGTTCTCTTGTGTTCCAGGGTTGATTAAGCGTCTGGTGGAACAGGGATACATTGTGTGAGGCCAAATTGCCTGACGAATTGATGAATATGGCTCAATATAGACTGGTCCAGGTATACCGGTCAGTCTTGAGCCACCAGGATAGCCTTCCACATATCCTGTTCCTCCCTTGAGTGGTAACTCTTTTCTAACCTTAGAATCCTGAACCAATTTGCTCCAAAGACTGTCATTGAAAGGAGTCCATAGGTTGATAAAATAGGTTTTCATGAAAACCACACGTAGATAGAAAAGGTAAGAGTTACACGTGCCAGAAGCGAGGAATACCGCTCGGAAGCCCGATTGAACCTGTCCTCATTCACTGCTATCTCCATATATTGGATGCCAAGCTTGAAAGGGTAATGGTCCGAGAGGATGGGGCCGTAGTCTTCTATTACGCACGCTACGCAGACGATATGGTCTTCGGCTTACCGAGAGGGGATTAAGTCCACGCGAGTCACCCAGGGTCTCAAAAAGGTCTTAGCTAGAGTCCTTAGGGAGCTCCTACAGGGCTTCACTTCTACTGAAATTTCCAGAAAACAACCGGGGAGGCTACAAATTATCGGCTTGCCCCTGTCTCTAAAAAGTGAAGGTCAGCTCCACGTGGGTATTCCATCCAAACGATGGGAGAAGAGGATGACACTTGTTCGTATTGAAAACCGGAGACGAAGGGAAAGAGGTTTGATTGGAACATGTTCTACAAGAACTCCTGTGTAGAACACGCCCGTATCTATTCTATGGGCTGGCTTCAGGCCAACCCTACTGCTGAAGTAGAAAGCATCATATTCCGGTTTTTCCAACACTTGATCAGGAACCGGGCGCAGAAATTCCTTGAAGAGAAGGGGATGCCTACAACCAATGCCTAAATAAAGGCATATGTCGAAAAGTGCAACTACTAATAGATTCAGTAAAGGAAGGCCCGGAACGGGCTGAGCTACTGCCCGAAATAGAAGAGGACAACTAGAGTAGAGGAGCAGGTTAGTAGAGGAGCAGGACGACTAGAGTATATTATGAGTTCTACCGGGGGGGCTTTCGGTTGTAATTTTTACAATTAGTAGTTCTTGCTTTCATATTCTCATATATAGTTCTCGTTTTTTCTACGCTTTCATAAACTCATAGTTAGTGTAGTTTGGTGTAGTCTTTGTGGCCGGGACGAACTGGATTCGAACCAGATAAGAGCCGTGCGTTCCCTTCTTTCCAAGCGTCCCTTTGGTTTCGCAGTTCCAGAAGAGAGGCAACCTCTATCTCTTTCTCTACATCTGCGGGCCGGTAGGCCGGCCAACTAACTCTTCAAATGAAGCCCTTTATCTTGATAACGAAATTCTCGAGGCGCAATCAACAAATCGGAACATTAATTGATCATAACGATATCGTGGAAATGCTGCACGGACCCATATATATAGAAACAGAAAAGAGAATGATGATGATGGCTACCATTCATTCCTCTAAAAATTTTGATTCCTGTTTTTGGTAGCATACCGATCCTTCCATGTTTCGAGAATAGCATTTATCTGTCTGGAGTCCTGTGACTCCAAACGAAGTTTTAGTTCTATCAGATCCTCCAAGCAATTGATATTCTTTCCATTACTATGCATTATTTGCTCTATTCTATCTTGATAGCCTGGAAGATTCCCAGGATCCGAAAGGACACCATCCCGAAAAGGCTTTTGCGATCCTAAATAAAATCTTAATGCCCCATTAAAACTGGTATTTAATTGGAGCATACCCATAACGGCGTCCTTAGCATTACTGTCGGGATCGTCAGCTGTTGGCGGAGCTGGATATTTTTCTCGGATTTCAGCTAGGGTTATAGTCATACTTCTTCGGAAGAGCGCGGCCCCAAGTTGTTGGTTGAATGGATTTGCTTCGGCCGGAGTAGAGTGGAAATCTACTGACGGACGAGGCTGTTGCTCTACGGGCGGCTGTTCCTGCTCGAGCTGCTCTTTCGTTATTGTCCAACTTCTTTGTCTTTCTATTGTCCAACATCCCCTTTGGGAGTCGCAGACAGGTCTTGTGATACGAAAAATCCTCTTCCATTCTTTCCGGCTGGGCAACATGACTGATGGGAATGTTCGCTAATGCTTCGGCGTCCATCTCATACATATGTTCTCTGACCACCTCCATATTCCACGGCCTGGTTGCAGCATGGATAAGATCCGACACAAACATAGGTGGATCATTGGACCGCGGGCACAGCGGCGTCATTTTAAAGTGCCTCGGGATCCAGTTTTACGTCCAGATCCTAGTGTCGCTCCCCGTACCAATCCTCCGAATTCAACCTTGCTTCATAACATCACGCCCTTCACATATTCCTCCCCAAATCTGCGATGGTCGGTTTCCTAACTATGCTCTTAGGAAGTCTTCATCAGGGAAATACATTTCGCACCCTTGCGCTCAAACTTTCTGGTTCTTGCAGCATTCTCCACGCTTGTCCTTCAACGAAGCACTGTTCACCCTAGGCTCACATTCTGGCACTTCGTTCGCTGTGTACTCAAAGGACTTGCTTGTCTTTTGACTCGGGCAAAAACCGCAGGAGTGAATTGACTCGTAATTATACAAACAAATGACCCAGCTGGCCTTCTCCTATCCGGGGAATCATCAGGACATGCTTCACTTAAAGTGATTATACCACATAGTTTAGGGAAGCGAAACCATAGTTCGGGTTAGTTCACGCTAGATTATCGAAGCTTGTAACACCTGTTAGAACACATTAGGAAAGCGCAAAAGATTTCTATTTGGAGTTCGCTCGTTTAGTTGCTCGATCGCTGCCATCCGCATTGGGCTAATTCAAATCCTATGCTCCATGCTCTTGCGGGTTTGCTCGATTTGAACTTGTCCACACTGGCATAACCAGTATCTCCCCGGAACTAAGAGGCATGGATACCCATCTTTATCGATTCAAAGAAATGAATAAGTATCAGCGAGGCGGGGAATACGGGCCCGGTAGAGATAGGGATGATCGGCAAGCGCTACGAGCGGGGCCGATGTTTCGTGTTGTGGGTGGCCATCGGATTGTTCAGCGTGCCCATGCGGATCCCTACCAATGTCCTAGACTACAAGTTCGACAAACTTCCGGCTTGGGTCAGGATACAAAGTTACCCGGGATGGGCTTGCCCTCTGGATCACGCTGGGTCCTTGCTTGTTCCAACGTCATGCTAGGAATGTATCACGTGCCCATGCAAACCAAAGGAAAGCAGATACAACTATTATAGATCCTAGTCCTATTTCCCATCAGAACATAAGGGAGTGGGCTTCCTTTGTAACAGCTCTATTCTGGTCGTGGCTCACCTCACTGGACCAACGCTTCTGGTCGGAAGCTGGTCGATCGCCTGGTCGGCAACCGGCACAACACCTTTGCCAGTGGGATTTCTGTTGGTTTTCGTACTATGCGCAATGAAAGTTTCCAAAAAAGGAGAGCTCTAAAAACAGCGTTCTACGGGGAGAATGTGATTTTTGTATACTTTGACCCCATACTGGCATGAAACTGATCGGAAAAAGGACCTCAAAAACACCCATTTATTAGGGGAATGTGAAAATTGATGGTTTTCGCCCATACTGGCATGAAACTTTCTCTTTTATTGAGCTCAAAAACAGGCAGAGGGAGATCAGAAAAAGTGTCAAATCCAATAGAACAGAGAACGATGGCCCAAACAGAACAGCTTACTTCCTCTATCCGAGTTGGCAATCAATATCAAGATCAGAGCGCGAGAGCAATGAAACAACAAGTCCACCGTCCCTTCACCAGCCAAAGAAAGGAGAAGACTAAGCAGCTCAATAGGGTCTCGAGTACGACTATAGTACCAAAGCTTGGTGCTTCTACCAGTCAAGCAATTACCACGGGTGGATATTCAATAGAAAGCCTACTTGAGTAGGTCAAACAGCGGGGATCTCTCAGTTCCAATGGCTGGATCTCAGAATCGCGTAGATGGGTAGAAGTAATGGGAAAACGCACCTAAGTTAGAGATTTCAACTACTACGGTAGTGATGGGGTGCCTGTTTACCTAAGTAGGCCTAGTTCTTTCTATAATGAGCATTCGCGTCCGGGGACTTTGATCCAACTTCAGCCGATGGGGAAACGGCAAGGGATGCACCGGTGTCTGGACACGTGATGGACCCAGTAGTAAATATTCCTTTGTGGAAGGCTTTGGTTATACCTGGGTGGCAAAGCGAAGTTTCTGGTGGGTAGGTGTCTAAAACAACCCTCTGCAAGGAAGCACGCCCGTATCAATCCTTTAATCGGAGACTAGACTAGCGTTAGGAAGGACAAAGGAGACAGACAGAATTTACATCAGAATAAAAGGACTTTTTGAAGTTTGAGTGAGGATAATTGTCTTAAATTTCGGAGAATCGGCTGAAAAAACGCGGAATTGTCTTCGCCTTTGTAAGCGAAAATGTCCAGTAAAGCCTATCTCGCTTTTAGCCTTCATGGTGAATGGCCCACCCTTTCTTTGAACCTTGTCAATGATCGAACGAACTTACAGATATGAACTGAGTGCCATTTGATGAGTAAGATCGAACAAGGGAGAGGGATATGGAAAGGATGAAGTAATGAAAGAGGAAGTCATTGCTAGTAGTAACGACTTGTCACGATCCATTGGTTCATATAGAATCCATGTCCTAGGTCTATCAAAAAACATTCTTTTCGCTAAGCGTATATAATAAAATAGAGTGAAAGGGTCCACCCCGAAACCAAGGGGGTACTAACTAACAGCTGAGTCCTCTCCGAACCGCAGGAGATAGTTGCCCATCATACGGCTCACCAACTTCACTTGCCTCTAAGGGGGGCTCGCTCCGGGCAGGTTCGGAACACTTACTATACACGGCCCTACGAAGGGGTTAGGAGCGTTTTCAAGATGATTCTTTCTTTGTCGAGACGAAAAAGGAACCCATCTTTTCGATTGAAAAATGTGAGTCTGTTTTGCCCACTTTATCCATCCCCCTCTATCAAAATGATCAAAAAGGCATTTCAAATGCTTCTTATTCCCGTGTTTGATCTTATCCATCTCTGCCCCGCTTCCATGTGGGCAGAGACCCCTATAGAGAATGAAGAGGAGCCAAGGATCTTACTCTCAAGAGTGCTTCGATAGGCTCCACTCTCTCCCCTGAATAAGTCAGGCTCCGTTAGCCTGGGCTGAGATGGGGATAATGAGTCGATGATTGAAGCCCCCAACGTTCTGCCAGACACTGGACAGGGGTAAGCTCTGTAAATGTGTAGAGCCAAGTGTAGTGTGGTGTAGTAGTAGGCACTTCTAGGCCCCTTCCCGGCTACTGGATCACTCCAGTGCTTCGGGTACTACGGACCCTCTGCCATCCATTGCAGCAGAGCCGTTTCATGAGCGGGGGGGCTAAGCGCAGTTCTTTGAATCAAAGGTTTCATGAAATCGAAATCGATTCTTTTTTAGATATCTGGATAGATGGATGGATCTATCTTTCTATTCAGATATCTTTTGCAATCAACCCCAAATCCTTGATTTGGCCAGGAAACAAAGCACTGCTTTGGGCCCAGGAAGCGAAGGGAATGAGCTCGGCTGCTTCTCCCCCACACTTCTTTATTTCTCCGTGCCCCTTCCGCATGCGCTTCGCGCGCCATTGGCGCTTTGCTCTCCTCTTATTTCTTCATTGGAGGGTTCGGATGGACTTCGCCGTTCTTTCCCAACGAAAATGGAAAGGGCTGTATCACATCGAGATGTCGATTCGTTTTCCGCCCCAAATGAGATGGGGAATTATTCACCTCTGTCCCTTCATCTTTTTGAAAGGAATCGAGGCCCGGCCCGGCTCGCGTCATTCCAACAACCGACGGGGAGCACCTCAGTATACGATCGCGCGCAGTAACTGGGAGTCCTATTACACCTAAGGCCAACTTCCATTCACCAAACCCAGGTTCATCTCGTGTAGTGATTGTGGACTCGTACAAGGATATGGAGTCGACGGTTGATGTATCAGACTCGACCCTGTCTTTCGTAGCATGCATTCCCATCTGTGTTGCAACTGATTCGGTAAGCTACGTGTCCGGTGCACGGAAAACTGCCTTCGGTCTCCCAACCTTACTCATGGCAACCTTCCGGCCGCCCAACGACCTATAACGCTAGTCACTACTCCCACTGGGGCTAGGAAGTAAGCCCCACAACCCAAAGCGGCGAAGAACAAATAGAATTTGCTACAAAAGCCGGCTAACGGGGGTATTCCTGCGTATGAGAACATTGTAATGGAGAAGGTCATAGCCGAAATAGGATTCGTTTTGGCTAGAGCGCCCAAATCCGCTATTATTTGACACGGGTTTGCCGTAATGCTGGAACTATGGCGAATGCATCTATCGTCATTGATGCATAAATAAATATACCAATTAGTAGTGATTGAATTCCTTCTATGGTTCCACATGAGAAACCAGTACGAATATAACCTACATGTCCAACGAACTATGAGCTAGAGGTCTTTTTACTTTCGTTTGGGCCATGGCGGCCAGTGCTCTAAGATCATAGAAGCAATGCTGCAGAAAAAGAAGATTTGTTGTAATGTACCCCCATAGGAAGCAACAATAGAAACACGTGACATATTTGCAGAAATAGAGATTTTAGGCGCAATAGAAAGGAATGCTGTCACCGGGGTGGGTGAACCCTCATAGATATCAGGTGCCCACATTATAGAGTCAAAGAGAGATTGAGTCCGAGGGAGAGGGGGTGTTTCTTGGGGCTCGAGAGATTGAATAGATAGGGCCCCACAAGTTGTTAATTCGCCGCTGGGGAATTCACACAAAAGGGAAGGACTTATTCTCAACGAAAAAAGTGCTCTCTGAACCGAACGTGAAGTTGTTTTCCATCAGACGGCTGTTCACGTAACTCCACTCTCGGCTTGGATTATATATCCATTTGGTCCGCTCTCGGCCATTCCACACGCTGCCTAGCAGAGACGTGGTATCTGAAGTGGATTCTCTCTTTTGTAGTAGATGCCGAACCTGCTGCTCAGTGGGCGGGCGCAGCAGCTACATGGACCCCTTTCTTTATGTTGTTGCCAGCGCTTTCCCGGGCCGAGCCGGAATTCTTTATTAGAACGTCGGCAGGCAAAGCCCGAAGGAAGGCTGCTATCCCCTCGGCCTTCTTCCTTTTCGATGAAAAACAAATCGACATCTCAATCTCCGAAAGCGTTTTCCTTACCCAGCTAATATCCCCCCCTTCGTCGAGCCTTTCCTTTAGTGGTAAGGGATATGCACCTTATCTGAACGTCGGCAGGCATTCCGGAATTCTCCTTTTTTGGCCCCGGGTGAACATAGGCTCAAACATGATTGGAGGGGTCCTAGCTACGCCATGTGTTCAATAAAAAAAAAGCAAGCCTCTGGGAAGCTGCAGGGATTACAAAAAGAGGGTGCTTTCCTGTGTTGCACTGAAAAAAGGACAAAGGAGAAGACGCTCTTCGACTTTCTTTCTTCCTCCCACGCCCGCCTAAGCCCGGCCCGCGTTAGAGGGGAAGATTAGCAAAGCGGAAAAAGACAGAGGGAGGGGGAGCTGCATCTTATTCTCTTCGCGAGAACTTCAGGATCGGAGAAGCATTCGGAAGGGGCGAGGCCTTCATTTCGTTGGCAGAAGCAGAAACGATCCAATCCATTCGGGGCTTCGGGGAACCCAAAAACGAACTCTGTTTACTTTTTTCATAGATAGATGATATATATAGGAATAATATATACATCCCTTTACTTTAGATGTCTATGTATCTATTTTGGAATCATCTCCCGATTCTCTTTTTTTTCTAATTCGCACTGCTCTTTCTCTCTAAATTGCATCAAAGAAAATAGAGAGAGAGAGAGAGCAGATGGATCCTATCCCCTATAACGAACACTCATTCCTATCTATTGATAGAAAAGAAAGATCTTCGTCACGGACTTTTTCTTTGTTCTTTTTTTTTTTAGATTTGAGGAATTCCTCATATCCAAGGCAGCTCCCCACAAACACCCCACCCATATGACTATGCCCCCTTTTGAATCGACAGTAGATTGGGCTTCATAGCTACTTTCATTCTAAAGATGAATATTAGTCAATAGGCAGGCTTCTTTCAGTAGCAAACATATTCATTTTCACCGGGCTCTGCGCACCTTTGGTACTTCTGGAGGGCAAGCAGTTTTATAGTGACTTCTTTCTTAGGGTAGGGCAACGAATACTTCCAATTCCGGAAAGGTCATTGGGTCGCCTTTGGAAGCTAAAGTGAAAGTTGTAGAAAGCCGGGAGAAAAAGCGAAAGCTTGCTCGAAACGGCCTATACCCTAACCCTCGGAAGCGAAGACGCAAAGCGTCACTTTTTTCAAAAGGAAGGAGTTTTTTCTGACTGAATCCATCCATAAAGCCGCCAAGGAAACGAAGTTCGTTCCCTTTCATCAAGTGGGTAAGGTAGGCAAACCACTTATGCTTTGCCTTAGACTGACGGAACAAAGCTAAGAAGTAGGCTGAATGGAAAAAGGAAAGGGACAAGGGCGGTCGTCGCTTGGCGTGAAGGCTGCTGGTTCGGTACGGTACTAAAGGTCCTCGGACTTCTAGGTGGTTTTTCTTTTGGGCTGCTGTGAACCCTTGGATCTCGCCAATACAGCCTCCTATGGTTTTCGTTACCGAGATATCTTTTCTTTTTTCCCAGGGATTTTTTGGGTAATCAGCTCCCATGCTGCAAACAGTCAAATCTGAACCTTGTCGCTCTTCTTTCCTCGTGGGCAGGAAGCACACCAGCAGCGTGCGTTGCGTGATTCCACTGTGTTTTTTGCACTTGACTGGGTGGACAGTTGACCGGAAGATAACTTCGATTCGCCCGGCCAGCAGGCGGGCGGCGTGCTTATCTTGTGTGACAACACTACAGAGCGAGTAGCTCTTCTAGTCGGGCAGCTGTGTGACAACACTCCTGAGAAAGCGGCGCTTTTGTGTAACATGCTATGGTCTCAACGCCCTTACGAGGTAGTGATGAGTTTCACACGCTCTAAGCCCGGCCCGCGCGCAGTTAGGAGGATTGAGTTCAGGTTAGGTTCCATCATCAAGGATTTTGAAGTCTTTACGCGCGCTAGACTTCTTTTCCTTGAACAAGTCAATCAGTGTTTTATTATAAGACTACTATGTGGTCATTCTTGTCTTGGACAACATGCTCACGTGTATATAGCAGAACCAGCTCGTGTTTTGGAGCTTGCTATCATAGTTCATTTCCCGAGAATCCACAACGTCATCTCGTCGGTTTTTGTTGCAAATTTTCTTTCCAGAAATGACGTCTGAAATATTCCGTTGCCAACCAGATCTGAATCTCAGGCAGATATTATGGTTGGAGCTATTCCAAGATCTATGATGTAGGTCCCGACACAGTTGATGTTCTGGCTGACACACCTAGCCTGGAGAGTTATCATTGTAGTATCTTGATTGAGCAATTTTACCATCTTTCTACATGAGGATTTCATGCGACTTATTCTAGAAGTTGCTCCCTAGGAATTCATGTGCTCCTAGTTCCTTCGATTTTGCTATAATCATTCGAATAGTGGAATCACTTTCTCCTGATGAGCTTCTCCCCAGTTACTAGAATCATTCCCAGCATTTGCATTTTGTTCCCAGCCTGCACCTGCCGTGGTGCCATCCTACCATGGGTTCCACCCATTTCCGGTGATAAGCAAAAATCATCCATTGCGTTGTCTTCAACAAGGTAGTCCACATCATTCATCCTAGTTAGACTATGTCATTCTCTGGAACTCCTTCAAATGTTCGATTGTGATTGCCTTAGGCTAGTTTAGAGAATTTTATTGATCTCTGTATCAAAAGTAATTCTTTTTGCCACTTAAGGAAATAACTCTATGAGTCACCTCCTCTAAGGTGTCTCGTTATGGTATCATGGCAACTCAAATCCTCGCTACGTTGACAACCGTTCACCACCTTGTTAAGCGTGAAATTGTTGTCTACCTAGTGAACCATCGTCATCTGCTTCACTCCATCCCTTTGGATGTGTGCTTCGTGTCTCAGCTCGAGAGATGTTGCTATGTCTCATTCCATGAGCTGATCCTGAGTTGTTCGATCTTCGAGAAGATCGATCCTTCTAGAGTTTTCCCTTTCTTCTCTTTGTCATGTTAGTTGGAGTTCTCAGAGCAAGACATCGGGACAAAGATGGTGATCGAATCAACGTTCTTATGAAGTGCAACCTGGATCGTGAAGATTGTGTTAGTTTGCGTTCCTCCTTCCATCTTACCCTACGCTTGAATCTCGGGACGAGATTCTTTTGAGTGGGGGTGAGTTGTCACACCCTAGTTAGTTCATGCAGTAGAGTGTTGCATCATGTTTAAATTTTTCCAGAAACTTGAAATGGGGATGTTAGAACCCCCAGCACCCCCCCTGGAAACAACTAGGGTTTACTAAAATCTTTTTCAATGAACCTGAAATGCCCTTCTAAAATGTCCATCATTTTTGTCTTGGGTTAGAACCTCTGCCAAAACTGGTTCACATTTTTCTAGGTCATCATAAGGTCATTGAATTAAATCACATGTAACTTGCATTTGGGCATTTAAATGCTAGTAAATATTTTAAATGTCCAAATAATCCCAAACTGAAATGTTCCATGTTGGATATACTTTATACAGTGGGCATGAGTAGTTTGGTGATTTTTGAAAGTGCTTGGGTATTTTTAGAAAAGACACAAAGTTGCAGAAAAATAGAAAACATAAAGAAAAGAGAGGGAGAGAGTTACCTAGGCCTCTTACCTGGCCAGCCCAGCCCACTGGCCTGGTGCCAGTCATCGCCTACCTCTGCCAGTAGGCAGAGGAGGGACACCGCGACACCGCCGAGCTCGCCACGCCACCACCCTGCCTGCCTGCCCTCACCCGCGCCAGCGTAGCGCCTCGAAGAGCCTCCTCGGCGCCTCCCCGACCCCCCCTCACTCTCCCTCACTCTCCCTCGTCCCCATCTCCTCCTCTGTCTCTCTCTCTCCCGCGATTTCCGCGACCGCCCGAGAACACCGACGAGCACCCCCGTGGCCACCAGCCCTCCCTCGCCATGCCGTCAGGTCCAGAAGCTCCGCCATGTCGTCCTCGACCTCCTCGCTAAGCTACGCAACACCGGATGCCCTGAAGCCTCGCCAACGCCACCGTTTCCGACCTCAAGTGCCGGTTATCCCCTCCATCGTTCCGCCGGACTCCGAGCCTCCCCTGCCTCGCCAGCAGCACCAGAAGAACCGCGGTGAGCCGCTACACCGTTTCCCCCATGCCCCGTTGCCTAATTCGTACTCTAGCCGCATCAACCACCAGAGTCGAGTGCTCCCCGCCACCGGCCATGTCGCCGCCGCGGTTGCAACACCCGCACGTCACACCAGAGCATGTAGGCGTGCTCAGCGCCTCCTCAGGAAGCCGCAGATCCCACTAGTTCAGCTCCAAACGCGCCATAGCGCCTAACCCGTCGTTGCCCGAACTCCGGCGGCCGCGAAAGAGCTCTCCGCCGTCAGCTCCGGCCACCCCAGCTGCTGCTGCTTGACTTTTTGGATGCGCCTCACTCCCAGGAACCCGTAGGAGCAAACCACGCATCGAATGGAGCTCCGTAGCGAGCGCACGGTGCACCTCCGCCGTCGGCCGTGGTCGTCGCCGGTTGGCCTCCGGCGAGCTGATGTGGCGCTATCATTAGCAGCTAATGACATCGCTAATTAACCCTAGAGCCACTTACAAACAGGCCCCATTGCCTAATTAACCCCGGGTTTTATTTCCTGTTTAGTTTAGATTAACCCAGCGGGACCCACGCGTCAGAGTTGACCCTGCTGACGTGGCCGTTGACCGGTCCCACCTGTCTGTGACACAAGCACTGTGAGACTGACCAGTGGGACCCACTGGTCAGGTTTGACCTGGACCATCTCCGTTGACCTGCTGACGTCACACCGACGTCATGCTGACGCAGTAAATCATTTTCTGGTTTTTAATAATTCAGGAAATCCCAGAAAATGCCCAAAACTTCAAAAATTCATAGAAATTAATCTGTAACTCCAAATGAAATAATTTATATATGAAAAATGACCAGAAAAATCCAAGGAATCTGAATATGGCATTTTCATGCAGGTTTGAACAAGTTAACCTCACTGAATAGGACAATTCATGATTATGGAATGAATAGTAATTAGTTTTGGAGTTGGAATTTGCTATAGGTTTGAATTCCACTTCAATGAATATGACTAACTGTTGCACTAGGTCAATTCAGTACCTTAATATGACATATCATTCATATAAATGTGCATTGCATTGATTGTGGCTCCTCTTGTGTTTGCCGGTGGTTGCTCCCTCTCAGTAGACGTGGTTCCGACGACGTGTTCGATGACACCGATGAAGAACTATATTATCTTCAGAAGTGCCAGGCAAGCAAAACCCCCTTGTTCATTCTGATACAATCCCACTCTCTCGCTCCTGCTCTCTTGTACTGCACTAGGGCAACATCTATTCAACTGTTACATGCTGCGGTAGCTGAACCCCTTTTCCTCTGCATGACTTGTCATTGCCACAGTAAATAGATGAAACCCACTAGCATGAGTAGGAGTTGTTTGAGCCCTGATGTGCCTACTCATTCATGCCTGTTTGTTATGCCTGCTACTGCTTAGAGTTGAGTCGGGTCTGATTCATCGGGGATGATTCAGAGGTGATGAACATGTCCTACTGTGTGTGAGCTAAGTGTGTGAACATGATTTGGTAAAGGTAGCGGTGAGAGGCCATGTAGGAGTACATGGTGGGTTGTCTCATTGAAACCGTCCTCAGGAACTGAGTTCTGTGTTTGTGATCCATGAACAGCTACTACCACACGTTGGGCCCTGAAATATGACCCCGCTCGACTTATTAACCTCCCCTATCCTCTGTCCAGGAGTTGCAACTAGTTTCTGGTCTTTGTAGGATATGTGTTGGAGGCCGTGCGTAGCGTTGACCATAGGGGTGGGCTATGTCGCGGTAGATACACCGTGGCCCGGTGTACCGAGCGCCCGTTTGGTGTCTCGGGAACCCTGCACACATCGTTTGGGGCTGTGAGCGAAACCCCGGCCGGATCTCCTCGCGGATGGAACCCGAATAGGCGATAAACCTGGACTAGAGACTTGTGTGGTTAGTTATGTCGTGGTCTACACCCACGTCGGCTTTCGCTTGAACTCTGCCGAGCACATTTCGTGTGCAGACGCTAAGTGGTGGAAACATGTGTGAAGAAGTACACCCCTGCAGGGTTAATATGATCTATTCGAATAGCCGTGTCCGCGGTAAAGGACTTCTGGGTTGCCTGTACAGTTCATAGACAAGTGAAAGTGGATACTCTAAAACTCGCAAGATAAGCGTGAGTGCCATGGATGGCATTCTCGTAGGGAGACGGGAGCGGATCCATAGTGGTGTATTGATATGGTGAATATGTGGACTCGTGTGCGCCACCTCAAAAGAGTTACTTGTTGTCGTAGTTCAGGTTAGCCACTGAGTCAAAGCTGGCCTGCTGCAGTTAAACTCCACCACCCCCTTTGTTGATACTGATGCATATGTAGTTAGTTCTGATGTAAGTCTTGCTGGGTACATTTGTACTCATGTTTGCTTAGTTTATGTTTTTGCAGAGAGACTCAATCTCGCTAGTAGTTCCGCGTGGACTTCGACGTTTAGCTTGTTACCTCAGCTACGATCTTGTGCCCTCGACAGGATCTGGTAGATAGTCGGGCTTCTCAGCCTTTTTCACTTGTAGATGTCTGTACTCAGACATGATAGGCTTCCGCATGTGCTTTGACTTGTATGCTCTGAATGTTTGGTCATGAGACCCATGTTTGTAATACTTGGCTCCTCGGAGCCTAATGAATAAATGCTCTGAGTCATAGAGTCTTGTTGTGATGCCATGTTGTATTTGCCCATATCCAGCATATTGTGTGTATGATTGAAACGCTTGGTATGTGTGGGATCCGACAACCTAGTTGTTTGTCCTTGGTAGCCTCTCTTATGGGGAAATGTAGTCTTGTGCTTCCATGAGTCATAGTAGTCCGCTACAGCCCGGTTCACCGGAGTCCTGCTAGCCCAGCACTACTGCTCCGGAACACTTAGACTGGCCGGCATGTGTCCTTCCTCGATCCTGTGTCTGTCCCTTCGGGGAAACGTCACGCGGTGTCTTTCGGAGTCCTGTTAGCCTGCTACAGCCCGGATTCCCGGAGTCCTGCTAGCCCAGTTGTTACAGCCCGAATTCACTCGCTGATGACCGACATGTTCGTTGCTGGGTCATGTATGCCTGTCCCCGTAAGTTAGTGCCACTTTGGGTTCACGACTAGTCATGTCGGCCCGGGTTCTCTGTCATATGGATGCTAGCGACACTATCATATACGTGAGCCAAAAGGCGCAAACGGTCCCGGGCCATGGTAAGGCAACACCCGTGGGAATACCGTGCGTGAGGCCGCAAAGTGATATGAGGTGTTACCGGCTAGATCGATGTGACTTGGAATCGGGGTCCTGACAGCGTTGGTATCAGAGCCTGACTGCCTGTAGGATTACCAAGCCAAACTGGTCGAAGTTGAGTCTAGAAATGCTTTAGTTATATAAGGGAATTGATTCTGGAAGGGAACGTAAGGCTCTTTTTACTCCTTTACCTTATGCCTTTCTGATCTGAGTCAACCTCTTCTTTTCTACTGGGATTAAGAACTAGGCTTTCTCTTCTTCTATCAGGATCACGTGTTACTAATCCGTAGACTTATAAGATTGCTGGATTCAAGTCTCAGTTCAGTTTCTACTACTTCCGTATGTTCATAGCTAGCCTCAGAACCTTGATATTGTGATGTTAAGTGGTTATGCCACCAATTGCAGGGTTGTTTGAGAGAGACCATCTTCATCCTACACCTCCCACGGATTGATAAACCTTAGATCATCCACTTGAGGGAAATTTGCTACTGTCCTACAAAACTCTGCACTTGGAGGCCCAGCAATGTCTACAAGGATAAAGTTGCGTAGTAGACATCAATCATCCCTCTTCGAATGACTTGTTGTCTTTGCTACTTATTCTGGATGGGTAGTTCTCTTTTTTGTTATGCATATTGATTCCTTGTCATTTGGTCATCCTTGTCTATGTCACTCTTACTATGTAATAGTTACCTCTATTTAGAATGTCATTCTCGTCTGGATCACGAGAGTCTGAGCGCTGCAGATGGGTGCGTTTTGGTGGTGTAGCAAGACTTCTTATGAACTATCATGTCATGTTGTTTATGTCAGTAGTAGTCACTAGTCAGTGTTTGAATGTTGTATATATCGTTGTTTCGAACTGTTTATTGTCTCGAACTGGTGGTGGGCTAAATGAGGGCATCACCATTCTCAAGTGTTTAGAGTATATCTCCTTTTTTCAATTTATAATTTGAGCTCAGTGTCTTCTCGATGATGTACACTTGTTTGGGCTAGTGAGGTGTCGTTGAATATGGGCCGAGTAGTAACGCAATGCCAAACAGGTCAATTATGACTCTCAGGCCGGGCTCTCAAAAAAAGAAAGAAAAAGGACTCTTAGGCCGACATGTGGGCGCCACCAGTGTTTTCGTGCGCTTGCGCACCGAGAGCATATTGGCGCGTGTTCGAAATTCATGCTACCTTTTCATCCCCAATCTCCTGCCCCTCCCCCACCTCTGGAATCTCGATTCCTACTCCAGTTCCCCCAAATCCCCCTCCTGTACTCCCTGTACTCAAGCGCACTATCATGTCGCTGGTTAATGCGGATCTCCGAGCCAGAGATCCTGACGTCCGTCCAGCCTTCGGGCGCTGCGTGCTGTCGCTCAACAGTGGCATGGCGGCGCTTGACGACTAGTTTGCCAGCAAAGTGCTGATGGTAACCATCAATGGCGACCGGCCTCCCGTCGCGCTGGACGACCTTGTCAAAGCTCTTGGCATTGCGCACGGCATCCAAATAAGTGACTTTCTTGTCGAAGTCTGTCCGCCACCGGCTGATTTCTTCGTCAGGTTTCGGACAACTTTCGACTGCAGTCATGTGTTCGAATCTTCCCGGCGTTTGTTCTGCGATGGCGCGCTGGTGAGCTTTGATTGGTGGCACCCAGGATGGGGCTCGGTGCCCTCTGAGCTTGAGTTTTTGACAAAGCTTACATCCACGGCATGCCTCGACGTGCTTGGAATAGCGAGTCCATGAATGAGCTTATCGACGACCTTGGAGGTGAGCTCGTAAGTATGTTTGTTCCTCCAGACAACTGGGCTCTGACGGTTATGGCATGGATGAAGAAGCCGTCCACCATACCGAAGGTGATTGGTGTTGAGATACCGGTGCAGGAACCGGGGTTGTACTATTAATCGCCACCAAGGCTGCCGCGGACCGCGTTAGGGATGTACCTGTATCGAGTGTTCGTCCATGCCGAAGAAGTGGTCAGTCCATCAATCGAAGTCCTGCCGCCACCGCTGGTGCCAGGGTCCGTCGACGACGTCCATTACAGGAGTCAACGTCAGACTTTCCCCGTGTTGCTTGGAACGATGGATGGCACAGGGCCTACTCCATCGCGCGGCAGAGGCCACTGCTTCTTTGGGAGAAGAGGCAGGGCTGGCTGCCTGGATGTGCTCTAATTTGAGGTAACAACTGAATCTTCTCAGATACTAGTTAAATCCGAGCTATCGGTGTGAAGCACTGATGTGCCATTACATTTGATTGTGACATGTTCTATTTTTGTACCTGAACTTTTTTAGAAAGGGGTGTACGTCAACTTAATGTGCTAGCATAACTTATTGTGTTGTCTGTCTATTTTCTTTGCACAGCATTCAAGATATTTCCCCGTCATTGATAAAGACTATGAACCGCTATGTACGAGTTCGTTGGTTTCAACATAGCCCTACCCGGAGCGATCCACTGCTTCCACCCTGATTGTGCCGCCTGCGTGAAATTTTTGTATGCAAGTTCAGTGTGCTATGATGTTCTATATAATTGTGTCAACTATATAAGTTTTTACTGAGCATCAACAATGCATATGGCTGAAAGATGTATTTACGAGCATCGGCAGATGGGTCTCTCTCTCTCTCTCTCTCACACACACACACACACACACACAAGTGGGACCCGAATTATTTCTCCGCTTGTGACAACTTTTAATTAGGTTCCACTGTACTCTAACTTTTTTCTTAAGTTATTAATTGAGCTCAGTGACTTCAAAAAGTTGTACAGAAGCCTTGTTTGGGCCTTTTCAGGCGTCGTTAAATTTGGGTTGAGTAGCCATGTAAAGTTGTATTGTACTACGCAGGCCTTTTTTGTTGAACATCAGCAATGCAACTGGGCCGCCAGTTGTACACAAGTTCCTAAAATAAGCGTAGCCTAGCCTATGTTTTTTTTAATAAAATCCACAACCCAGTTCATTTTTTATATAATAAGATTACCAAGCCCAACTTAATTTTTTAATAATATTCTTATCTCAATATTATTTTTTATAATAAATGCTCAGTCCAGACCATCATTGTTTTTTCACCCATCGCAGAAAATGGGTCCATTTCTACTAAAATCAAATGGCTTGTAAATTATCAGAAATGATAAATGCACTGCATGTACGCAATATTATTTTTCACCCAGCTCAGTAAATAGGTGTATTCGAATAAATAATCAAATGTGCTGTAAATTATCATAAATAGTAAATCAGCTATTATTATTTTTACCCAGCCTAGGAAATAGATTATTTTTTGAGTCAATGCTCAGGAAATAGATGTATTGGCAAACAAAATGAAATTGGCTGTAAAACCTAAATAAATGGGCTGCATTCCGCCACAGCTTTCGAAGCTGACTTTGGTGGCCCACTAGACGAAGCATGCGCAAGGTGTTGTCCATTTAGTGAACAAAATGATTTAATGGTCTAAAACAAAAAGTCAACAAATTATTCTCACTTCTGTAGTCGTTGGATTGACATCCAACGGCGATCCTGCTTCTTCAATCTCTAATCTAGTTGCTCTTGCTCCAGCCGCCAAAACCATCGCCGACTGGAGCGCCTGCATCTGCCTCCCGTGGCCGGCTGTGCTGCCGCGCAGACCTCGCCGCCCCATGCTACTCCCAATGGTAGCCAGGTGATACATGTACTGACCCACACCTTCTGTTATTCTCCGGCGAAGGCAGCCTCACCCGGCAGCCGAACCAGTCCCTCGTACTCCCCTCCGCCAGGGACTCTAGTGCCCCTTGTTCCAAGACTCCAGATTGTTCCCATCTTAGGCCTCGCCGTCGTCCACCGCCTTGGTGCTCTCGGCGCGGCGTGGTCAACGTGGTCAAGGAACGACTTCCATCGGAAGAGGACTGTACATGGAGAGGCTGACAGCTGGGTCCACGGCCACAGCAAGGAAGTGCCTCCTTATTACGCGCATAATAATGATTCCTCCACCTGATAGCGGGACCTACCGGAAGGGCCTCGAAAAAGACGTTCCCCCCAGACAGCTGGGACCCACCAGCTACATCTTCGCACACAAGGAAGTGCGTCCATATTACTGGCAAAAAAATGCTTCTTCCCCCTGACAGCTGGGACACACCAGCTATATCTTCGCACGCAAGGAAGTGCCTCCTTATCCTCCCTGACAGCTGGGACCCACCGGGTCGAACCGTAGGTAGGGTTGTCTGTCTGGTCGCGAACATGTACGTACATACTGGTCGATCGGTCTCTCTGCAGCGATGAACCATGGCCGAGTAAGGAGATGCACGTGTTGTTGTAGAGGCGCGGACGTAGCATGTCACGCAGTCCCGTCTATATATATCGTGTACACGTACGTACAACCACGCTGCAAGAAAGTAAATATGGCTATGTACGTACATAAGAGTGGGGTCTCGAACGCGTACTCGCGCATACATACGGCCAGGGCTCGTGTACATGGAGAGGCAACGGACGGCAGCGACATCGTCCTGTTCGTCGGCAGCTAACCGGCTGGGTCGGAACGGACGAAACATCGTCGTGCTCACTGAGAGCCAAGTGACTGGGTCGGAACGCGTCCTGTTCATCGGGAGCGAAGCCACTGGACTGGAACGCGTCTTGTTCATCGGGAGCCAAGCCACTGGGTCGGAACGCATCCTGTTCATCGGGAGCCAACCGGCTTAGATGGAACAGCCTGAACGGGGTCTGGCGTACCGCAAAATGGAGGAAAACGACCTTCTGTTCGACCACGTATGGTCGAAACAGGGTCATGTTCATCGGGAAGGGTCTGGCGTATCGCAGAATGGAGGAAACGGCCTTTTGTTTGAGTGCCTACGGTCGAAACGGGGTGCTGTTGATCGGGAGGGGCGTGGCGTACCGCAAAACAGAGGAAACAAACTTGTGTTGGAGCACCTACGATCAAAACGGGGTCCTGTTCATCGTGTGGGGTGTGGCGTACCGCAAAACGGGACTCCACGGGCTACTATTCATCCATGGTCTACTGCCTCGCTCCAGCCTCCACGGGCTACTGTTCATCCACCATCGACTTCCTCCAGCCTCCACCTGCTACTGTTCATCCACCGTCGACTTCCTCCAGTCTCCACCAGCTACTGTTCACCACGGGGGTCCTATTCATCCAGCCTCCACCGGCTACTGTTCAACCAGCCCTCCACACGGGGTTCTGTTCAACCAGCCCTCCACACGGGGTCCTGTTCAACCAGCCCTCCACACGGGGTCCTATTCAACCAACCCTCCATGGGGTCCTGTTCATCCACCCCAACCGGCTCAGGTGTCTGGCGGCCTTCTCTCGATCGGGGTCCTGTTCATCCAGTGGCAACGGCCTCTACTACCACGGGGTCCTGTTCATCCAACCCCCCACAACGCTCACTGTTCATCAAGAGGCAGCAGGTTCGATCAGCTTTAGTTAGCAGCAGTAGTGAAGGAATCGCTCGATCAGGTTCAGTTAACACCTAGGGATCGATCGATCGCTCGGGTTCAGTAACGCGTAGCCAGTGCAATCGCCCGGGTTCAGTAAGTGAACGCCTCGCTCGGGTTCAGTTAGAGCCTAACGCCTCGCACACACGTGCGTACGTGTACGAGAGAAACGTGCAATCCCTCCGTGCATCGCTCGGCCCCAACCACCCACCGTAACCAGGAACTCCCCGAAATTTTCCTCGCCCTCGCTTCTACCATGATTTTTTCCGTCACGAATGGCCCAAAGAATGTCATGCAGGTGCGTTCCCGGCCCGCCCATGACGAAAAGCCCATTTTCTGTCATGATTTTTTGTCATAGAACTAGGAGCCCACCACAACTATGATGATACGTGCTTTTGTCACAATTATCGTCATAGAAGTGTCATAAGCATGACAGAAAAAAAATCGGTCGGCCCAAAATGTCACGGATGTGTCTTTTTTTTGTAGTGAAGCATCTCTCCCCTCATTAACTCCATGCCACATAAGCAAATTTTTCTTGGGATGTGTTATGTTACTACCTAAGTTACTCCCACTATGACTAGCCTAAGGCTGCCCGTAATGAGAGTATCATAAGTAGTATCATGCATGCGAACTAAGCAATGTTGATGAGGTGGCATAGAATTAAATGAAGAAAGAGATGGTTGAGTATTGATACGTCTCCAACGTATCTATAATTTTTTATTGTTCCATGCTATTATATTATCTGTTTTGGATGTTTTCCATGCATTAATATGCTATTTAATATTATTTTTGGGACTAACCTATTAACCTAGAGCCCAGTGCCAGTTTCTGTTTTTTCCTTGTTTTTTAGCTTCATGAGAAAGGAATAACAAACGGAGTCCAAACGGAATAAAACCTTCGCGATGATTTTTCTTGGACCAGAAGACACCCAGGAGACTTGGAGATGAAGTCGGAGGAGCCACGAGGCGGACACAAGGGTGGAGGGCGTGCCCAGGGGGTAGGGCGCGCCCCCCTACCTTGTGGGCCCCCCGTGACTCCCCTGACCTAATTATTTTGCCTATATATTCACATATGTTCCCAAACCACCAGAGGCATCCACGAAAACACTTTTCCACCGCCGCAACCTTATGTACCCGTGAGATCCCATCTAGGGACATTTTCCGGCACCCTGCCGGAGGGGGATTTAATCATGGAGGGCTTCTACATCAACTCTATTGCCCTTCCGATGAAGCGTGAGTAGTTTACCTCAGACCTACGGGTCCATAGCTAGTAGCTAGATGGATTATTCTCTCTCTTTGATTCTCAATACCATGTTCTCCTCGTTGTTCTTGGAGATCTATCCGATGTAATATTCTTTTGTGGTGTGTTTGTCGAGATTCGATGAATTGTGGATTTATGATCAGCTTATCTATGAATATTATTTGAATCTTCTCTGAATTCTTATGTGCATGATTTGATATCTTTGTAATACTCTTCGAATTATCGGTTTGGTTTGGCCAACTAGATTGGTTTTTGTTGCAATGGGAGAAGTGCTTAGCTTTGGGTTCAATCTTGCGGTGTCCTTTCCCAGTGGCAGTAGGGGCAGCAAGGCACATGTTGTATTGTTGCCATCGAGGATAAAAAGATGGGGTTTACATCATATTGCTTGAGTTTATTCCTCTACATCATGTCATCTTACTTAATGCGTTACTCTGTTCTTCATGAACTTAATACTCTAGATGCAGGCAGGAGTCGATCGATGTGTGGAGTAATAGTAGTAGATGCAGAATCATTTCAGTCTACTTGACACAGACGTGATGCCTATATTTCATAATCATTGCCTTAGATATCGTCATAACTTTGCGCTTTTCTATCAATTGCTCGACAGTAATTTGTTCACCCACCGTATTATTTGCTATCTTGAGAGAAGCCTCTAGTGAAACCTATGGCCCCGGGGTCTATTTTCCATCATATAAGTTTCCAATCTACTATTTTGCAATCTTTTACTTTCCGATCTATAAACCAAAAAACCCAAAAATATTTACTTTATCTTTTGTTTAGTTTTACCTATCTCTATCAGATCTCACTTTTGCTAGTAACCGTGAAGGGATTGACAACCCCTTTCTCGCGTTGGGTGCAAGTTGTTTGATTGTTTGTGCAGGTGCTAGGTGATTTGTGCGTTGTCTCCTACTGGATTGATACCTTGGTTCTCTAACTGAGGGAAATACTTATCTCTACTTTGCTGCATCACCCTTTCCTCTTCAAGGGAAAAACCAACGCAAGCTCAAGAAGTAGCAGGAAGAATTTCTGGCGCCGTTGCCGGGGAGATCTACGCCAAGTCAAGACATACAAGTACCCATCATAAACTCTCATCTCTTGCATTACATTATTCACCATTTGCCTCTCGTTTTCCTCTCCCCCACTTCTAAAATGATTTCAGAAAAACACAAAAATATTTGCCTTTTTGTTTGCCTTCTTTCCGTTCGATCTTTTGTTTGCTTGTGCTACCATGTGCCTTATTTTTGCTTGCATCTTCGCTTGCTAAAAGTTTATGGATCCTCATGCACTTGCTAATCTTTTTAAGAGATCCAATTATGATGAACCAATTTCTAGTGATTTGAGTGCACTAGATTATCTTTATGATGTTTTTCTTGAAATTCGTGAATCTGAAAATTGTGATGAAGTGTTAAAAGAAGAAATCTATGAAGTGATTCACGATAGCTCCTTGGAAGAAAAGCATGATTGCAATGGTTCTACCATAAATTCTATTAATGTCAGTTGTGCTAATGATATGCAAAACCCTAAGCTTGGGGATGCTAGTTTTGCTAGGTCCACTACTTGTTGCAATGATCATGATTGGTGTGATTCTTCTTATGATCTTGAAAATTTATTTAAGCCTCATGATAATAGTGTTTGCAATAATATTGAAAGTGGGTTTGGAAGAGTGTCAACTCTAGGTAATAATGATCCCACTACTTTGGAGAATGATCAATCTCATGAAATTTTTGATAAAAGTGGGTTTGGAGAAGTCATGACTTTATTTGATGATAATCCCACTATTTTGGAAGAGTGTCAACTTTGCATGCATGTGGATCATCAAGAGAATATTTTATGTGGTTGTTATATTATTGAATTTGATTATGATCCTACATGTAATTATTATGAGAGAGGAAAATATGGTTGTAGAAATTTTCATGTTACTAAATTACCTCTCGTTATGTTGAGATTGCTATTGTTTCTTTCTTCTTCCTTGCATATGATAGATCTTGCTTGCCTTGCTAATTTGTTTTCCTATAAAATTCCTATGCATGGGAGGCATGTTAGACTTAGATTTTTTTGTCACATGTTTTATGATGCTCTCTTTGTGCTTCAATTATTATCTTTCATGTGAGCATCATCGAAATCTCAATGCCTAGCTAAGGGCGTTAAACAATAGCGCTTGTTGGGAGGCAACCCAATTTTATTTTTGTTCTTGTTTTTTTGGTTTTGTTTTTCAATAAATTTTTCATCTAGCCTCTGGTTAGATGTGTTTTTATGTTTTAATTAGTGTTTGTGCCAAGTAAGACCTTTGGGATGGCTTACGATGATAGTAGATTTGATCTTGCTGAAAAACAGAAATTTTTGCATCCATTCACATAATTTTAATAATTCACTGGAGCATTGAAAAACCCTGAATTGTTTTACACGAGATTGATATACAAATTTCCTCTGTTGTGCTATTTTTTAAGAATTTTTGGAGTTACAGAAGTATTAGAACAATTCGGATCTTCGTAGATTGTTCTGTTTTTGACAGATTCTGTTTTCTTTGTGTTGTTTGCTTATTTTTATGAATCTATGGGTAGTATCGGGGGGTATGAACCATGGAAAAGTTGGAATACAGTAGATATTACATCAATATAAATAAATAATGAGTTCATGACAGTACCAAAATGGTGATTTATTTTCTTATACTAACAGAGCTTATGAGATTTTCTGTTGAGTTTTGTGTTGTGAAGTTTTCAAGTTTTGGGTAAGGATTTGATGGACTATGGAATAAGGAGTGGCAAGAGCCTAAGCTTGGGGATGCCCAAGGCATCCCAAGGTAATATTCAAGGGCAACCAAGAGCCTAAGCTTGGGGATGCCCCGGAAGGCATCCCCTCTTTCGTCTTCGTCTATCAGTAACTTTACTTGAGGCTATATTTTTATTCACCACATGATATGTGTTTTGCTTGGAGCGTCTTGTATTATATGAGTCATTACTTTTTAGTTTGCCACAATCATCCTTGCTGTACACACCTTTTGAGAGGGACACGCATGAATCATGATTTATTAGAATACTCTATGTGCTTCACTTATATCTTTTGAGCTAGGCAATTTTGCTCTAGTGCTTCACTTATATCTTTTTAGAGCACGGCGGTGGCTTTATTTTATAGAAATTATTGCACTCTCATGCTTCTCTTATATTATTTTGAGAGTCTCTCAAAACAGCATGGTAATTTGCTTTGGTTATGAATTTAGTCCTAATATGATAGACATCCAAGAGGGATATAATAAAAACTTTCATATAAAGTGCATTGAATACTATGAGAAGTTTGATTCCTTATGATTGTTTTGAGATATAAAGATGGTGATGTTAGAGTCAAGCTAGTGAGTAATTGTGAATTGGAGAAATACTTGAGTTAAGGTTTGTGAGTCCCGTAGCATGCACGTATGGTGAACCGTTATTTAACGAAGTTGGAGCATGAGATATTTTTTGATTGTCTTCTTTATGAGTGGCGGTCGGGGATGAGCGATGGTCTTTTCCTACCAATCTATCCCCCTAGGAGCATGCGTGTAGTACTTTGTTTCGATGACTAATAGATTTTTGCAATAAGTATGTGAGTTCTTTATGACTAATGTTGAGTCCATGGATTATACGCACTCTCACCCTTCCACCTTTGCTAGCCTCTCTAGTGCCGCGCAACTTTTGCCGGTACCATACACCCACCATATACCTTCCTCAAAACAGCCACCATACCATCCTATTATGGCATTTCCATAGCCATTCCGAGATATATTGCCATGCAATTTTCCACCATTCCGTTTTATTATGACACGCTTCATCATTGTCATATTGCTTTGCATGATCATGTAGTTGACATCGTATTTGATGCAAAGCCACATTTCATAATTCTTTCATACATGTCACTCTTGATTCATTGCACATCCCGGTACACTGTCGGAGGCATTCATATAGAGTCATATTTTTTTCTAAGTATCGAGTTGTAATTCTTGAGTTGTAAGTAAATAAAAGTGTGATGATCTTCATTATTAGAGCATTGTCCCATGTGAGGAAATAAAAAAAAGGAGGCCAAAGAAGCCAAACCAAAAGAAAAAAAAATAAAAAAAGTGAGAGAAAAAGAGAGAAGGGGCAATGCTACTATCCTTTTTCCACACTTGTGCTTCGAAGTAGCACCATGATCTTCATGATAGAGAGTCTCCTATTTTGTCACTTTCATATACTAGTGGGAAATTTTCATTATAGAACTGGGCTTGTATATTCCAACTATGGGCTTCCTCAAATTGCCCTAGGTCTTCATGAGCAAGCAAGTTGGATGCACACCCACTTAGTTTTCTTGTGAGCTTTCATACACTTATAGCTCTAGTGCATCCGTTGCATGGCAATCCCTACTCACTCACATTGATATCTATTGATGGGCATATCCATAGCCCGTTAATACGCCTAGTTGATGTGAGTCTATCTCCTTTTTTGTCTTCTCCACAACCACCATATTCTATTCCACCTATAGTGCTATGTCCATGGCTCACGCTCATGTGTTGCGTGAAAGTTGAAAAAGTTTGAGAACACTAAAAGTATGAAACAATTGCTTGGCTTGTCATCGGGGTTGTGCATGATTTGAATATTTTGTGTGATGAAGATGGAGCATAGCCAGACTATATGATTTTGTAGGGATAAGCTTTCTTTGGCCATGTTATTTTGAGAAGACATAATTGCCTTGTTAGTATGCTTGAAGTATTATTGTTTTTATGTCAATATTAAACTTTTGTTTTGAATCTGAACATTCCTGCCACAATAAAGAAAATTACATGGATAAATATGTTAGGTAGCATTCCACATCAAAAATTCTATTTTTATCATTTACCTACTTGAGGACGAGCTGGAATTAAGCTTGGGGATGCTTGATACGTCTCCAACGTATCTATAATTTTTTATTGTTCCATGCTATTATATTATCTGTTTTGGATGTTTTATATGCATTAATATGCTATTTTATATTATTTTTGGGATTAACCTATTAACCTAGAACCCAGTGCCAGTTTCTATTTTTTCTTGTTATTTAGCTTTGTGGGAAAGGAATACCAAACGGAGTCCAAACGGAATAAAACCTTCGCGATGATTTTTCTTGGACTAGAAGACACCCAGGAGACTTGGAGATGAAGTCGGAGGAGCCATGAGGCGGCCACAAGGGTGGAGGGCGCGCCCAGGGGGGTAGGGCATGCCCTTGTGGGCCCCCGTGACTCCCCTTACCTAATTCTTTCGCCTATATATTCACATATGTTCCCAAACCACCAGAGGCATCCACGAAAACACTTTTCCACCGCCGCAACCTTCTGTACCCGTGAGATCCCATCTAGGGACCTTTTCTGGCACCCTGCTGGAGGGGGATTCGATCACGGAGGGCTTCTACATCAACTCTATTGCCCTTACAATGAAGCGTGAGTAGTTTACATTAGACCTACGGGTCCATAGCTAGTAGCTAGATGGCTTCTTCTCTCTCTTTGATTATCAATACCATGTTCTCCTTGTTGTTCTTGGAGATCTATCCGGTGTAATATTCTTTTGCGGTGTGTTTGTCGAGATCCGATGAATTGTGGATTTGTGATCAGCTTATCTATGAATATTATTTGAATCTTCTCTGAATTCTTATGTGCATGATTTGATATCTTTGTAATTCTCCTCGAATTATCGGTTTGGTTTGGCCAACTAGATTGGTTTTTCTTGCAATGAGAGAAGCGCTTAGCTTTGGGTTCAATCTTGCGGTGTCCTTTCCCAGTGACAGTAGGGGTAGCAAGGCACGTATTGTATTGTTGCCATCGAGGATAAAAAGATGGGGTTTACATTATATTGCTTGAGTTTATTCCTCTACATCATGTCATCTTACTTAATGCGTTACTCTGTTCTTCATGAACTTAATACTCTAGATGCAGGCAGGAGTCGGTCGATGTGTGGAGTAATAGTAGTAGATGCAGAATCATTTCGGTCTACTTGACACAGACGTGATGCCTATATTTCATAATCATTGCCTTAGATATCGTCATAACTTTGCGCTTTTCTATCAATTGCTCGACAGTAATTTGTTCACCCACCATTTTATTTGCTATCTTGAGAGAAGCCTCTAGTGAAACCTATGGCCCCCGGGTCTATTTTCCATCATATAAGTTTCCAATCTACTATTTTCAATCTTTTACTTTACGATCAATAAACCAAAAAACCCAAAAATATTTACTTTATCTTTTGTTTAGTTTTACCTATCTCTACCAGATCTCACTTTTGCAAGTAACCATGAAGGGATTGACAAACCCTTTATCGCGTTGGGTGCAAGTTGTTTGATTGTTTGTGTAGGTGCTAGGTGATTTGTGCGTTGTCTCCTACTGGATTGATACCTTGGTTCTCTAACTGAGGGAAATACTTGTCTCTACTTTGCTGCATCACCCTTTCCTCTTCAAGGGAAAAACCAACGCAAGCTCAAGAAGTAGCAAGTATCATATCATGATACCGTATCATATTAAATGATGTGCTACTTTGTGTCATGCATGGTAATAAATGTAGTCATCTATGATACCAATATATCATACTAGGCATTACGGATGTAGTATCATACACTAGTATCGTATGCATGATACTAGTACATGATACTCTCCATTACAACCAGCATAAGGCTCAATTTCAAAATCTCTCCAACCAAGGTAGACGGTGAGTGGTGGAATTAATTTCGTAGTTTGCAAAAGTACTTAATTAGTACGCTCGTTTTCTCAAAATGTTATGTTTACCGATGCATTAATTACAACGAATGCGTGCATGACCACTAAATTTCCATGAACTTCTACATGCATTGGTGAGTTTTCTCTTGATACTACTTGCATCGGGTGATTTAATGCACCTCGAAATCCAAACATGTGATGGTAAGTACTAGTAGAATTGAGACTTATAAAACGTAAAAACGAATTTTTTTAGTTGAGCCCTATAAACCAGAAAGGACGGAGTAGTATGTAGTACTACCTCCATAGTGGGTACGTACTCCGTAAAATCAGATTTTCCCAAAGGGTGTGACTAGGTCTTAGTCGACTGAGATCTAATCAAGTCTAAGTCAAGTGATATAGTATGTATGAAGAAAAAAGAAAAACTGGAAATAATTTTTTGCATGAACCTCCATGCAAAATCACAGAAAAATACTATCGACTGAGACATAACGAAGTCTAAGTCGACTAAGACTTAGCAAAACTGTTTCCCAAAACTAAGTCGCTCAACCTTTATTTGCTTGTTTCCCTTCTTGCCTCGTTGCCTCGAACAGACTATGCCAAACTCCCCTGCCTCCCGCACGGGAAAAGACCCGCCCTCGCCTTTTTTAGTCCGGGTTTGTATCGATGGATCGCGCGAAGCAGCAAAAACCAAGCCGTGTCTTGTACTCCTCCGTCGTACTAAAAGACTGGCGACGCTCGCTTTCATGAATTCTGTACTTCCTCTCGCCGACATGTGGGACATATAGCAACCAGGTTGATGTGTCATGCACCAAATAACAGTGCAGAACAGCAAGGGGGACGCACCCCAATCGTAGCGCCCCAGTAGTAGTAATGAGCAATGAGACGTCAAATCACAATGCTGCACCTTTCCCACAGACGGACGAAGCAACCATTATTATTTCACACTTTGCTGAATCCGCTTCTCCATCATCTCCTTCAAGAAAACCATGTATTGCTTCTGCCATTATTCTGCCTCAAGAGGGACGCGCATCGCTGTCGGCGTTCTGGGAACCAGGGTACCCAGACTTGCCTGCCTGCGGCCCATGGTGTGGCACCTTCGCCGGCCTGGTACGGCCCACCTCCAAGACTACCAAGACAAGACCCTCGCGAGGCAGACGACGCCAAGACCTCCCGAGGGAGCGGCCTCCCTAGGCTGCCTCCTGAGGAGCGGAGATTCATATGCAGGTGCCCAAACCTAATGAGGTTGCAGTGATGCAAGCCATGACGACCAAGGCTAGGCGAGCGCCAGCGGGCGCACAGTAGACAGTTTCCTCTTTGGTGCTAAGGAGGCAAGCGTAGGCGTGGGTTCCCAAGGACTCAGGCAAAGGTTTCCATTCTTGTGTAATGAGACCAAGACCACCAGGACGGCAGGACGGATGTCATCACCGAGCCCACCGCAGCGTCATGCCAGAAGCTTTGCAGGCGAAGACCACCTTTCGCCAGGATAAGATGTACTACTTGTCCCCTTTCAAATTGGCCGTTGTGGAATCCCTTGCCGCCTACGTTTTGGGAAGAGGACCAAGGCCACTATAAATATAGGCTAGCCACCACCGTAGAGCAGGACGAACCCCTCGGGATCGGATCCTTTCCACCCTCACCAGAGCAGACCTCGCGAGGTTGTTCATCCCTTGTACTTGTTCATCCTCAGCCCATCGTGAGGCAAATCCACCACAAAGCAGGAGTAGGGTCTTACACCGCAAGGTGGCCCGAACCTGGGTAAACTGTCGTGTTCACCTTCTTCCTTGTTCCTCGAGCTAGGCCGTAGGGCGACGAGCTGGTTGGCTGAATAGGTTGAGTCCTTCGCACACGCCCCAGAGTTCGAACCTTTCTTGGGTCTGCGGAGCCCTGAATCCTCCATTTGGCACCCCAGGTAGGGGCATGTCGAAGCCTCTCCTCCACCGTTGCTCCGCCGCCGTTCCGTCGTTCCTATGGCCGACGCTCGCCGTGTCCGTGCCGAGTGTCGGGCCGCTCGTGTCGCCCAGACGGCTCCCGCGGGCAACGGCGCTCCTCGCCGCTCTGCCTCCCTGGTGGCTAACGCCGCCAACGACCCTGCTGCTCGCGAACAGCAGGACTCGTCGCTGCCACCGTCTGTGCGGCGCGATGGCCGCACCGCGACCCCATCACCAACTCCGGCCGCGGCATCATCTTCTCACGTTTGTCACGGGCCGGCGAACGCGCAGGCTGTGCTGCTCATGGCGCGTGGGCTTCTACGCTATCGTCCGGCCAACGACCTCTACGACGACTGGCTCGCCCGCATCGCCGAGCTCGTCAACGCCGCCGGTGAGGCCCCTGCACCATCCCGTTCACCGACGTCCTCCGCCGTCCCTGGCGGGCCACGTGGCTCACGGCGCGCCTCTTCCTCCTCCTCTGCACGGCGCGGACCCCGAGCCTAAGCATGACGCACCCCAGCGCGACCCGCCGCGCAGAGCGCCGACACGCGATGAAGAAAGCTGCCAGGTGGTGCAGTGGCCCCAAGGAGAAGCGCGTGCGCTTCCAGCGCCGCTGCGTCAAGACCGCATGCCGCCGGAGGAGGTGGCGCGTGGGCGACAAGATCAAGCTCCCCCCATGCGATCGGTACCTGTGAGTGCGGCACGCTGCCGTGCTTTCACCCCGGAGCTACGCCGCGTCATTTGGCCCGGCAAGTTCAACTCGGATCTGCCTCCACGCTTCGACAGCACCCTCGATCCCGCTGAGTTCCTCCAGCTCTACGAGCTAAGCATCGAGGCGGTGAACAGCAATGACAAGGTCATGGCGAACTAGTTCCCCATGGCCCTCAAGGATGGCGCGCATTCTTGGCTCCTGAACCTCCCGGTGGGGTCGATCTCCTCCTGGGATGAGCTAGGCGAGCGCTTCATCGCCAACTTCCGGGGCACTCGGCGGCGGTCGAGAACTCAGATGGCAAGGATGCCATCCTGCCTCCTGAGGCCATCCCCAAGAAGAAGAAGCAGCTCCTCCCAAAGGGCCGTCAGGGGGCTGGGGCGCCCGACGGTCATACCTCAGGCCTCGAGCCCTCTGCTGGGGCGTCTTTCCCACTCGCATAGGAAGGCACGCCTAGCGCCGCTATCGGGACGGACTCGGGGGCTCTCATCTGGAGGGCCTCTGACCTGACCAGCGTCACGAGGGAGGCGTTCGGGCACCACGTGGGGGCGTGCTTTGGCGCGCGCCTCTGTGAGCAAGGTGCAAGGCATGGGGCGCCAAGCGCTCAGGAGTTCATCACCAAGGCAATCAAGGAGCTTCGGGAGGCGTGAGCCATGTGATACGTCCATTTTGCATCATGCTTTTATGTTGATATTTATTGCATTATGGGCTGTTATTACACATTATGGCACAATACTTATGCCTTTACTCTCTTATTTTACAAGGTTTACATGAAGAGGGAGAATGCCGGCAGCTGGAATTCTGGGCTGGAAAAGGAGCAAATATTAGAGACCTATTCTGCACAACTCCAAAAGTCCCGAAACTTCACGGAGAATCATTTTGGAATTAATAAAAAATATTGGGCGAAGAAAGCACCAAAGGGGGGCCACCAGCCATCCACAAGGGTGGAGGGCGCGCCCTACCACCCTGGGCGCACCCCTTGCCTTGTGGACCACCTGGCAGGCCCCCGATGCCCATCTTCTGCTATATGGTGTGTTTTGACCTGGAAAAAATCAGAAGGAAGCTTTCAGGAAGAAGCGCCGCCATCTCGAGGCGAAACTTGGGCAGAACCAATCTAGGGCTCCGGTGGAGCTGTTCTGCCGGGGAAACTTACCTCCGGGAGGGGGAAATCGAAGCCATCGTCATCACCAGCGATCCTTTCATCGAGAGGGGATCAATCTCCATCAACATCTTCACCAGCACCGTCTCCTCTCAAACCCTAGTTCATCTCTTGCATCCGAGCTTTGTCTCAAAACCTCAGATTGGTACCTGTGGGTTGCTAGTAGTGTTGATTACTCCTTGTAGTTGATGCTAGTTGGTTTACTCGGTGGAAGATCATATGTTCAGATCCTTAATGATAATTAATACTCCTCTGATTATGAACATCAATATGCTTTGTGAGCAGTTTCGTTTGTTCCTGAGGACATGGGAGAAGTCTAGTTATAAGTAATCATGTGAATTTGGTATTCGTTTGATATTTTGATGAGATGTATGTTGTCTTTCCTCTAGTGGTGTTATGTGAATGTCAACTACATGACACTTCACCATGATTTGGGCCTAGAGGAAGGCATTGGGAAGTAATTAGTAGATGATGGGTTGCTAGAGTGACAGAAGCTTAAACTCTAGTTTATGCGTTGCTTCGTAAGGGGCTGATTTGGATCCATATGTTTCATGCTATGGTTAGATTTATCTTAATTTTTCTTTCGTAGTTGCGGATGCTTGCAAGAGGGGTTAATCATAAGTGGGAGGATTGTCCAAGGAAGGGCAGCACCCAAGCACCGGTCCACCCACATATCAAATTATCAAAGTAACGAACGCGGATCATATGAGCATGATGAAAACTAACTTGACAACAATTCCCATGTGTCCTCGGGAGCGCTTTGCTTTATATAAGAGTTCGTCCAGGCTTGTCCTTTGCTACAAAAAGGATTGGGACACCTTGCTGCACCTTAGTTACTTTTGTTACTTGTTACCCATTACGAATTATCTTATCATACAACTATATGTTACCGATAATTTCAGTGCTTGCAGAGAATACCTTACTGAAAACCGCTTGTCATTTCCTTCTGCTCCTCGTTGGGTTCGACACTCTTACTTATCGAAAGGACTACGATAGATCCCCTATACTTGTGGGTCATCAAGAATCTTTTCTGGCGCCGTTTTCGGGGAGTGAAGCACCTTTGGTAAGTGGAAATTGGTAAGGAAACATTTATATAGTGTGCTGAAATTTACTGTTACTTTTTACTACGGAAAATAATCCTTTGAGGGTTTTTTTTGGGGTATCTTCACCCCGACCGAAAGAGCAAAGAGTTGCTCCTCAACCTACTGCACCTACTGAAAATATTTATTATGAAATTCCTTCGGGTATGATAGAGAAACTGCTAGATAATCCTTATACAGGAGATGGAACACTACATCCTGATATGCATCTAATCTATGTGGATGAAGTTTTTGGATTATTTAAGCTTGCAGGTTTGCCTGGGGATGAAGTCAAGAAGAAGGTTTTCCCTTTATCTTTGAAGGAGAAGGCATTGACATGGTATAGGCTATGTGATGATATTGGATCATGGAACTACAATCGATTGAAATTGGAATTTCATCAGAAGTTTTATCCTATGCATCTGGTTCATCGTGATCGGAATTATATTTATAATTTTTGGCCTCGTGAAGGAGAAAGTATCGCTCAAGCTTGGGGGAGGCTTAAGTCAATGTTATATTCATGCCCCAATCATGAGCTCTTAAGAGAAATTATTATTCAAAAAATGTATGCTCGGCTTTCTCATAATGATCGATCCATGCTCGATACTTCTTGCACTGGTTCTTTTATGAAGAAGGATATTGAATTCAAATGGGATTTATTGGAAATAATTAAACACAACTCTGAAGATTGGGAACTCGACAAAGGTAATGAGTCAGGTATAAACCTTAAGTTTGATTGTGTTAAATCTTTTATGGATACCGATGCTTTTCATGATTTTAGCACTAAATATGGACTTGACTTTGAGATAGTAGCTTCTTTCTGTGAATCATTTGCTACTCATGTTGATCTCCCTAAGGAGAAGTGGTTTAAATATCATCCTCCCATTGATGCTAAAGTAGTTGAACCTATTAAAGTTGAATAAGAAACTATTGCTTATAATGTTGATCCTATTGTTCCTACTGCTTATATTGAGAAACCACCTTTTCCTGTTAGAATAAAGGATCATGCTAAAGCTTCAACTGTGGTTCGTAAGAGTTATACTAGAACACCTACACCCCCTAAACAAATTAAATTTGAACCTAGCATTGCTATGGTTAAAGATCTCTTGGTTGATAATATTGATGGGCATGTTATTTATTTCTGTGATGAAGCTGCTAGAATTGCTAAACCCGATATTAAAGATAAACATAGACCTGTTGTTGGCATGCCTGTTGTTTCTGTTAAAATAGGAGATCATTGTTATCATGGCTTATGTGATGTGGGTGCTAGTGTGAGTGCAATTCCTTTTACTTTATATAAAGAAATTATGAATGATATTGCACCTGCTAAGATAGAGGATATTGATGTTACTATTAAGCTTGCCAATAGAGATACTATATCACCAATTGGGATTGTTAGAGATGTTGAAGTCTTGTGTGGGAAAATAAAATACCCTACTAATTTTCTTGTTCTTGCTTCCCCACAAGATGACTTTTGTCCCATTATATTTTGTAGACCTTTCTTGAATACCGTGCTAAGATAGACTGCGAGAAAGATATTGTTACTGTTGGTTTAGGGGATATGTCTCATGATTTTAATTTCTGGAAATTTCGTAGACAACCCCATGATAAAGAATTGCCTAATAAGGATGAAATTATTGGTCTTGCTTCTATTGTCGTGCCTCCTACTAATCCCTTAGAACAATATTTGCTAGACCATGAAAATGATATGTTCATGAATGAAAGAAGGGAAATAGATGAAATATTCTTTAATCAAGGGCCTATTTTGAAACATAACTTGCCTGTTGAAATCCTTGGGGATCCTCCTCCACACAAGGAAGATCCCATGTTTGAGCTTAAACAATTACCTGGTACTTTGAAATATGCTTATCTTGATGAAAAGAAGATATATCCTGTTATTATTAGTGCTAACCTTTCAGAGCATGAAGAAAAGAAATTATTGAAAACTCTGAAGAAGCACCGTGCCACTATTGGATATACTCTTGATGATCTTAAGGGCATTAGTCCCACTCTATGTCAGCACAAAATTAACCAGTTGTTGATCACCAACGATGGTTAAATCCTAAGATGAAAAAAGTGGTAAGAAATGAAATACTAAAGCTTCTGGAGGCAGGTATAGTTTATCCTATTGCTGATAGCAGATGGGTAAGTCCCGTTCATTGTGTCCCTAAGAAGGGAGGTATTACTGTTGTTCCAAATGATAAGAATGAATTGATTCCACAAAGAATTGTTACAGGTTATAGAATGGTAATTGATTTTCACAAATTAAATAAAGCTACTAGAAAAGATCATTACCCTCTACCTTTTATTGATTAAATGCTAGAAAGTCTATCCAAACATGCACATTTTTGCTTTCTAGATGGTTATTCTGGTTTTTCTCAAATACCTGTGTCAAAAGATGATCAGGAAAAGACCACTTTTACTTGCCCTTTCGGTACCTTTGCTTATAGACGTATGCCTTTTGGTTTATGCAATGCACCTGCTACCTTTCAAAGATGTATGACTGCTATATTCTCTGATTTTTGTGAAAAGATTGTTGAGGTTTTCATGGATGATTTCTCCATTTACGGAACTTCTTTTGATGATTGCTTAAGCAACCTTGATCAAGTTTTGCAGAGATGTGAAGAAACTAATCTTGTCTTGAATTGGGAGAAGTGCCACTTTATGGTTAATGAAGGTATTGTCTTGGGGCATAAAATTTCTGAAAGTGGTATTGAAGTTGATAAAGCTAAAGTAGATGCTATTGAAAAGATGCCGTGTCCTAAAGATATCAAAGGTATAAGAAGTTTCCTTGGTCATGCTGGTTTCTATAGGAGGTTTATTAAAGACTTCTCTAAAATTTCTAGGCCTCTCACCAATCTCTTGCAAAAAGATGTTCCTTTTGTTTTTGATGATGATTGTGTAGAAGCATTTGAAATACTTAAGAAAGCCTTGATTTTAGCACCTATTGTTCAACCGCCTGATTGGAATTTACCCTTTGAAATTATGTGTGATGCTAGTGATTATGCTGTTGGTGCTGTTATAGGGCAAAGAGTTGATAAGAAGTTGAATGTTATTCATTATGCTAGTAAAACTCTAGACAATGCCCAGAGAAATTATGCTACTACTGAAAAAGAATTTCTAGCAGTTGTCTTTGCTTGTGATAAGTTCAGATCTTATATTGTTGATTCCAAGGTAATTGTTCACACTTATCATGCTGCTATTAAATATCTTATGGAAAAGAAAGATGCCAAACCTAGACTTATTAGATGGGTTCTCTTGCTACAAGAATTTGATTTGCATATTATTGATAGAAAGGGAGCTGAGAACCCCGTTGCAGACAACTTGTCTAGGTTAGAAAATGTTCTTGATGACCCACTGCCTATTGATGATAACTTTCCTGATGAACAATTAGCTGTCATAAATGCTTCTCGTAATACTCCGTGGTATGCTGATTACATTGTTGCTAAATTTATACCACCTAGTTTCACATACCAGCAAAAGAAAAAGTTTTTCTATGATTTAAGACATTACTTTTGGGATGACCCACACCTTTATAAAGAAGGAGTAGATGATGTTATTAGACGTTGTGTACCTGAGCATGAACAGGAACATATCCTACGCAAGTGCCACTCCGAGTCTTACGGAGGACACCACGCTGGAGATAGAACTGCACACAAGGTATTACCATCCGGTTTTTATTGGCCTACTCTCTTCAAGGATGCTCGTAAGTTTGTCTTGTCTTGTGATGAATGTCAAAGAATTGGTAATATTAGTAGACGTCAGGAAATGCCTATGAATTATTCACTCGTTATTGAACCATTTGATGTTTGGGGCTTTGATTATATGGGACCTTTTCCTTCCTCTAATGGGTATACACATATTTTAGTTGCTGTTGATTACGTTACTAAGTGGGTAGAAGCTATTCCAACTAGTAGTGCTGATCATAACACTTCTATTAAGATGCTTAAAGAAGTTATTTTTCTGAGGTTTGGAGTCCCTAGATATTTGTTGACTAATGGTGGTTCACATTTTATTCATGGTGCTTTCGGTAAAATGCTTGCTAAATATGATGTTAACCATAGAATTGCATCTCCATATCATCCTCAGTCTAGCGGTCAAGTAGAATTGAGCAATAGAGAGATTAAATTGATTTTGCAAAAGACTGTTAATAGATCTAGAAAGAATTGGTCTAAGAAACTTGATGATGCATTATGGGCTTATAGAGCTGCTTATAAAAACCCAATGGGTATGTCTCCATATAAAATGGTCTATGGAAAGGCTTATCACTTACCTCTTGAACTAGAACACAAAGCTTATTGGGCAATCAAAGAGCTCAACTATGATTTCAAACTTGCCAGTGAGAAGAGGTTATTTGACATTAGCTCGCTTGATGAATGGAGAACCCAAGCCTATGAGAATGCCAAGTTGTTTGAAGAAAAAGTTAAAAGATGGCATGACAAAAGGATACAAAAGCGTGAGTTTAATGTAGGTGATCATGTTTTGCTATACAACTCTCGTTTAAGATTTTTTACAGGAAAGCTTCTCTCTAAATGGGAAGGTCCTTACATTATCAAGGAGGTCTATCATTCCGGTGCCATAAAAATCAACAACGCCGAAGGCACAAACCCGAAGGTGGTAAACGGTCAAATAATCAAACATTGAGACCAATATAATTGACACCATAACACCGGAGGAGTACATAAGGGACACTTTCCAGAACGTTTTAGACTCCGAAAAGGAATAGGTATGTGGTGCGGTAAGTAAACCGACCCCAAAACGTTTCCAATGATAATTTTTCTCTGTTTTGGAATATTTAAAAAATTAGGAAAATTAAAAGTAGTCCGAAAGTTGCACGAGGAGACCACAAGGGTGGAGGGCGCGCCCTACCCCCCTGGGCGTGCCCCCTGCCTTGTGGCCACCTCGTGTGCCCTCCGGACTCCGTTTTCTTGCACAATACTTCTTTTGGTCAGTAAAAATTCATTATATAATCTAGCGAAGGTTTTGACCACCGTACCACGGCAATATCTCCTGTTCTTGTTTCGAGCTATTTTTCTGACAGATCCAAATCGCCATGACATCTCCAAGCCCAGATCTATGACCTGCAGAACCAAAACTGTGACTATGAATATAGATTTAAGAGGATGAGTTTGGCTGCAGATTTGAGGATCCCGGAGACTCGTTCATTTTTTTTACGATGGTGAACCTATGCCTTGGAAGACGGAGGATAAAATTTCTTCATCAACAACTCCACCATCACCGCCTCCGAAGAAAGAAACATAAATACATGGGTATGGGCACTCCCCTTGGCAACTGCCAAGCTTGGGGGAGGTGCCCCGGTAACGTATCACACCATCACACCTTTACTTTTATCGTTTTTCTTAGTTCAATCCTTTTGGTTATATTTTGATCTAGTAGAATAAAGTTTTAGTATGATCTAGCTTTCAGTTTTGCTTTATGTTCCCTCTTTGTAATCGAGTCCGTGAGGTATATATAATAAAGAGTAGTTTTGAGTTGAGGGCTTTGCTTTCTTGCTATGATCTTGAGGGAATAAAAATAAGAGAAAGAAATAAAAGGAAATAAAGAGATCATATATTTATCTTATGGAGAGTAATGACTTCACATATAAAGAGTATGATGAAAAAAATTTGTTGGGAGTTGACAAACATAGTTTTGGTCATTGTTGCAATTAATAGGAAGTAATAAAGAAAGAGAGGTTTCACATACAAATATACTATCTTGGACATCTTTTGTGATTGTGAGCATTCATTAAAATATGACATGCTAAAAAGTTGATGTTGGACAAGGAAGACAACATAATGGGTTATGTTTTCTTATATCCGAATAGAAGTTATATTGTCATGGATCCTCCAACATGTTGAGCTTGCTTTTCTCTCTTATGCTAGCCAAATCCTTTGCACCAAGTAGAGATACTACTTGTGCATCCAAACATCCCTAAACCCAGTTTTGCCATGAGAGTCCACCATACCTACCTATGGATTGAGTAAGATCCTTCAAGTAAGTTGTCATCGGTGCAAGAAAGAAAAATTGCTCTCTAAATATGTATGATCTATTAGTGTGAAGAAAATAAGCTTTATACGAACTTGTGATATAGAAGAAATAAAAGCGATGGACTGCACAATAAAGTTCTTTATCACAAGCGGCAATATAAAGTGACGTTCTTTTGCATTAAGATTTTGTACATCCAACCATAAAAGTGCATGACAACCTCTGCTTCCCTCTGCAAAGGGCCTATCTTTTACTTTTATCTTCTACCCTTATACAAGAGTCATGGTGATCTTCACCTTTCCTTTTTACACTTTTTCCTTTTGGCAAGCACTATGTGTTGGAGAGATCCAGATATATATACCCACTCAGATATTGGTTATCATAAAGTATTATTGTTGACGTTACCCTTGAGGTAAAAGGTTGGGAGGCAAAACTATAAGCCCTTATCTTTCTCTGTGTCTGATTGAAGCTTTGAACCCATAAGTATCGCGTGAGTGTTAGCAATTGTGAAAGACTAGATGATAGTTGAGTATGTGGACTTGCTGAAAAGCTCTTAAATTGACTCTTTCTGATGTTATGATAAATTGCAATTGCTTCAATGAACGAGATCATAGTTTGTTGGTTTTCAATGAAGTTCTTGATTCATACTTTACCTTGTGAATGAATTGTTACTTTGGCATAAGAAATTATATGACAATATATGTTGCTGTTCTAAAGATGATCATGATGCCATCATGTCAGTATTTTATTTTATCGAAACCTCTATCTCTAAACATGTGGACATATTTTTCGATTTCGGATTTCGCTTGAGGACAAGCGAGGTCTAAGCTTGGGGGAGTTGATACGTTCATTTTGCATCATGCTTTTATGTTGATATTTATTGCATTATGGGCTGTTATTACACATTATGGCACAATATGTATGCCTTTTCTCTCTTATTTTACATGGTTTACATGAAGAGGGAGAATGCCGGCAGCTGGAAAAGGAGCAAATATTAGAGACCTATTCTGCACAACTCCAAAAGTCCTCAAACTTCACGGAGAATCATTTTGGAATTAATAAAAAATATTGGGCAAAGAAAGCACCAGAGGGGGGCCACCAGCCATCCACAAGGGTGGAGGGCGCGCCCTACCCCCTGGGCGTGCCCCCCTGCCTTGTGGGCCACCTGGCAGGCCCCCGATGCCCATCTTCTGCTATATGGTGTGTTTTGACCTGGAAAAAATCAGAAGGAAGCTTTTGGGATGAAGCGCCGCCGTCTCGAGGCGAAACTTGTGCAGAACCAATCTAGGGCTCCGGCGGAGCTGTTCTGCCAGGGAAACTTCCCTCCGGGAGGGGGAAATCGAAGCCATCGTCATCACCAATGATCCTCTCATCGATAGGGGGTCAATCTCCATCAACATCTTCACCAGCACCATCTCCTCTCAAACCCTAGTTCATCTCTTGTATCCGATCTTTGTCTCAAAACCTCATATTGGTACCTGTGGGTTGCTAGTAGTGTTGATTACTTCTTGTAGTTAATGCTAGTTGGTTTACTCGGTGGAATATCATATGTTTTGATCCTTAATGATAATTAATACTCCTCTAATTATGAACATGAATATGCTTTGTGAGTAGTTACGTTTGTTCCTGAGGACATGGGAGAAGTCTTGTTATAAGTAATCATGTGAATTTGGTATTCATTCGATATTTTGATGAGATGTATGTTGTCTTTCCTCTAGTGGTGTTATGTGAACGTCGACTACATGACACTTCACCATGATTTGGGCCTAGATGAAGGCATTGGGAAGTAATAAGTAGATGATGGGTTGCTAGAGTGACAGAAGCTTAAACCCTAGTTTATGCGTTGCTTCGTAAGGGGCTGATTTGGATCCATATGTTTCATGCTATGGTTAGATTTATCTTAATTCTTCTTTCATAGTTGCAGTTGCTTGCAAGAGGGGTTAATCATAAGTGGGAGGCTTGTCCAAGGAAGGGCAGCACCCAAGCACCGGTCCACCCACATATCAAATTATCAAAGTAACGAACGTGAATCATATGAGCATGATGAAAACTAACTTGACAACAATTCCCATGTGTCCTCGGGAGCGCTTTGCTTTATATAAGAGTTCGTCAAGGCTTGTCCTTTGCTACAAAAAGGATTGGGCCACCTTGCTGCACCTTAGTTACTTTTGTTACTTGTTACCCGTTACGAATTATCTTATCATACAACTATCTGGTACCGATAATTTCAGTGCTTGCAGAGAATACCTTGCTGAAAACCGCTTGTCATTTCCTTCTGCTCCTCGTTGGGTTCGACACTCTTACTTATCGAAAGGACTACGATAGATCCCCTATACTTGTGGGTCATCACCATGCATGGCGAGCATCGCCCCTCGCCATCTAGTGCAGCTGCCGCCCATGACATGGGTGGCGAACTGCGCGTCTGCGTCAACATCCTAGGCCTCAACAGGGCTGCTTCGCAGGACCTCTTCTGGCCGTCCCGTGTCGGCCGGAGCAGGGGCTACCCCTGCAGCTACATCCGCATGCCGTTCGACCTGATGAACGTGGCCGCGTCGTACCAGCATCTCATGCAGGGAGCCTTGGCGGCTCATGAGGCCAGGCGCCAGGCGGTCCTGACCGAGGAGGTGACGGACCCTCGCGAGCCACCCGGACCTTCGGAGCCTCCCGGGGCTCAGGAGCCGGTCGGCTCGTGAGGAGCGATCTCTATAGTACACGTCTTTAGCTACTTCAACGCTTCTACAATGATGCCTCCAAGTGACTTTTTAGTTTGTTCAACTGAGGGCGCTCCTCGGGCTGCATCACCCTCAGGCAGAACTGGCTTTGCCTTCATGAGTTTCCTTAGTATCTCAACTGCATGTCCGGTGCTTCGTCACTATGATGTCGCTGTGCCCTCGTGAATCCGCCCGCGACCGTCTCATGATTAAGGACTGGCACAGCGTCTGTGCTCGGGTTCGTCCCTGCAGCGTCGACAAACCCAAGCAACCGAGCTCTGTCCCGCGGGCCAGATCTCGTGCGCGTCACCTCCCGTGGTCCTTGGTGCCTTGTTCTCGCATGAGCTAATCGCGTGTGGGCAAGTGCGGGCACACGGCCCCATTCATACAACCGTAGTTTGGCGCTTCGCCGCAGCGGGAGCCATGCGCCGGCTGTTTTTCCATGGGATCGTTGCATGAGAAAACTTGGCATGGCGTCTGTGCTCGGGTCCGTCCCTGCAGCGTCGATAAAACCAATGGCTGAGCTCTGTCTGGCGGCCCGGCCCCATTCACGTCACCTCCTGGGGTCATTGGTGTCCGGCCTTCTCATGCGATAACCTCCGGAGGGGCATTCGGCGCAGGAGCCCCCATCGCCCCACAGGTTTCTCACGCGCGCCCCGCGCTGCAAAAATCAGGCGCAACCCGCCTTGAGGTAGGGCCTCGTGAGTCCCATGCTAGCTCACGAGTGCCCAGATACACCTCCTCCAGTTCTGCCGTGCTAGCCACGTGTACGAACAGGGCTGTACACGCCCCAGAGTCTCCCCCAGCGGGAACTCCCACCCACGTACCAGTGGAAGCCCCATGCTCCGCGCTAGCGGACGACACGGTCGAGGAGCGACTATGCCCACGATAAAGTGGAAGCACCATGCTCTGCGCTGGTGAATAAACAACTGAGGGCGCCCTCACGGCCGCACCAACCTCAGGATAACCTCTCGGCTCTACGATCGGTAACACCCCACAGCTTCCCCCTTGGGATGATCGGGCGAGGGGGCTAGACACGGGGGATGTGCTTAGGCCCCGCCTGGCACACGCTACCCTACCAGGTCCGGGTACCTGTTCTTCTCGCGTTCCCCCCAGGTGAAAGCTGGTGGTCAAAGGTATATGAGGGCTGCTCGCATGTCAAGGGGGACTTCCTGAGCATCGTGACTCAGGGGCCTCACTAGTCACGTAGCCCCTCGCCCCTTGGTGTCGTCCTAGTGATCCGTACGCCCCAACGGCGGTTGAGGTACGCGTGGGGCTGGGCCCTGCCGATGCAGAGCGCGAAGTCCTACACCCCGGCATCCACGTTTCCTTCATGAGGGCTGCTCGCACGTCAAGGGGGACCTCCTGAGCATCACGACTCAGGGGCCTCACTAGTCACGTAGCCCCTCGCCCCTTGGTGTCATCTTGGTGATCCAGACGCCCCAACGGCTGTCGAGGTATGCGTGGGGCTGGGCCCTACCAACGCAGAGCACAAAAGCAAGCACGAAGGAAACTTGGCGCAATAAGGAAACCACGGGGTCCTAATAATTATTACAAGCACAGATTGTTCCACAAGCTTAAACGGAAGTCTTACGCCTCCACGAGGCATGGTAAATGTTGCAGGGTAAAACTAAGAAGGAATGCCACTGCCGCCACCTGCCCCGCTCGTTGGAAGCCCCTCGTCGACAACGCTGCCACCATCCTCACCGCTTTCGACTTCTGCTGCTGGAACCTCAGAGATGGGAACCTCCGGAGGCAGGATCATGAGCAACTTCGCCAACACCTCGCCACCGCGGAAGGATACCGCGCTACATGCCATGGGGCTCAACCCCTCCTAGGTACCCCCTCGGAGCCAGCCACTCTTTTCTCGCGCAAGTCGCTTGCATGTTAAAGGGGGGGCCTTTGAGCACCGCGCCTCAGAGGATCCTACCGGCCCTCGAGCCCTCACCCCTGGCCTTGACCATGGCATCGCGGCCTGGCATACCAGCGGCGGCCGAGCCTTGCTCGAGAGCCGGGTCCCGAGGACGTAGAGCGCCCTGACGCGCCGGAGAGATGGAGTCGGTAGGAGCCCTGCGGGGGGGCGCCATCAGGAGAAGGGCGCAGCCTAACATCGCACAAGAAGCTCGCCCTCGCGACAAGGAAACCACCGCAGGCTCACCAAGATAAGTCACTTCGCACACCCGGGCGGGAACCCCATAATCGGCGTTTCATCTCTCCTGATTTCGCTCAGGCAAGGGAACTCCCCTTTAAGTCCTTCGGGAGCCGCTTGCACGCCAAAGGGGACCTCCTGAGGATCGCGCCTCGGGGGCTCTTATCGGACCTCGGGCCGCTCACCTCCTGGCCTTGACCATGGCATCGTGACCTGGCATACCAGCGACGGCCGAAGCTTGCCTGGGGACTGGGTCCTGTCGGCGTAGAGCACTAAGCTACCACGAGAATAAAAAGGGGGAACCGTGCCCAAGTGAGAGACGCAAACACAACATAAGTTGGGGACGCTAACATTAAGGAAAAAGTGTCACGATCTTTACACACCCCCGCGGGGCTCTTCATGACTTTTGTGCAGGAATAAAACAAAAGGAAAGGACCTCCTGAGGATCGCGACCAAGGCGGTGTCGCCCATGATGCCTGGCCAGCGCCATTCCTCCCTCAAGCCCGAGTGAGGCGGCGCGGCGGCTCGTAGCTGTCGTCGTCGTTTAAGCTTGGTTTGGAGGAGGCATCGTTGCTGCTGGAGGAATCGCGGACAAGGCCAAGGGCAATTTCACCATGAGGGGCCTCGCCGATTTGCCAGCCTGTGAGCGGGTCGCCGTCTCGATCACCTCCCCTGCGGCAGCACTCCAGACGTCGAACGTCCTCTCCGAAGACCTTGAAGAAGAGCGTCAACGCCCCGTCAAGCGCCACGCGTCAGCCTGGCCCGCAGGCGATTGGGGCCCGTGGTGCTTCGCCCTTGCCCTTTGGCTTCGCCTCGAATCAAGTCGGAGCGCACCTTGGGCCTGGGGGCTACTGTCGGCGTTCTGGGAACCAGGGTACCCAAATTTGCCTGCCTGCGGCCCACGGCATGGCAGCTTCGACGGCCTGGTACGGCCCACCTCCAATACTACCAAGACAAGACACTCATGAGGGGCCAAGCCTCGCGAGGCAGACGATGCCAAGACCTCCAGAGGGAGCGGCCTCCCCAGGATGCCTCCTGAGGAGCGCAGATTCCTATGCAGGTGCCCAATCCTCATGAGGTTGCAGTGACGCAAGCCATGATGACCAAGGCCAGGCGAGCGCCAGCGGGCGTAGAGGAGACAGTTTCCTCTTTGGTGCTAAGGAGGCAAGCGCAGGCATGGGTTCCCGAGGACTCAGGCAAAGGTTTCCATTCCTGTGCAACGAGAACAAGACCACCAGGACGGCAGGACGGATGTCATCACCGAGCCCACCGCAGCGTCACGCCAGAAGCTTTGCAGGCGAAGACCACCTTTTATCAGGATAAGATGTACTACTTGTCCCCTTTCAAATTTGCCGTTGTGGAATCCCTTCCCGCCTACGTTTTGGGAAGAGGACCAAGGCCACTATAAATATAGGCTAGCCACCACCGTAGAGCAGGACGAACCCCCCGGGATCAGATCCTTTCCACCCTCACCAGAGCAGACCTCGAGAGGTTGTTCATCCCTTGTACTTGTTCATCCTCAGCCCCTCGTGAGGCAAATCCACCACAAAGCAGGAGTAGGGTCTTACACCGCAAGGTGGCCCGAACCTGGGTAAACTGTTGTGTTCACCTTCTTCCTTGTTCCTTGAGCTAGGCCGTAGGGCGACGAGCTGGTTGGCTGAATAGGTTGAGTCCTTCGCACACGCCCCAGAGTTCGAACCTTTCTTGGGTCTGCGAAGCCCTGAATCCGACGATCGCCTTGGTACATCATGACACGTGGGACCGCATGACAGGCCATGCTCCCCCGCCCACCGCTCGGTAAAATCACCTCATTTTTACTACTTCCTCCATCTCGGTTTACAGGGCATGCACGTCATTCTAGGTTGAGAATGTAACTAGCTATATATGTATTATATGTGATGAAAAATATATGTTTAGAAACTACATGCACTTAAGAATCCAATGATATACTTTTTGTGACATATAACTCATATTTAGTTAGTCAAATGGATGACCTAGAACTACGTGCATGCCCTATAAACTGAGACGGAGGAAGTAATCTAGATACTACTAGTATCTTTTTAGATCAATATAGTCGGGATTCACCAAGGAGCAAAACCAAGTGGTAGGCTGCTCGTGTCGCGTTGGCGTAGCAACTCAGCAGGGTCAGTCCACACACGAAATGGCGACACACTTACAGGACTCCTTTGGCCGACATGTGGCTCATCCACCATCTTGTTCCACGTGCATAAATGAGCGATGAGGGGTCAAATCACAAAGCCCCACCTTTCCCGCATTAAGCTGGATGGACGAAGCAACCATCATTTCACTCTAGGGCGCAAGAGCATAAAGAAAAAAGAAAACCAATGATGCGTGCGGCAGCTACCTAGGGCGCCCTAGGGTAGGAGCCTCCACTACAAATCCGCTTCTCCCTCATCCTCTTGAAGAAGACCAATGATGCGTGCGGTGGGTAGGGTTTGTAGGAGTACTACGGCGTGCGGGGTCACGCCGTAGTAAACGGGAGAGGGATTGAGTTTGAGTCGACGCCTTAATACGGGTGGGCCGCTCGGTTTTACGGGAATGAGGCAGCATTTTAGGTTCGGGGAGCAGTGGATATATACATACAAAAAATTGTGGACGTAGGTTCGACCGAAAGACAATGACGCATGGGCCCCGCATTTTGATATACCCGCGGCCGCGTGAAATTTGCTACTCAAAATAATGCATAAAAGTTCCTCCAAAAACATCTATAACTAATGGGAAGTGAATGTATGCTTAAAATGAAAATGTAATACAAAGAGAAAAAATGAATTGTAGTTAAAAGAATGACATTTCTAACAAAAATGTGAATGTGAACTACATATGTGTGCACGTGACCAACACATACATTGTCAATACAAAATCTAATGCAAGAAATAACTTATGAGTAACATGCACGAATTGATGACGTGGTGCTTGCATGCATAGAGTACAAAAACAATGTGATTTATGGCTTGCATGCATGACGTGTTCATGTTCCATAGTTGCATGTCTAGGAAAAAAGCTACTAGTGGTTTGTACTAGCTATTTAGGAATAGAAGATGTATATATGGAAGTAGTAGGGAAAGAGATGACATGTATCTCAATTCCTATGAGTAGGGATTGGAAAAGAGATGTCATCTGGTTCACATCATAGGAACTTTTCTATTGAATCTAGAGATGACATGTATCTCAATTCCTATGAGGAGGGATTAGAAAAGAGATGTCATTTGGTTCACATCATAGGAACTTTTCTATTGAATGTATGCTAATGTTTATTTTCCTTTGAAATTGTGGGAGTATAGGAATCCATTCATATGAACCAAGTGGCTCTAAAGCTATAAAAATGATATCATGTTTATTTTCCTTTGAAATGTGGAGTATATAAATCTATTCCTATGAACCAATTGGCTCTAAAGGAAAAAAATCCTATAAAAATCATATCATATAGAGTTCCTATGATATTCCTCCACACCAAAGGATGGTTGAAATTGCTGCAGGTGATACGACGGTATTTCTTTGTACACTCCTCCCCCATCTTTATAGTTACCTCTCGAAGATGAATGAAATGATATATACTGGGTATTCTATATGTGCATTTTGGTATACGAAAACTCGGTAAAAGTTTGCGAGGTTCGAATTTTCATTAAAGCTATATGCACTAGATTTTGGAACGGAGGGAGGAGCATAAGGCAGTTGCTAACACTGACGTGCAAGATTTGTGTGTCGGAGGAGTGGCTGTTCTGTTAAATGCCATGGCAAAACTGACACTGTCAGATGCCGATCTAACGGTTCTTACGGCGTTCGTTAGGAAACGGCTTGTGGCGAATGTTTGTCAGATATGATTTATGGACACATGCATTGCATTGATACGTGCCCCCTCTCTCTCACGCACACACGCACCCTCACGAGTCACAACTCTCCCGAGTCCTCTCGCAGCCACCGTCTATCTGTAGGTAGACGTCACACACATATGTGCTCTTCACACCCTACACTCAGAACTTCTAAAAAATAAAAGACGTCGCACACCTTTTATTTTAACTCACACGTCACACACTTATACTAATACTCTTGTGGCGAACGTTCTTTGGGCGTAGTATATTGTACTCTCACGAAGAGAAGCGGTGCACGCACGCACTAGTTCTCTCACACCCACTCGCGGGTACATGTAGGAGCGCATTTTTTTAAGCTAGGAGCGCATTTGTTTACAAAGAGGCATCCCAATTGACATTTTGACTAGTCTAGTTTTCAACTTGATGGAGGGTCGGGGACCGCACATGAATGATACAGTACATAGTGCGTCCTGGACGCGGTGATTTGATAGTGCGACCTAGAAGCGGTGGCACGTTATTGATCGAGTTTTATTTTTACTTGAACTTTAAATGAAAATAGTGGTTCGCGCGTATTCAATTTAATAACGGTTGCTACAACAAAATCACTCCACTATATATATAAGCAGGAGCCTCGGCGCTTGCTTTACTAGGGTTCCTCTCTTTCACTCTCTCATGCTCTACAGATCTAAGCAAGACATAGGTGGCCACACTCTCTCTCTGCTCACGGCTGGTCACAAATCCGGTCGGACCACCTCGGCTGGGGCAGGGGTGTAGGTGCATCATTCACGTGGTCGTCGGTGGCGAGGGAGGAGACCAACAGCTGCCCGCGCGTCCCGATCGGCGGCCGTGCCGTTCTCTCCGAGACAGCGCCAGCTCGGGAGGGCCTCTGACCCCTTCTTCCTTCCTGCGGTATTGTGTCCAAGATACAGCCTCCCGACGCCGTCTTTGCCACATCCCGATGACCCTAAGGTATATATTCCTTCGAAACCTGCCTTGCTTTATTGCCCTAGCTCCCCACATGGCTGCGTGTGGATCTTTTTCTACTTCCGTCGGCTGTTCCAAAGCCACCTAGACTTTTACTATTATTAGAGGTAAAGCTAGTTCATATAGTCGAATCTAAGAGTTGGTTCAAACAGGGAAGAAGGTGGGAAAGCTGTAGCATGAATCTAGGACTTGGTTCTAAGAGGAAACGGGGGAAAGTAGTAGATACTATCTACCCAACCGGTCTCTTGGTTGAAAAGGCGAAGAAAGCGGGGTGGATGGTGAAGGGTGGGGGGAAGTGGACCTGTCTCTTGGTCGAAAAAGGAAAGAAAGTGATGGGGTTGGGGGCAACGCATATGAGAACGAGCAGGTCTAGATTTCCTGTGCTCACATAGGAAAATGTCGCCGAGGAGATAAAAAATGGGACAAATGCAGACATGTTTCCTGAATGTTTGCCGCTCTTGGCAACCACATCTGACTCACCACTTTATGCCCCTGCTGTCCCTATGCCCATATCGGTATCGTTAATGTAAAATCACATGAAGCATTAAGCAGTGCCACCTAATGTCACTATTAAGTAATGGTCTAGTGCCATCGATAAATTGAAGCAATGCCACCTAATGTCACTATTAAGTAATGGTCTAGTGCCGTCGATAAATTGAAGCAATGACACCACCATTTTATGAAGTGCTTCCGTCTTGCTTTATTTCCCATTAATTGTGTTTTTGTAGTTACACTTAAATCTCACACCACTAACATTGCTTCATCCCAGTGGAACTGCACAAATTTGATTGCACATTTACTAACCATGTGCTACTCTCATGACAGTAACACTAATGCTATTGTTCTGCATGTTAATCTAGTGGCAGTGTTGATGTGATGTGATGCTACTTCTTACTTAATGGCACTTTCATATTGTCAATGTAGTGCCAATTATAACACAATAGATGCTGCTGTTAATCATATGCCACTGCAAATAACTGTCACTGTTTAAATAACCGTATTTCATATTTGCGCAAACAGGGATGTCTGTCTTCATATCATTTGTATCTGTGCAATCAAAAGTACACACCTTAGTTTTAGTAGAACTGCACAAAATTAGATGGCTATTCCTAGCTGCCGTCGTCTAACCTCCCGTATTCCAGGTATTCCTACATTGGTAGTAACTAGGTAGAATGACCAACGCAATCTAAAAGAAGCTGATTCGTACGTTTTACTTCCTGATTGCAGTGCAGGGACGAGCAAAAACAACTGCATCCTAGTCGGGAATGCACTTTCTCCCAATTCACGGATGGACAGAGGACTAGCTGGCACGGCTGCACGGAGTTTTTGGGACAGGTGCGTGGACAAGAGGCATTGTGGTCTGCTTATTTCTGCAAATAGCGGTGCTTAAATTTAGTGGAACTGCATAAGAAGTTCAGATGGTTAGTACACTACATGGTTCAGTTCAGCATTCCAACTAAGAACACAATTATAATTGGTTATTCTGGAATGAGAGAACCTAACCCTAGATGGTGGCAACAAGAAAAACTAGAGTGAACTCCAGGAAATTAAAGCCTGCCTAGGGAGGCCCTTTGCTCAGAGAAGCCTTGCTTGATTTTTCCTGATTTGTAAACCTTCTCACAACTTTGTCTTTTGCTGTGAACTAGTAAATGTTTGTTATGTTCTATGAATCATGGAGATGTATAAAATTGCTTAACTTATGCTTTTCAAGTATTTTATGAAGCCGAGTTTAATGTGAATGTTCCACATGAACGCTGGACTAGCGTGCGAACGTTTGGAATTTACACTGTGGCCTCAGTTAACTGGACGAACCACTGTAGCAAGATACGTAGTTGCTTATATGTCAGACAGCAGATTATTGATTGTTTGTTGGTCGATAGCCGACTTTTCTAGTGTTGAAGCGAGCTGAGCCAATGTGCCTTGTTTTGCACAACTGCTTACAAGTGGGGTAGCACCAACAGTGTTTACAAGTACTTAACCAGCCTTATGTACCCTATGTATACGTCGGCGCACAGTTCTCGAACAAGTACTCTATTTCATCAAACACACACTGCTCGTATGATAAACCATGACAACTTATGTCTTACCATGCCATATTACATGAAAAAACTAGTGAGGACGGATCTGTTTCGGCAACAATTAGGATGGTTCTCACATGATTCACGGGCACACAAAAGTAGCAGTAGTTCCCATAGACGGATTCAAATAGAGTACTAGCCCCAGAGGGCTCGATAATAGGCAAGGTTCGGATAATTAGACACAATCCAAACTACTTTCAAACACTAGCTAGGGCAATTATTTCATGCCTCGATCTAATTTGGGATGGACACAAGATGAACCTTGCCATGAACATCATCGAGGACGTCCGGCAGCAGCTCAATCCTGTGAACCTTCCTGAAGATAACCTTGTGGCCTTGCCACTCATAAACTTGTTTGTGGAGGCATGCCACGTCATCTTCCTGTGTAAGCTTGACAAGAACAGTATGCCTCACAAACGAAGGAGTAGCTTTGAACTTCTTGTGCTTCAATACACCCTGGACAACACGCCTGACAACAGGGAGGCTGGAATACATCTCGACTTTGGTATAAGTGCAAATGGCTTCCAGGATCCAACAACCTAAGAACTTTGTTTTCCTAGTGCGTATATTTAGGTCATCCGCCTCAGAGCGAGTGACATGTACAACCACACAATCCTTGTCTGCATCAAGGTTCTAATTGAAACCAAAATGAATTCTGAATTACTTTCCAATATAAAAAACACAAGTTATTTAAACCACTATGTAGAGTCAAAAGTATGCATGACAGGGAAGGTAGCATGGCATCGAAGCTAATAAAATTTTGCATTATTTATCACCACATACTTAGATGAAAAAACACAACCGAGATCAGCAAAGAAGAAAATCACCTTGGGCAACTCAGTGGGGAGGGGGGGACACATCCTCGAAGGGAGGAAACTGCTCCTGTAGGGCCATGGGGGTTGTAACCTCAAACGGGGCGTTGACCATCTCAGTAGTGGCCGTGAGCGTATCTGGGGTCGGCTCGGTGGCAGCCTCCATCTTCTTGGAGCTCTCTGTCTCATAGGGATCAGCCTCCCGTGTCTGCTCCAACATCGGTAGATCTTTGCCTGGTTCTCCTTGGTCCATCATGAAACTGACGAATGGGAGACAACTGAAAGGAAAACACAATATCAATGACAATGAAACAAAAAAGAGAGTGAGGATCGGTTACTGCTGTGCAAAAGTTCTTTTTTTTCTGAAAGAAAATATACCAACATCACGGATCCGCTTACCTTCCCTTTGTTGGGAGAGAAGAACAATGGCAGATGCGAGTGTTGGCTTTCTTGAAGACGGTGAGGGAGAAGGGGATTCAACGAAGAGTGAAATAATGGTTGCTTCGTCCGTCAAACTTAGACTGTGGGGAGGTGGGGTTTTGTGATATGACGGCTCGTTACTGCCGCGCTATGACCGGGGTGTCTCTCCGCCTGCATACCGCCTTCTAATTTGGTAGATGGCATTTGGGCCCGCGCGCTGCATGGCCCGCATGTCGGTGAACCAAAGTAAAACGGCATTCAGTAGAGGGAGACATTTCGATGACCTCGGAGGAGCCAGAAGCGGTAGTGTATCCACTGTACTAGTAGTAATTGTTTTTCTGGGTAGCTGTAGAGTGTCTCCACTGTACTAGTAGTAATTGTTTCTCTGGGCCCAAGACAAAACAGCCCATCCACCCTAGTAAATAATAAAATCAATTCAAAAGCCCATATATTTACTTAATGAGAGGCGCTACCTAGCACACCGCCCCCCAAAAAAACCTTGGTGCTCCTCTTCCTCCTCACTCCCACTCACCTCACTTCAGCTCGATCCACTCGTACCCCCAAATTCCTCACCTCACTCCTACAGAAAATCCCAGCTCCCCTTCTTCCTCACTACTACAGAAAACCCCAGCTCCCCTTCTTCTTCACTCACACTACAACTAGGCTCGTCAATCGTTACTCTGCTCAAATATGTGAGCTCGACGCGATGCCCTCGAGGAAAATGGAGTCGGCTGACCCCAGCGCCAAGAAGATGCGGCTCCTGCTAGCGGCGACGCCTGTTGTAGATCCCGCACCCGGCAGCGCGGGGAGAAGCGGCGAGCCCGCCCCCACTGGATCCCAGGAAGCCGTAGAATCTCGGGTGGACCGCATTAGCGAGCTCCCGGACGCCATCCTTGGGGAGATCATCTCACTTCTCCTCACCAAGGATTGCTGCCGCACCCAAGTCCTCTCAACTCGGTGGTGCCCTCTATAGTGCGCCGCGCCCCTTAATCTCGACTGTTGTCAGCTATATCTCTTTAATGATTTTGAACTCCCCAGAGCCATCATCTCCTCCCACCAGGGTTTCGTTCAAAGCCTCTGCATCCCGTCATGCTACCTAAGCAAGCATAGCATGCCCTGCACAGTGGACGCCTGGCTGAAATCCCCTGAATTCACAGAACTACAGCTGCTTGAGTTCTACTATTCCCCAGGAAATCACCTACCAGATACCGAACGCCATGTACTTGTGCCCTCAGCACCGATGTCCATCTCACAGTTTTCCTCCTCTCTCCACACCGCCACCTTGGCGATGTGCTACCTACCAGACAATCTGGTACTAAACCTTCGACTCCCATTTCTCAAAAAACTTTCACTTGTGCGGGTTCGTATATCGGAGGCCTCATTGCACAGCATCATCCACTCTAGTTGCCCTGCCTTGGAGTGCTTGGTGCTTGTTTTCACAGTTAGAATCGGTTGTCTCCAAATAAAGTCGCCTAACCTTGTAAGAATTGGAATTTCTTTTGATGGAAGGCAGCTCATCATCGAAGATGCCCCTTCACTTAAAAGGTTGATTCTTGATTCTAGTTATTCACCGTCGCAAATAACTATCGTCTCTGCGCCTAAACTGGAGACCTTGGGTGTAATACATGATCTTTGTGCTCATTTCAAGATGGTGTTTGGCTCCACAGTTCTTCAGGTACTGTATATTATCATCTACACTTGTAATCATAAGCTGCATTTTAAATTTTTGTGCATAAGTTCTATATCATCTTGGAGTACACATTTTGTACTAATATTATGTTATGTGCTCAATGAAGAGTTTGTCCATGGATAACCTATCAATGGTGCTGGATTCTATCAAGATCTTATATATCCAAATGAATAGTTTTGATCTGAACACAATTATTGGCTTGCTGCAATGCTTTCCATGTCTGGAGAAGTTGTATATAAAGGTGATAATTTCACACACATTGGAAGCCCGCATATAGTGTACTAGAATTAACCGTTCAACTATTGCTCTTTCGACACTCTTTTTTTAGACCTTAACTGTTTTCAATCTTCATGTCTATTTAGGCAACAGGACGGGGTAAGAAAGTTATAACCAATCGATGGATTCGTAAGCACCGTGATTTTCTCACTTCTCACGACATTCGATTGAAGACAATAACGCTGGAACGATATGTAGCAAACCATGCAAACACTAGATTTGTCACATTCTTCCTGCTGAATGCGAGGTTACTATTATCCATCAGGCTTAAGTTTATCAGCAGTATGGTTTTGATGGATGGGTATGTCGAAGAGCAAAAAAAGGAGTTTCAGGTGGACAAAAGGGTTCCGAACGTGCCGGGATTCTATTTACAATATCTTGTGGTCATAATCCAGTAAATTTTATGACCCAGGATGTTCATTCTATGGACCTGACCGATCCATTTGACTGTGACTGCCGAAAACAATGCTGGAGTTAGATGTAGTTGTCCTTTTCAATCTGGGTTTTCTCTAAACTTGATGAACAATTAACCCTCGTGCTTTTGTATAGTTTGTAAGCTGGAGTTAGATGTTGTTGCCCTTTTCAACTCAGCTGTGACTGTCATATTTTCTTTGAAACAAGGCAAATGGCTTGCCATTTGTTTAATTAAGAGAGAAATATTGTAACAAATCCCAACCAAGGGAAATAACATCACTCTCGCCGGCTGCTTGAGCTCACTGTGCATTACAGAACCCAAGTGATTAGCCCCCACCAGCACCCACAAACTTATTTGGAACTAGCACACCAAATGGGCTATAAATTTTCATAAGAAAGGCTGCATGACCGTGACAGATTTTGATTCTGACATTTGGGACCCACGAGGAAAAAGCCTATCCAAGGTGGTGTCGACTTAATTACTAGTCAACAAACGATTCTACCTACCAGCCGTTGGATTGATATCCAACATCCGTCGTGTATCTTCTATCTCTTGTCTTCTTCCTCCAGCCGCCCAAACCAAACCACCCCGTCGGTTCCGCCTGCTCCCGCCTCCCACGGCTGGCTGCGCCTCCACCGCCCTACCGTACCCTCAAACGTTGGCCAGTCCCTCCCTCTATTCCCCCACACGTCCTGTTATTCTCCGGCGACATCAGCCCCAACATGCACCCGCACCCGAACCAGTCAACCCTTGTACTCCCCTCCGGCTGCGACTAGACTGGCGCATCTTCCACAGCTCCTGTTCGTTCCATCCGAGACCTCGCTGTCGTCCTCCGCCTTGGTTGCTCGCCGTGCATGGTGCGCCGCCGTCTGGCGTTGTCAACGTGGTCAACAACCGAGAGGAATAAGGAGATGACTGTACGTGGAGAGGATGACAGTAGGGACCCACCAAGGTCATGGCAGTACGCAAGCAAGTGCCTTGTTATTACAAGCCCAAAAAATGGTTCCTCCTAATGGTTGGACATCTGGGGCCCACGCCATTGTCAACGTAGTCAATAAACAAGAGAATTACACAATGAGCGGCTGACACCAGGGACCCAGCAGGTCGCGCAGTTGTTATTTACATTCTTTTGAGGAACAAGCAGTTGTTATTTACTAGTTTTAGAGACGGATCAGGGTAACAACGGGGCTGTGCGGGGGCTATGGCCCGTCTAGCCAGGGTTTTATTTTATGTTTACCACATCATGAGCCCAGTTTTGTTTCTTTCTTTATGAAAATGGCTAGCCCAGTTCTACCTTTTTTAAAGAAATACCCAACGGAGGCCTACTTGCTTTCTCAGCCCTGCTGGGTTGCAAATCTTTCAAGGCGAGAGTGATGTATTCGGTTACCCAGAAAATGAAGTAGTAAGAAATGGGATGTAAATTTTAAAAACGCAGCAAACCGGCAATTAGTTTCAAATATCTTTTTTATAATTTTGAGATTTTGAATTTAATTGTTTTTTTTTGCGGGGAAAATTATGTTGGATTTTAAATTGATATAAATTTATTATTTTTAAATTAGTTTGAATGTGATTCGAAATTTCGGGATTAAAAACAGTTCGGACCGCACCGAAATATGAAAATTTGGTTGAATTTTTAACCGTGGCCAAAATATGGGCTGTAATGGTAACAAAAAGAATATGGGCTTAAAAAATCCTTAAGAATTAGCCAATGGGTTGTACATTTATTAGCAATAATGGCAGATATGTTGTATGCTGCTTTCCACATATTTGAGGCTGACTTGTGGGCCTACTAGATTGACGCGTACGCTTTCATAAAAAATAGGTTGACGCGCAGGCAAGGCCTTGTCAGCTTAGTCAACACACGAGAGCAGTTACTGTTGGATATCCATCCAACTGCCGTCATGCTTCTTCAATCTCTGCACTTCCTGCTCCAGCCGGTCAAACCAACGCTGGCGGGACTGCTTGCTCTCTGCTCCCGTTGCCGGTTGTGCTGCCGCGCAGGCCTCACCGCCCCACCCTACTCTCATCGCTGGCCTGGCCATCCCTCTACTCACCCACACCTGTTGTTATTCTCCGGTGACGGCAGACGAACCAGTAAACCCTCATACTCCCCTCCGCGTGGGAACCAACTGCCGAGTCTTCCCTGGCTCCGTGTCGTTCCCTTCCTAGGCCTCGCCGTCGTCCACCGCCCTGGTGCTCTCGGCGCGGCGTGGTCAACGTGGTCAACGAACGACATCCATTGGAAGAGGACTGTACGTGAAGAGGCTGACAGCTGGGTCCACGGACGCACACAAGGAAGTGCCTCCTTATTACGTGCAAAATAATGATTCCTCCACCTGACAGCGGGGACCCACCTGTTGGGTAACGTATATTTCAAAAAAATTCCTAAGATCACGCAAGATCTATCTAGGAGAAGCATAGCAACGAGCGGGGAGAGTGTGTCCACGTACCCTCGTAGACCGAAAGCGGAAGCGTTTATCAACGCGGTTGATGTAGTCTTACGTCTTCACGATCCGACTGTAACATCCCAAAATTCTAAATTTTGGAATGTTATATTAAATAAATAGTTTTGATTGATTGTTTGATTGTGGTGTGGTTGCTTGTGTGAAATTGAGTGAAATTTGGAAACTTTTTGAAAGTTGAATGAGAGGGAATAAAATGACTTTCCCAAAACTTTCACCTTGCATTTATGATCTCCATGAATTCATATTTATTTCATTACAAACCCTAGAGTGAAGATAACATGACTTCTTCTATTTTAAAAGGGGTTTTTGAAAAGATTTGAATTCCATTTGGAAATATTGCAAATTCAGAAACTTTATGCAACTCAATGATTTTCATGAGAGAAGATAAAATGACTTCTTCAAATGCTAAGAAAGAGAGTTGGAAGTTTCAAAGAATCAAATTCAACGTCCCTTTGAAATTATTTTCAATTTGGAGTTATTTGGTTTTATTCAAATTATTTTTCTCCAAAAATAAAATATATGGAAAATAGGGTAAAATGATTCCCTACATTAGTAAAATTGGAGAGAAATAAATTTGAAAGCATTTTGGTATTTTTAAAATGATTTTTATTGAGTTTTATTGCACCAGTAGCACTCTTTGCTTTATTTGATTTTTTGTGGATTTTATTTGACACTAGAAAAATGTTCATGTTGTAGAAAATATTTTTCTGAAAATTTTGATATATAATATGCTATATATCATTTTTATTATTTGTCGTTTTATTTTACTCTTGCTGTCTGAGTTTAAAAAAAAATAAAAAATCTTTTCGGCCGACCGAACTGGGCCGGCCCAGCTCCTCAGCCAGGCCCAGCTCGCCCGTCGCCCCCGTCCTCGAGCAGGACTCCGCTCGGGAGTCCGCCGCCGCCGCACCACCGTGCCCGACCCGGTCACCGCCTGCCGCCTTTGCCCCTCCCGCAAGCCGCGCCTCCCTCCCTCCTATAAAACCCGCGGCCCCGGGCCCCGTCTCTCCTCCAACCCCGCGCCGCTGCCCTGCCGCCGCACTTTGCCGCCGCCGCCGCCCCGCGCTACGCGCCGGAGCCGCCCGCGCCTTGCCGCCGCCGCCGAGGACGAAGCCGCCGCCCGTCGGAGCTCACATCCGCGCTGCGCCGCCGCACTTCCCACGCCGAGCCGCCGCCCGCCGTTCGCCGCCTCGATGCCGAGCCGCCATCGTTCGCCGGCGTTGACCGAAACGGTAAAACCGCCGGCCCGGTTTATTTTTAGGGTTAGGTTTTTTTTCGGTTTTTCCGATCGGTTCTAATTAGCGGACGTTCGTCCGTTAGTCTTCGGTAGCGAACGATTTTCGTTCGTTAGGTTTCTGTAGCGAACGTTCGTCCGTTAGATTTATTATTTTTCTTTTATTTTCGTCCAGGGACCTATCTGTGATTTTTTTTTCTTTACAGATTAGTCCCTGTGCTTCGAACGTTCGCAACTTTTTACTCGTTTGTCCAAATCCAACGAAACCAACGCTCACTTCTTCGCTACGATCTCCTCTATCCAGATAACCAACTTAAACATGTTTTTGAAAGATTAAAATTTGAATTCAAACAGTTTTGTATTTAAACTTTTTTTGTTCATAACTTGAGTTTTATAACTCCGTTTTAGTAGATTCTTTTTGCAAATCAAAGCTCTTGACCTAAACTTTCTGATAAGACCAAATCCACCCAATTTTGGTACTGTTAGAAATTGTTTTCTGTTGCAAGAGTTAATTGCTAGTTTTCGAAGTTTTTCGAGATCTTTTCTTCGATTCTTTTGCATGAGTGCTTATGTATGCAATTGCTTGCTCACGTTAGATTGAACGGAGTGTGACGAGTAGAACTATCAGGAAATATGAGTGCGAAGGATCTTCATCAACAGTACAAGGCAAGTAACACATTGATCATACTTCTTCGTTACCCAGTTTTTATGCATTAGTTTCGACCCTCAAATATTGCATGATTAGGATGTGATTAACTTGTGGGTACTGGGAAGTAGATGATGAGGTAGAACCTATTGCCCTTTTTATAACAAACCCTTGGGAGTTACTTCTACGCTATGCTTATGTTGCCATGCTATGCTCGTAGACGTGGATTGGGTTTTGAGTGTATCCATGACAGATGTGAGATTTTTAATTAATGGTTCAACTTAAGGTGGCAACTTTAATACACATCTGGGTGGATTGCTTGTTTGGGCACCTGGGGATATACCAGTGTTGTCCTAGGAGATCCCGGGGATATACCGTGTGATCCTCCTACGGTCCGCCACCCAGGCTCAAAGGGATCATAAGATTATTCATGCTAGAAACTTCCGTGTGCAGCCACAAGCTATTATGGGCTCTAGCATAGTTGAGTATGTTACATGACCTCTTTCAGTGGTAGGCTAGCAGATGTAGGGGAAAGTAGGTGTAACTGTCTACCCAGAGTAAAGAGTAAATGTTTCTGAAAGACTGTGTCTCGGTCATCCGTTTCTCAAACACCATGTAGTGCGAGAAATCTAACGGAGGAGATCGAGTCTTGTGGGGAAAAGTGCACAAACCTCTGCAGAGTGTACAAACTAATCATGATTAGCCGTGTCCCCGGTTATGGACATCTTGAGTATCTGGTTCTTGGATTTTCATATTGAATCCCATCACTCTAAATTAATTTGTTGGGATTAATGATTACTTTTAATTGGGATTGAGAGGGGGTTTTACCTTCTCAATATTTTCAACCAACTTTGTAGTTAAACAAAATATATTCCTTTGATGTAGGGAAAAATTGGCTTTTCGCAAAACATATTAACCGTAGAGCCTCCACCAGCCATATATGCATGTAGTGATAGCATTTATTCTGTTCATTGCTCTACTGTGTTATCTTGCCAGTATATTCAATGTACTGACCCGTTTCGGGCTGCAACGTCTCATGTTGCAGGATTCTTACGACGAGTAAGTGATACGTTAGGGTTACGATTTCTACACTCAACTTTGCCGTTGGTGTTGATGGGAATCCACAACCCTGTTGTTACTTCCGCTATTTGGATTGAGGTAATAGTATTTACGTTACTTTATACATGTGATTTACCTCTGTTATAAATCCTCGAGTACTGTGTGTGTCAGCATACCGATCCAGGGATGACACTTAAGCACAGAGACTTTGATCCATTCGGGTCGGGTCGCTACACCGACCGATCCTAGCACCGAATGTACGGCACCTCCGTGTTCAGCACACGTTCAGCTCGATGACGTCCCTCGTACTCTTGATCCAGTTGAGGCCGAGGGAGAGTTCCGTCAGCACGACGGTGTGGCGACGGTGATGATGAAGTTACCGAAGTAGGGCTTCGCCTAAGCACTACGACGATATGACCGAGGTGTGTAACTGTGGAGGGGGGCACCGCACACGGCTAAGAGAAACTTTGATGTGCTATTGGGGTGCCCCTGGCCACGTATATAAAGGAGGGGAGGGAAGAGGTGGCCGGCCCAACGGGGGCGCGCCAGGTGTGGGGAATCCTACTAGGACTCCCCAGTCCAAGTAGGATTCCCCTCCTCTTTCCTATTCCTAGTAGGAGAAGGAGGGAAGGAGGAAGAGGGGAGAAGGAAGGAGGGGGGCGCCGCCCCCTCCTAGTCCAATTCGGACCAGCCCATGGGGGGGCGCGCGGCCACCCCTTGAGGCCCTTCTCTCCTTTCCCGTAGGGCCCATTAAGGCCCACTACTTCCCCCGGCGAATTCCCGTAACTCTCCGGTACTCCGAAAAATACCCGAATTACTCGGAACCTTTCCGATGTCCGAATATAGCCTTCCAATATATCGATATTTACCTCTCGACCATTTCGAGACTCCTCGTCATGTCCCCGATCTCATCCGAGACTCCGAACAAACTTTGGTCATCAAATCACATAACTCATAATACAAATCGTCATCGAACATTAAGCATGCGGACCCTACGGGTTCGAGAACTATGTAGACATGACCGAGACACATCTCCGGTCAGTAACCAATAGCGGAACCTGGATGCTCAGAATGGCTCCTACATATTCTACGAAGATCTTTATCGGTCAAACCGCATAACAACATACATTGTTCCCTTTGTCATCGGTATGTTACTTGCCCGAGATTCGATCGTCGGTATCATCATACTTAGTTCAATCTCGTTACTGGCAAGTCTCTTTACTCGTTCTGTAATGCATCATCTTGTAACTAACTCATTAGTCACATTGCTTGCAAGGCTTCATATGATGTGCATTACCGAGAGGGCCCAGAGATACCTCTCCGACAATCGGAGTGACAAATCCTAATCTCGATCTATGCCAACTCAACAAACACCATCGAAGACACCTGTAGAGCATCTTTATAATCACCCAGTTACGTTGTGATGTTTGATAGCACACTAAGTGTTCCTCTGGTATTCGGGAGTTGCATAATCTCATAGTCAGAGGAATATGTATAAGTCATGAAGAAAGCAACAACAATAAACTTAACGATCATATTGCTATGCTAACGGATGGGTCTTGTCCATCACATCATTCTCCTAATGATGTGATCCCGTTCATCAAATGACAACACATGTCTATGGTTAGGAAACTTAACCATCTTTGATTAACGAGCTAGTCAAGTAGAGGCATACTAGGGACACTTTGTTTTGTCTATGTATTCACACATGTATCAAGTTTCCGGTTAATACAATTCTAGCATGAATAATAAACATTTATCATGATATAAGGAAATATAAATAACAACTTTATCATTGCCTCTAGGGCATATTTCCTTCAGTCTCCCACTTGCACTAGAGTCAATAATCTAGTTCACATCGCCATGTGATTAACACCAATAGTTCACATCGCCATGTGACCAACACCCAAAGGGTTTACTAGAGTCAATAATCTAGTTCACACCGCCATGTGATTAACACCAATAGTTCACATCGCCATGTGACCAACATCCAAAGGGTTTACTAGAGTCAATAATCTAGTTCACATCGCCATGTGATTTAACACCAAAGGGTACTAAGGTGTGATCATGTTTTGCTTGTGAGAGAAGTTTAGTCAACGGGTCTGCCACATTCAGGTCCGTATGTATTTTGCAAATTTCTAAGTCTACAATGCTCTGCATGGAGCTACTCTAGCTAATTGCTCCCACTTTCAATATGTATCCAGATTGAGACGCAGAGTCATCCAGATCGGTGTTAAAGTTTGCATCGACGTAACTCTTTACGATGAACTCTTTATCACCTCCATAACCAAGAAATATTTTCTTAGTCCTCTTAGATAACTAAGGATAACTTTGACCGCTATCCAGTGATCCACTCCTGGATCACTATCGTACCTCCTTGCTAAACTCATAGCAAGGCACACAACTGGTCTGGTACATAGCATAGCATGGCATACTTTATAGAACCTATGACTTTGGCATAGGGAATGACTTTCAGTCTCTTTCTATCTTCTGCCGTGGTCGGGTTTTGAGTCTTAGTCAATTTTACACCTTGTAACACAGGCAAGAACTCCTTTGACTGTTCCATTTTGAACTACTTCAAAATCTTGTCAAGGCATGTACTCATTGAAAAATCTTATCAAGCGTCTTGATCTATCTCTATAGATCTTGATGCCCAATCTGTAAGCAGCTTCACCGAGGTCTTTCTTTGAAAAAACTCCTTTCAAACACTCCTTTATGCTTTCTAGAAAAAATTCTACATCATTTCCGATCAACAATATGTCATTCACATATACTTATCAGAAAGACTGTAGTGCTCCCACTCACTTTCTTGTAAATACAGGCTTCACCGCAAGTCTGTATAAAACTATATGCTTTGATCAACTTATCAAAGCGTATATTCCAACTCCGAGATGCTTGCACCAGTCCATAGATGGATCGCTGGAGCTTGTACACTTTTTTAGCACCTTTAGGATCGACAAAACCTTCTGGTTGCATCATATACAACTCTTCTTTAATAAATCCATTAAGGAATGCAGTTTTGACATCCATTTGCCAGATTTCATAAAATGCGGCAATTTCTAACATGATTTGGACAGACTTTAAGCATCGATACAAGTGAGAAAATCTCATCATAGTCAACACCTTGAACTTGTCGAAAAACCTTTTGCGACAATTCGAGGCTTTGTAGATAGAAACACTACTATCAGCGTCTGTCTTCCTCTTGAAGATCCATTTATTCTCAATGACTTGCCGATCATTGGGCAAGTCAACCAAAGTCCACACTTTGTTCTCATACATGGATCCTATCTCAGATTTCATGGCCTCAAGCCATTTCGCGGAATCTGGGCTCATCATCGCTTCCTCATAGTTCATAGGTTCGTCATGGTCTAGTAACATGATTTCCAGATCATGATTACCGTACCACTCTGGTGCGGAACGTACTCTGGTTTACCTACGAGGTTCGGTAGCAACTTGATCCGAAGTTTCATGATCATCATCATTAACTTCCTCACTAATTGGTGTAGGAATCACAGGAACTGATTTCTGTGATGAACTACTTTCCAATAAGGGAGCAGGTACAATTACCTCATCAAGTTCTACTTTCCTCCCACTCACTTCTTTCAAGAGAAACTCCTTCTCTAGAAAGGATCCATTCTTAGCAACAAATATCTTGCCTTCGGATCTGTGATAGAAGGTGTACCCAACAGTTTCTTATGGGTATCCTATGAAGACGTACTTCTCCGATTTGGGTTCGAGCTTATCAGGCTGAAGCTTTTTCAAATAAGCATCGCAACCCCAAACTTTAAGAAATGACGGCTTAGGTTTCTTGCCAAACCACAGTTCATACGGTGTCGTCTCAACGGATTTAGATGGTGCCCTATTAAACGTGAATGCAGCTGTCTCTAATGCATAACCCCAAAACGATAGTGGTAAATCGGTAAGAGACATCATAGATCGCACCATATCTAATAAAGTACGGTTACGACATTCGGACACACCATTACGCTGTGGTGTTCCAGGTGGCGTGAGTTGCGAAACTATTCCACATTATTTTAAATGAAGACCAAACTCGTAACTCAAATATTTGCCTGCGCGATCAGATCGTAGAAACTTTATTTTCTTGTTACGATGATTTTCCACTTCACTCTGAAATTCTTTGAACTTTTCAAACATTTTAGACTTGTGTTTCATTAAGTAGACATACCCATATCTGCTCAAATCATCTATGAAGAAAATAACGATACCCACTGCGAGCCTCAATACTCATCGGACCGCATACATCGGTATGTATTATTTCCAATAAGTCTGTAGCTCGCTCCATTGTTCCGGAGAACGGAGTTTTAGTCATCTTGCCCATGAGGCATGGTTCACAAGCGTCAAATGATTCATAATCAAGTGATTCCAAAAGTCCATCAGTATGGAGTTTCTTCATGCGCTTTACACCAATATGACCTAAACGGCAGTGCCACAAATAAGTTGCACTATCATTACTAACTTTGCATCTTTTCGCTTCAATATTATGAATATGTGTATCACTACGATCGAGATTCAATAAACCATTTACATTGGGTGTAAGACCATAGAAGGTTTTTATTCATGTAAACAGAACAACAATTATTCTCTGACTTAAATGAATAAACGTATTGCAATAAACATGATCCAATCATATTCATGCTCAACGCAAACACCAAATAACATTTATTTTGTAATAAACATGATCCAATCATATTCATGCTCAACGCAAACACCAAATAACATTTATTTAGGTTCAACATTAATCCCGAAAATAGAGGGAGTGTGCGATGGTGATCTTATCAACCTTGGAATCTCTTCCAATACACATCGTCATCTCGTCCTCAACTAGTCTCTGTTCATTTTGCAACACCTATTTCGAGTTACTAATCATAACAACTGAACCGGTATCAAATACCTTGGGGTTACTATGAACACTAGTAAAATACACATCAATAACATGTATATCAAATATACCTTTGTTCACTTTGCCATCCTTCTTATCCGCCAAATACTTGGGGCAGTTCCACTTCCAGTGACCAGTCCCTTTGCAGTAGAAGCACTCAGTTTTAGGCTTAGGTCCAGACTTGGGCTTCTTCCCGGGAGTAGCAACTTGCTTGCTATTCTTCTTGAAGTTCCCCTTCTTCCCTTTGCCATTTTTCTTGAAACTAGTGGTCTTGTAAACCATCAACACTTGATGCTCCTTTTTGATCTGTACCTTCACAGCCTTTAGCATCGCGAAGAGCTCGGGAATTGTCTTATTCATCCCTTGCATATTATAGTTCATCACGAAGTTCTAGTAACTTGGTGATAGTGACTAGAGAACTCTGTCAATCACTATTTTATCTGGAAGATTAACTCCCACTTGATTCAAGCGATTGTAGTACCCAGACATTCTGAGCATATGCTCACTGGTTGAGCTATTCTCCTCCATCTTGTAGGCAAAGTATTTGTCAGAGGTCTCATACCTCTCGACACGGGCATGAGACTGAAATACCGATTTCAGCTCTTGGAACATCTCATATGCTCCGTGGCGTTCAAAACGTTTTTGAAGTCCCGGTTCTAAGCCGTAAATCATGGCACACTAAACTATCAAGTAGTCATCATATCGAGCTTGCTATACGTTCATAACGTTTGCATCTGCTCCTGCAATAGGTCTGTCACCTAGCGGTGCATCAAGAACATAATTCTTCTATGCAGCAATGAGGATAATCCTCAGATCACGGAACCAGTCCGCATCATTGCTACTATCATCTTTCAACTTAGTTTTCTCTAGGAACATATCAAAAATAAAACAGGGGAGCTATACGCGAGCTATTGATCTACAACATAATTTGCAAATACTATAAGTAGTAAGTTCATGATAAATTAAAGTTCAATTAATCATATTACTTAAGAACTCCCACTTAGATAGACATCCGTCTAGTCATCTAAATGATCACGTGATCCATATCAACTAAACCATGTCCGATCATCACGTGAGATGCAGTAGTTTTCAATGGTGAACATCTCTATGTTGATCATATCTACTATATGATTCACGCTCGACCTTTCGGTCTCCAGTGTTCCGAGGCCATATCTGCATATGCTAGGCTCGTCAAGTTTAACCCGAGTATTTCGCATGTGCAAAACTGTCTTGCACCCGTTGTATTTGAACGTAGAGCCTATCACACCCGATCATCACGTGGTGTCTCAGAACGAAGAACTTTCGCAACGGTGCATACTCAGGGAGAACACTTATACCTTGAATTTTAGTGAGGGATCATCTTATAATGCTACCGCCGTACTAAGCAAAATAAGATGCATAAAAGGATTAACATCACATGCAATCAAAATATGTGACATGATATGGCCATCATCATCTTGTGCCTTTGATCTCCATCTCCAAAGCATCGTCATGATATCCATCGTTACCGGCTTGACACCTTGATCTCCATCATAGCGTCGTTGTCGTCTCGCCAACTATTGCTTCTACGACTATCGCTACCGCATAGTGATAAAGTAAAGCAATTACATGGCGATTGCATTTCATACAATAAAGCGACAACCATATGGCTCCTGCCAGTTGCCGATAACTCTGTTACAAAATATGATCATCTCATACAACAAATTATATCACATCATGTCTTGACCATATCACATCACAGCAAGCCCTGCAAAAACAAGTTAGACGTCCTCTACTTTGTTATTGCAAGTTTTACGTGGCTGCTACGGGCTTCGAGCAAGAACCGTTCTTACCTACGCATCAAAACCACAACGTGGTGTAGTGATTGCTTTTTGATCTTCTAAAAGAACCCTCTTCATTGAAACCGGTTCAACTAAAGTGAGAGAGACAGACACCCGCCGGTCACCTTTAAGCAACGAGTGCTCGCAGCGGTGAAACCAGTCTCACGTAAGCGTACGCGTAATGTCGGTCCGGGCCGCTTCATCTCACAATACCGCTGAACCAAGTAACAACTAGTAACGGCAAGCAATATGTATACACCCACGCCCACAACTCCTTTGTGTTCTACTCGTGCAAATAACATCTACGCATAGACCTGGCTCGGATACCACTGTTGGGTAACGTAGTATTTCAAAAAAATTCCTACGATCACGCAAGATCTATCTAGGAGAAGCATAGCAACGAGTGGGGAGAGTGTGTCCACGTACCCTCGTAGACCGAAAGCGGAAGCGTTTATCAACGCGGTTGATGTAGTCGTACGTCTTCACGATCCGACCGATCCTAGCACCGAACGTACGGCACCTCCGTGTTCAGCACACGTTCAGCTCGATGACGTCCGTCGTACTCTTGATCCAGTTGAGGCCGAGGGAGAGTTCCGTCAGCACGACGGCGTGGCGACGGTGATGATGAAGTTACCGGCGCAGGGCTTCGCCTAAGCACTACGACGATATGACCGAGGTGTGTAACTGTGGAGGGGGGCACCGCACATGGCTAAGAGAAACTTTGATGTGCTATTGGGGTGCCCCCTGGCCACGTATATAAAGGAGGGGAGGGAAGAGGTGGCCGGCCCAAGGGGGGCGCGCCAGGTGTGGGGAATCCTACTAGGACTCCCCAGTCCAAGTAGGATTCCCCTCCTCTTTCCTATTCCTAGTAGGAGAAGGAGGGGAGGAAGAGGGGAGAAGGAATGAGGGGGGCGCCGCCCCCTCCTAGTCCAATTCGGACCAGCCCATGGGGGGGCACGCGGCCACCCCTTGAGGCCCTTCTCTCCTTTCCCGTATGGCCCATTAAGGCCCACTACTTCCCCCGGCGAATTCCCGCAACTCTCCGGTACTCTGAAAAATACCCGAATTACTCGGAACCTTTCCGATGTCCGAATATAGCCTTCCAATATATCGATCTTTACCTCTCAACTATTTCGAGACTCCTCGTCATGTCCCCGATCTCATCCGGGACTCCGAACAAACTTCGGTCATCAAATCACATAACTCATAATACAAATCGTCATCTAAAGTTAAGTGTGCGGACCCTACGGGTTCGAGAACTATGTAGACATGACCGAGACACATCTCTGGTCAATAACCAATAGCGGAACCTGGATGCTCATATTGGCTCCTACATATTCTGCGAAGATCTTTATCGGTCAAACCGCATAACAACATACGTTGTTCCCTTTGTCATCGATATGTTACTTGCCCAAGATTCGATCGTCGTTATCATCATACTTAGTTCAATCTCGTTACTGGCAAGTCTCTTTACTCGTTCCGTAATGCATCATCTCGTAACTAACTCATTAGTCACATTGCTTGCAAGGCTTCATATGATGTGCATTACCGAGAGGGCCCAGAGATACCTCTCCGACAATCGGAGTGACAAATCCTAATCTCGATCTATGCCAACTCAACAAACACCATCGGAGACACCTGTAGAGCATCTTTATAATCACCCAGTTACGTTGTGACGTTTGATAGCACACTAAGTGTTCCTCCGGTATTCGGGAGTTGCATAATCTCATAGTCAGAGGAATATGTATAAGTCATGAAGAAAGCAGCAGCAATAAACTTAACGATCATATTGCTATGCTAACGGATGGATCTTGTCCATCACATCATTCTCCTAATGATGTGATCCCGTTCATCAAATGACAACACATGTCTATGGTTAGGAAACTTAACCATCTTTGATTAACGTGCTAGTCAAGTAGAGGCATACTAGGGACACTTTGTTTTTTCTATGTAATCACACATGTATCAAGTTTCCGGTTAATACAATTCTAGGTTGAATAATAAACATTTATCATGATATAAGGAAATATAAATAACAACTTTATTATTGCCTCTAGGGCATATTTCCTTCACCACCGGAAGGGCCTCTATATTTCGCGAAAAAAACATTCCTCCCGCTGACAGCTCGGACCCACCAGCTATATCTTTGCACGCAAGGAAGTGCCTCCTTATTACGCACAAAAAAATGAATACTCCCCCTGCTAGCTGGGATCCAACATAGTTGGAGGTTGACTTGTGGGCCTACTAAGTTGACGCGGACGGAGGGCTTTGTCAACTTAGTCAATAGGAATGATTCTAGCTCCAGTGACCGTACGATGTCCATCCAACGGTCGTAGTCCTTCTTCAACCTCTGGTCTTCTTGCTCCAGCCGCCCAAACCAGGCCCGGTCGTGCCGCCTGCTCCTGCCTCCCATGGCCGGTTCTGCTGCCGCGCAGGCCTCACCGCCCCACCCTACTCCCATCACTGGCCTGGCCATCCCTGTACTCACCCAGACCTCCTGTTATTCTCTGGTGTCGGCAGCCTCACACTGCAGCCCAACCAGTAAACCCTCGTACTCCCCTCCGCGTGGGAAACAACTGCCGAGTCTTCCCCGGCTCCGGGTCATTCCCTTCCTAGGCCTCGCCATCGTCCACCGCCTTGGTGCTCTCACTGCGGCGTGGTCAACGTGGTCAAGGAACGACTTACATCGGAAGAGGACTATACGTGGAGAGGCTGACAGCTGGGTCCACGGCCGCAGCAAGGAAGTGCCTCCTTATTACGCGCAAAATAATGATTCCTCCACCTGACAGCGGGGACCTACCGGAAGGGCCTCTGTATTTTGCGAAAAAATGTTTCCCCCTGACAGCTGGGACCCACCAGCTATATCTTCGGACGCAAGGAAGTTCCTTCATATTAGGCGTGAAAAAAATAAATCCTCCCCCTGACAGCTCGGACCCACCATCAATAACTTCGCATGCAAGGAAGTGCCTCCTTATCCTCCCTGACAGCCGGGACCCACCTAGTCGAAGCGTACATAGCGTTGTCATTCTGGTCGCGAACGTGTATGTACATATTGGTCGATCGGTCTCTCTGCAATGATGAACCATGGCTGAGCAAGCAGCGACACGTGTAGTAGTAGAGCCCCCGACGTAGCAGTTCAGGCAGTCCCTTCTAAACCGTGTACACGTACGTACAACCACATGCCAAAAAATACGACCACGTACATACATACGGGCGGGGTCTCGAACGCCTACTCGCGCATACGTACAGCCAGGGCTCGTGTACATGGAGAGGCAACGGACGGCAGCAACGGCGTCCTGTTCATCGGGCAGCCAACCGGCTGGGTCGGAACGGAGAAACAGTGTCCTGTTCATCGGGAGGCAACAGACTGGGTCAGAATGCGTCCTGTTCAACGGGAGCCAACCGGCTTGGACGGAACTGCCAAAACGGGGTCTGGCATACCGCAGTAAGGAGGAAACGGCCTTCTGTTTGATCGGCTACGATCGAAACGGGGGTCCTGTTCATCGGGAGGGGTGTGGCGTACCGCAAATAGGGACTCCACGGGCTACTGTTCACCCACCATCGACTTCCTTCAGCCTCCACCTGCCCTGTTCATCCACTACGCCTTCCTCCTACCTCCATGGGCTACTGTTCATCCACGGGCTACTGTTCATCCAGCCGTCCACCAGCTACTGTTCAACCGGCCCTCCACGGGGTCCTGTTCATCCACCTCTAGCAAGCTCGGCTGTGGCGGCCTCCTCTCAGGGTCCTGTTCATCCAGCGGCAACGGCCTACTACCACGGGGGCCTGTTCATCCAACCCCCACCGGGAACTGTTCATCCAACCCCAACCACGTACGTCTCGAACTCGTTCAACCAACCCCCACATTCATTGTTCATCAAGAGGCAGCAGGTTCGATCGGCTTCAGTAAGCAGCAGCAACAGCGATCAATCTCTCGGGTTCAGTTAGCAGCAGTAGCGAAGGAATCCCTCGGGTTTAGTTAACAGCCAAGGGATCGATCGCTCGGGTTCAGTAACGTAGCTAGTGCAATCGCTTGTGTTCAATAAGTGAACGCCTTGCTCGGGTTCAGTTAGTGCTGAACGCCTCGCACACATGCGCATACGTGTACGAGAGAAACGCGCAAACCTCCGTGCATCGCTCGGCCCCGACCACCCACCGTAACCGGGAACTCCCCGAAATTTTCCTCGCCCTCGCTTCTACCACGATTTTTTCCGTCATGGACGGCCCAAAGAATGTCATGCAGGTTCGTCCCCGGCCCGCCCAGGACGAAAAGACCATTTTCTGTCATGATTTTTTGTCATAGAAGTAGGAGCCCACCACATCTATGATGATACCGGGTTTTGTCACAATTATCGTCATAGAAGTGTCATAAGCATGACAGAAAAAAATTCGTTCGGGCCAAAATGTCACGGATGTGTCTTTTTTTTGTAGTGCTAACATATGATCTTCCACGTTCAGGATGAAAAAGACAGAGCTGTTGCTGTAGCTTGCAAGGAGAGTCTCAAGAATGTTTCACAGCTTTATAAAGAGGTAGATGCTTCGCAGGGTGCTCCAAGTTTGGATTCGCGAAAGCATTCCAAAGCCACCACAAGCCTTGAAGCTTTCTAGGTGATGCACATTTTACATTTAACTGGTTTTGTTTTTTTATTTCGCGCAGATTGCTAGCTAACAAGTGCTTTATTTCGAATCACAGGATCCTCTGAATTTGAGGCACAATAAGAATGTGCGAAAGGCTGAAGAAAGAAGGAATCAAGATAATGAAGATGTCAGTATTGAGGTGGGGGGAGAGGCAGGTACGAAAAGAAAGCACCGGTCTGCCAAGGCTAAGGGAACACGGGAGCTGGAAGAACCCCATGCCTTCCCAATTGATGAGGACAACTATGATGATTCTTTAGCAAAGCAGCGACAAGATAGTGTGGTTGAATCCATGCTACCAACTCGTGCGAGCAGCCAGAAAAGAGTGATATCTTCATTATTGAACAATGAAGATTATGTTCTGTACGATAGTGATAAGAAGAGAAAGAAAAACAGGACTCCATCGGAGTCTACCAACGATTCCAAGGACACAAAGAATACAAAGAGGAAAAATCGTGCAAGCAATTTAAAAGATACAAACACAGGTGCTTCGAGGCTGGAGACCGACCTTGACAAGTTTCAAAAGAATTACGTGGCCAAAATTGTCAACACCTCAGATCTTGATAAACAATTGGTGGTAATTGATGACATTGTTCTGCTACAGAAGCATTTGCAATGCCTCACCATGATAGATGGAGGCGAAGATGATAAATGGTTGGGTGACGAAGTAAGATATTTACCAAATTAGTTTATCAATTTTCTTTTGCACAGTACAATTAACTTGAATTTTGTTTTAGGTGGTTGATGCTGTGATTCAGATCATGCATCATGATCATCCTAAGGACATAAGGGACGGGCAACTGGTTTACATTGAGAGGGTGGCCGGCGTCGCTATGCTCGAAAGAGATGGTAAGGTAGAGAACTACCACGAGGCCGCTTTGGTGGGCAGTCACGGAACAACAAAAGGAGACAACTACCTCAGACATGATCTGGTACCATCTAACCATGACATAAACACATTTATTTTTCTAATTATTATGCATGTCGATGTAATCATCTTTGCTTTCCAGGTTTTCCTACCTACGAACATGGCAAACACCCACTGGTTCCTTGTGGTCGTAAACCCCAGAAGGAGGGAGATTCAGGTTCTTGATTCACTTTTCAGCTACGTAGTACACACACAAGTGAATCAGGTGGTGAGATTTTAAACGTCTTTCAATATAACACAAGATTTAGCATCATACCTTACCATGAACCGTGAGCAACTTCTCATCCCCTGGACTTGGCAGATACGTGGGGTGGAAGCACATCTGAGAGCATCGTTGTGAATCAATGGACCACAAAGCCATGCATGGCAAGACATTAACGTGATCCAATGGACAGTAAAGCTTGTTCCTGTGCCAAGACAAGATGACACGTCAGTCAACAATATTAGCTTCTAATTATGTTTTTCATTGTTAATACGTGAAATGCTGCTAACAGAATTAAATGTTGTAGTTCTTCTTGTGCACTCTACATGCTGAAGAACATCGAATTCTTTACGGGAGAATATCTTACACTACATTATGAACAAGTACGTAGAGTAACACCTAAAATTCTGTCAATTTTGTAAACGTATGGAACGATACTAACATATCCTCCCATGCAGGCCTACATCGACAATTATAGAAGAGAGCTGCCTGTTGTCCTTCTTAATTCGCCCTACAACAAATTGAAATCCATGAAAAGGCCGAAGACGTACAATGCTAGCTTATCAGATGCAGCTGCGGTTGAAGATCATGAAGATGCAAGCAGTTAGTCCAGCAGGATTCTTAGATATGGGGTGTACACTTGGTTATGAAGCGGTAGAGTAGGGTGTAGTTTGGTTTTAGTCCCGAAGAAGGTTTCCTATCCATGTTCTTAGTCCAGTGCAGATTAATCAAGTTGTAATACTTCACAGTACTCATTCCAAATACTATTCTTGAAATAAATTTGGTCTGCATGGGAGACGCTAAAACATATATTTGCTTTTTACAACCAGAACTTTTGAAGGTTAGGAAGGTTAACTGAATTCTTAAATTTATAGTTAAGTTTCGTCAGAGTCTGGACAAGATTCAGAACAATTACATAGTGCACGAGCAAACCTAGATGAAGTCGTGTCAATTTTTCCATCGCTAGTTGGAAGTGTCGTGCAAGGTTTTCAGTTTCAGTTTCAGAAAAAATTCAGCGAGTGCTGAAATATTTTGGCCGAAATTCAGTGAGGCTGAAATATTTTGGCCGAAAGGCAAATATTGCAGTGAGTGATGAAATGAATGAAATTCAGTGAATTTCATCGAAATCTCACCGAAAGTGAAAACCATGGTGTCGTGCCATCTTGAGCAGCACCAGACATGATTCAGTATTATCAATAAAATTTGGTCTCACATATACGAGGAAAAAAGGTATGAGCATGAGCATGCAAGATCAGATGGGCAATAAAAATAGCTTCACAAGAGAGTAAAATACTTCATGTGTGAACACTCAATCCTAGTTGAATTAGAACCAGTTTTCATCCTAAAAGAGGTCCAGTGATTGACTTAGAACCAATAATAAAAGCGGTCCAGTTCTTTTGGCTGATTTTCAAAGAAACGCGAACTATATTTTTTTGACAATCGTGATTCTCAAGAGACCTACGTGTTGTTACGCAACTTACCTTAGATTTTTTTACACCATAACTTACCTTAGTTAAACTCTCCACGCCCCCCCCCCCCCTAATATTCAACCAGGTGGGTCCCCTCCCTTGATTTCCTCCAACCAAAAAAATCGTTACATAGGTATATGCCCAGGTTGTTACGATCCCTATAAATAGGGATCCTTTGAAACCTCTTAGATCATAGTTCGTCCTTCTGCGCCGCCCAAACCAGCAAGACTGAAGGACGGAGCAACCCAGGAATCCAGCAAGACCGAATGATGGAGCCAAACATGAATCCTCTGGTAACTCGCCACGATCTCCTGCTGCAACCGCTACTTTTTTTCGTGCCACAATCTTCCTCCCATGATCTCTTGCGGCAACCCCACTCGTTGTTTGCATATTCATGTAACTCAGCATGTTTTTAAACAAATTAAGTTGGGGGCGTTAGGGGAGGGCGCTAGGATTTGTTTCCTACCATATTTGCAGTTGATTGATTAATTCACGGCTAATTCCCAGCGTCTGGTCTTGTCGATGCCAATTAGTGTAGCGGGCGCTTGCCTTCTTTTTTCCTTCCACATGAGTTATGGAAGGCATCGCTGGCCCATGTTTTAATTCCATACTACTGACCATGATTAGCGCCTAGAGTTGAGGATACCACGGTTGGATAGTTTTTTATTTTCCAATCTTTATTTTATTTCAGATAAGCGCCTTGCAACGGAGATGACCTTATATGAGTGTTCAAATGTAACCAAGCTGAATCTAATGATAGTATTTGCACATTCATGGAACTCAGCATGCTTGTAAACAAATTACCTCATGCAGTAGCGTAGAGCACAATTTTTATGTTGGTATGTATAAGTTGTAGTCGTCTGTATGAGTGTTTAAATTGTATACCATGCTGAATCTAATCACACTTGCACGTCCATTGAATCCAGGATGCTTCTTTGCCGCCATATGAGGAGTTCATAAACGGATTAAACACGCAGCAAAGGATGTACATCCAGCTGATAGGACTGGGTGGACTTCTCAAGACACCTAGCATCAAAATTAGACATGTACTGTGCCAGGCCATCGCTAATTCATATGATGCAGAGCAGGATGCCTTTATCATTAATGGGAGACCATGTTGGGTCACACTAGAAGATGTAGCGCATATAACGGGCATGCCCTGCGAGGGGAAGAAGCATGTCCCTTCAAATCTTGATGATACTATGGAGTTGTGGAAGAAACTGAAAGACCGTAATGACACCAAAATAACTTTCAAAGGATTGCTAGCCAAGATGAAAGGCGGCAGCACACCAAATTTTGTCAGGCCATTTGTCTTGTACACCATAGGCAAATATGTATGCCGAACAAAAGAGGAGTATGTGGATAACAAATATATTGGGATTGTTAGAAACATTGAGACGATAAAGGGCACAAATCTTGGACAGCTAACGCTTGACTATCTTATGGATAGCTTGAAGAATTTTTTAAATGGTGAGGCAAATCTGGAGGGGAACCTACCACTGTTGTAGGTAATTCGCAGTAGTACAATTATCAGTTACCTAACATATACATTACATAATGTACGAGAATGTTTGTAAACTGCTTTTGTTGTCATGCAGACATGGTACTACGAGAAGTTCAGAGTGCACCAATTGGACTCTAGCATCTCGTATGAATCAAGGTTAAGGCCGCTGATCCAGAACTGGAGCGAGGAGAAGGCAGAAAAGGTTGACAATATAATCCAGAATAATTACCTGGGAGTTGGAGAGGTAAAATGTCAGCACATTGCTTGGATTATGTAACATATTTTCCAAATCATACTAACGACAATAAACTGCAGTATGTTGAGGACCTGATGCGGCCTTTCATTCTAGCACGAGATGGTAAGCTGGCCAAACCGAAGACTGGCGCTCAGGTAAATGAGTTACATCAGGCACAAATATATATTGTAACATTGCAACTAGTATGAAGTTATATGATTCTAACTATTTCAAAGTCTCAGATTAAGGTACTCGTAGGACGTGTATTGACTGATTTGCAAGAAGTTGCCTCCCTCGTGCGGGAGGCCGGTGCACAACAAGTCGATAGGAAGTGCACCCTTGAAAAGAAAATGGATGAGTGCCTTAGGCGTACCCTTACAAATGGCAAGCTCACGAAGGACCTCATCAAAGAATTGAACGAAAGCATAGAATTATGAGATTAGTATATATAATTGGAAATTTACGTGTACAAGGTTTTTTCTAAATTAGTTTACTATGAAAACACCCCAGACTAACATGTATTTTTTTAAGAAAAAACACGATGGAATATTTCCAGGAGTGGAAGACATACATCTTTCTGACCTCGAGGCACCTTCACACCCAATGGAGGCCTTTGTTGAGAATGTTGAGCATGCTTCTGACCAGGGGAAACAAAAGGATGTCACGGAAGTCGCTGCTAAGCACCATTGTAAGCAGGGAATAAAAAAGGATGACATGGAGCCCCCCATGAAGAACCTTGATGAAGATTTTGACGTACGCATGTTAACTTAATTATGAAACAATCATTTTCATTTCAGAAATAACATGTGATCTTCCATGTACAGGATGAAGCATTCGAAAGAGCTGCTGTAAAAATCGAAGATAATCTCAGGGGTGTTCATAAGCTTTTTAAAGAGGTGGATGATATCCAGGGTGCTCCTAGTTTGGATACGCAAATGCATTCCAAAGCCACCACAAGCCTTTAAGATTTCCAGGTGATGCACATTTTACCTATAATTGAGCAAGAATCTGCTAAAGGCTAACACGCGGTTTATTTCGTATGACAGAATCCGTTCAAGAGACGGAGTAAGAACCACTCTGTGAAGGCTACGGGATCGCGGGAGCCTGAAGAACCCCGTGCCTTCACAGATGATGACATCCATGATGAATCCTTTCGAAAGCAGCAAGAAGTAAGTGTGGTTGAATCGACACCACCAAATCATGGGGGCGAAAGGAAAAGTGTGGTATTGGAATTATTTAAGAATGACGAGTACGTTTCGTACGATACTGAGAAGAAAAAAAGAAAAAACAAGACTCCATTAGAGTCTACAAATGATTCCGAGGACACGAACAATAAAAAGAGGAAAATCAGCTGTAGCAACTTAAAAAAGAGGTCAGAATTCCTGTATGGAAGAGGGAGCAGCTAGACGTGGTTCGACAGGATTTCGTGGCGTCACTGATCAACACTACAAATCGTGAAAAACAAATGGTCTTAGTTGATGACATTGTCGTGCTATCGAAGCATTTGCACTGCCTCACCCAAAAAGATGAATCTGAAGATGGCATATGGTTGGGTGACAAAGTAAGATATTTCACAAATTAGTTTATCAAGTTTTGTTTTTGTACAATACAATTAACTTGATTATTGGTTTAGGTGGTTGATGCTGCCATCCAACTCATGCGTCATGATGAACCAATTGACACAAGGGACGGGCAAGTGGTTTACATTGAGAGGGTGGCCGGCGTCGCTAAGCTCGAAAGAGATGGTAGGATAGAGGAGTGCTACGAGGACGATTTGGCAGGCATTCCTGGAACAACACAAGGCACCAACTACCTGAAACATGATATGGTATTTTAACCTGACGTAGAACAGATTTTTTTATTACTATACACGTTGATCTAATTATCTGTGCACTCCATGTTTTCCTACCTACAAACAGTTTAAAGGTCCGCTGGTTCCTTGTGGTCGTAAACCCTAGAAGGAAGGAGATTCAGGTTCTTGATTCACTTTTCCACTGTATGGTACCCAGAGAAGTAAATAATGTGGTGAGAATTTCAACATATTTAATTATAACAAAGGATTTAACATCGTATGTAAGTATTAGTCGTAGGCAACTTCTCATCCCATTGGGCTTGCAGGTACGTGGGATAGAAGCACATCTGAGAGCAGCGATGCGAGTTAATGGGATAGAAAGCAATGCATGGGAAGACATTAACATGACGCAACGGCCAGTACAGCTTATTAAAGTGCCAAAAGCCGATGAGATGTCAGTCAACAATATTAGCTTTTGTTTTTGTTTTGTATTGTTAATACGTGAAATGCTGATCTAACAAAATAAAATATTGCAGTTCTTGTTGTGCACTGTACATGCTGAAGAACATCGAATTATTTACGGGAGAAAAACTGAGGATGCAATATGACCAAGTACATAGAGTAACACCTAAAATTCTGTCATTTTATGAAACTTATGGAACGATACTAACATATCCTCGCATGCAAGCCTACATCGACAAATTCAGAAGAGAGCTACCTGTTGTGCTTGTCGATTCACCCTACAACAAAATGAAATACAGGAAAAGGTTCAAGCTGTACCATGCTAGGCTATCGGATGCAGCTATGGTTGAAGACGATGAAGATGCAAGCAGTTAGTCCAGCAATGGTTCATTCTTACATGTGGAGTGTACACTTGGCCATAAAGCGATAGAGTAGGGTGTGGTTGGGTTTTAGTCCCGAAGAAGGTTTCCTAGCTGTGTTCTTAGTCCATTGCGGATGAGTCAAGTTGTAAAACTTCAATAATATTGGTTACAATACTTTGCTTGAAATAAATTTGGTCTTTACGAGAGCTCATAGAAATCTATATTTGCTTTTTACAACCACGTGACAGTAACAGTGCCTGGAAAAGGTTCGGACCATATACAGTGCACGGGTAAGCCTAGAAGAATAATGGATTATGATATGTTTATTTTCATACGAGAGAAAAAGGTACGAGCATGAGCATAGCCTCACAACAGAAGGAAAAATACTGCATGAATGAGCACATAGTCCCAGCTATCCCAGGAAATGGCACGACCAATGTCTCGTAGGCAGGCTGCAAAGCCAATAAAAGAGAGCATAGCATAACAAGAGTAAAGCACGTACCATAGGGGGCTTTTGCAACGACCATGGTGTGGCATGATAGGGCATGCGCTGAATTGAAGGGATCTCCGGGTTTGCACGCACCTTCAGGAGCACAGTTGGGTGGCCATGGTACATCCATCCTGCCTCAGGGAATCACATAGCATGTTGTGTCATAACCCTACAAAACAGAGGAAAATTTACTACTTGTACTCACCTTGTCAAATGTGTCCAGCTAACAAACGTTGCTCATAACTAAACACGGAAGATCTTCTATTGCAACATATTCAAGAATCGAATGCTCATTCATTTCTATCTGCTTTCTGCGAGGATCAGTACTCTCTCTTTAACAAGGCTAAAACATCATAATAAGAATTTACACTAATCTTCAAATGGTGGATATCCCATGTGAATCTAAAGAAATTATAAAGCAGATGCCAAGTCTGTTGATCCCAGTGCAGCAATTGCACAATCAGTAGCGAGCATCATAAATATTGAGCAACATAAGCTATGAATTGTATATAGTACATTTCAGAATTAATAGATTATCATCTCTCCTGATCTCCAAATCCAACGTCTGACCTATCAGCCAAACTGAAAGAATAGAGCTTGAATGAAATATATAAGAATACGTATGCAACAATCGAACATTCGTAGATCTTGCCCTGATGTGGATGAGGTCAGACGAATGGGACTGGCCGTCGAGGCCGGCCAGCTTCATCCAGTCACGCAGTACCCCGCCAGCAGTGAGAACATGATTCATCTAGAGGCCCAACCACCTTGCCTTCGGACGAGATGCATGGCCAGATCAAGCTGCGGCCATGGCGAAGAGGTGAGTCTGAGGACGCGAACAACCACGTGGGGAGTGGGAAAGAGGTAGAGACTCACCTCGTGGCTATATGCACCCGCATAGAGGAATGGGAGGTGGGATGGCGCCGAATCTTCGCCGGCGGCTGCCGCGGGGAGGGCAGTCATTGTCCTCTCGTGTTCGTCGGTGAAGAGGAGGTGCGAGAGCGTGAGGGAATTCGGGTGGACGGAGGGAGGGGCCGCGACGCGCGGCAAGATCCTATCGCGGGGATAAAACCCTACCATCGGCGAGGGATCTTGCCGCAGCCCCTCCCCGCCGGCGAGGATCTTGCCGCAATATCTTGCCGCGGCGAGGGAGTAAAACCCTAGCGAATGGGATAAAAATCGAACCGAAAATGGCCCTGAAATTCGTACCGAGAATACCCTCGAAATATTTGGGAGGGAAAATCTGATAAGTTCAAAATATTTTTTCTCACGAAAATGCCCCTCGGGATCTGGTATAATACACGTGACATCAGCGTATTGCATCGGATCTGGACCGTCGAATTCGCTCCGACGGACGGTCCATATCGACCAGATGCATTGTAAAATGACTCTACCTCATCGTACTATAATCCAACAGCTCGAGAAGGTGCCGCGGGAGAGGATGCATGCTTGGCGGTGATCCTGATGGACAGAGATAGAGGCAGTGCATGTGTTCCCGTGTAAGAAAATTAGCTTCAGTTTTGATATACTAACTCGACTGTCTGACTGATGATAGCTCTACATGCAGCCACGGTTGGCAGATGTATACATGTCAGTCCTGCAATGTCACAGAGCACATCCAATACGCTATTCTGGGACGCATGCCCCCCTCGTTTGGGTGCTTTCAGTCAGGCACCTTAATCTGGAGGTCACTGTCCTGTTTGGAGTATATCAGAGTTGATTGACTCGTGCTGACATGTACTAGCAGTATAGATTATTATGTCTACCAGTCAATGATTGCATGCAAACATAAAGAATATGTGTGGTGATTAAAATTAAGTAAGAAAACTTGTCACTAAGAGTTCACGTCTACTCTAGTGGAAAATATTGTCTTCCTTTAAATGTTAAAAATGCTCTCATCTCTTAACTTCTCTTCGGTCTAGTTAAAATTAAAGCTTTGTTTAGAAACCAAAGAAATATCTTCATTCTTTCATATTTTGACCTTTTACAGTTTTTTATATTAACCTATGGACATAACATTTTCCTAGAGTCCATTTGTGTAGGGATCCGTGGCTGGGTCTGAAGAACGGTGCCATCGCGCGCGCGGGGGAGTGTGTGTGTGTGTGTGTGTTTTTGGGTTGGGGGGGGGGGGGGGGTGGATATGAGCATCTACAGCCCGACTCGGCAAATCCACGCCCTCATATCCGAACCCCTATATCCATACTATATCATGCAACGTCGATCAAACTACGTAGATCATCTCCGGACATAAAAATTGCACAATAGTTCTCCAAAAGATCCATCAAAGTTCACACAAATGACAGACAACTAAATACTACATCTAAAACTTGAAACTAAAATCAACTGCACCACTTCCGGGCCGGCCCTTTCCCCTTCTGGTCGCCGGCGTAGCTGTACCCGTCGCCGGCTGGTGGAGGATCGTCTGATTCGTCGGAGGAGGAGCCGTCATCGTCGTCGAAGGAGTCGATGATGACGAGGCCCTTCACGCGCTGGACGGCCTGGTCCTGCTGGAGTCTGAGCTTGGCCAGCCGAGCCGCCTCCTTTGCCTTCTCCAACGCCTCCCGCTCGGACTGCTCGATGGCAAGCCGAAGAGCCTTGGCGTTCTTCCGGTGGAGCCGCCGAGCGTCCGTCTCCGCCGTCGTAAGCGACCGGCAGTAGACCCACGCGAGGAGCCGCTGGTCCTTGTCGGGCTCCGCCGGTAACTCACGTCGGCGACGGACAGAGCTCTCCACAGCCCCCGTCTCCCTTGCCCGCTGCCTCTCGCGGCGGGCGGCGCGCGCCTCCTACTTCGACGTGCGCGTCCGGGCCGGTGGGGTGGGCACAAGCACCCACCGCTGCCCACAAGGGGGAGCAGCAGCCGGCGGGGCGAGAGGACGGCGCGGGGAAGCAGCAGCCGGCGGGCGATGGGACAGCGTGCGGGAGGCGCCGATTGCGCTGGCCGCCTGTCGGAGCTGCCCATGGGCCGGGAGGGGCCTGCGCCGGCGTCCGAGATGCGCCGACGGGGAAGCGCAGGCGGCTGCGGCGAGGCTGCAGATCCGGAGCTGGCCCCGGTGTCCACCTTGGACCGCTCCAAGGCGATGCGGAGGGCAAGCTCATACTCCGGATCCACCTCGTCGTCGGAGCGGCTGCCGGAGCTCGACATGGCGCCGGATTCGATCGGAATCGATGAGGGAAGAGGAGAGGACGGGGCGAGAGAGGAGAGTGAGTGAGCTAGGGTTTCAGACCGACGATGCCGATGGGGTTTTTTGTGGGACATCCATAGGGTCGGTGGTGGGCCGGGCTTGTCAGTCGGGCGCGCCCGGCCGTGCCCGGGCCACCCCATATCCGCCCCATATTTGGGATGGATATGAGGGGTGCCAGTCAGTCCGGGCTTTTGAGGCCCATTTGAGGCGTCTGTCTGGGTCGAAAAAACCTGACCAGGTAGTGACCGGGTAGCCCGCCTGGGTGTATGAGGCGGATTTGAGAGGTCCGGCTGTAGATGCTCTAATAAAAAAAAAATTTGGCAAATACTCCCTCCGTTCCTAAATACTATAAGCCTTTTTAGATATTTCAATATGAATTACGTACATACGAAATAAAAATGAGTGATTCCACATTCTAAAATATGTCTATGTGACATCTATATGTTGTCCGTATTGAAATCTTTAAACATGCTTATATTTAGAATTAGAAACCGAGGGAGTAGTTGGCAGTTTAGGTAGTCCGGGTGTATCCCTTTCAGCCCTACTCCCCCCAATGAAACCTAGACTAGAAGAGGGGACGAAGCTGTGGAGATACATCTGGGCGGCGAAATAGAGGAGGCATCTCTGATCTTTCCAACAACTACGGATACAAGCTTGTTCAAACTCCCCAAGAAAACTAGTTCAGTGACTTATAGTGACTCGCTTATTAATTGCAGCATCATGCTAATTGACCTCCTGCTGCAGCTAGATCGATCAATCGATTGATCGATCGACAACGAAAAGTATAATTAATTTGTTTGGAGGAAGACATGAAAGGACAACCTAAGGTTATCTTGTCGCGCCCACCTATCTAGTATCTATTGATTTGACACGATCGAGTGCGCGTAGGTTGAAAATCTCTTGGTTTCAATTCACTCCCCAACTAAACCAACAGGGAGATCGTTGAGCTGCTTAATGAGAAGTATAGCTGTAGCACTACAGCACTCGTGTGCATGAGACGTTAATGTTTTGCATCCATGTATAACTCTCCGGAGCCCAAAAACTCAACTACTGTTCCAACTCCGGCACTCCGCTCCCCATGCCCAATCAAGCGATCGTCGCAAATGCTTTTTTTTAAGAGAAAATAAAAAAAAAAGATTTAAGGGAGGAGAAACGCAAATGCCACGAAATCACTAGTTAAGGAGTACTCCTTGCAAAGATCACTTCCACCTTCCAAGGTTGCGACAAGTGGCGCACTGCATGTGCGTGTGCGCCACTTGTCGCATGTGCGTTTGCGCCACTTGTCGCAACCTGGGAGTTTTCCCTTTTTTCGTAAATTCGTTTATTCAAAACGCTTTATCTCTTAAACCGTGCGTCCAAATCTCGAACCGTTTTCATCGTTGGATTCTTCGCGTCGAGATCTTCAAAACTAGATTCCATGTTAATAGGTTTTGATGAACTTTTTTTTCACGAAAAAACCGGACTAAAAAACCGAACCGGGAGCACGGGTTTTTTCCCTTTCCGAAACAGGCACGCCCGTGCCTTTCGCGAAATCACAAGCATGCCTCTCGTGGAAACAAAACAGTGCATCTCGTGGAAGGAAAAAAAAGAAGAGAAAACACGTTTTTTTTCGTTTCCGAAGGGGCACGGCTGTGCCTATCGTGAAAGCACAACCGTGCCTCTCGCGGAAGCAAAACCGTGCCTCTCACGAAAGAAAAAAATAAAAACACATTTTTTTTCCGTTTCCGAGAGGCACGGCCGTGCCTCTCGTGAAAGCACAACCGTGCCTCTCGCGGAAGCAAAACCGTCCCTCTCGCGAAAGGAAAAAAAAACACAAAATACTTTTTTTTTTCATTTCCAAGAGGCACGGCTATGACTCTCATGAAAGCACAATCGTGCCTCTCTCGGAAGCAAAACCGTGCCTCTCGCGGAAGAAAAAAAAATAGAAAACGCATTTTTTTCGTTTTCGAGAGGCACGACCGTGACTCTCGCAAAAGCAAAACCGTGCCTCTCGCGAAAGGGAAAAAAAAAGAAAACACGTTTTTTCGCGCAAATTTTTTTTTTCGAATTTTTTTTATCCAAAAGTTCAGGAAGACCGGTGGAAAACCAAAACGTCGAAAAAAACGGAAAAACCAGTTTAAAAAGCCGAAAACGCGTGCGAAAAAAAAATCCGGAGTGAGCGTCCAGAGCGCGACACGTGGCGGGACGGCTAGGAGCGTGCCAAGTGGCGCTGATCATTGCGAGGCTCCCGAAGGAGCGCTCGTGAACTAGTTGCTCTCCAAATGCTATTTGTTGTGGAGTAATCTCAGGAGCTTCCGACGTGGGCTGTGGCCCAGTAGCAACGACGGGAGCAGTTTTTCTTTGTGGTGCCGTATTTTTCTTTAGCGCTGTGTGTCGGTGTATTAAGTATTGGGCCATTAGTACCCCCGTACTTGTGCACGGGCAGTTGTAGCCATACCCGCGGCCAGGCTTGTCGGGGAACAGTTGAAGGTTAACTCAAGTTATCAAAGAAACACCCAAGCCAAGGATCAGAGGATCAACATATAAGAAGAGCTGAAGGCCGAAAGCCAGCCTCCCCGGCAAGATCTTGCCGGGGTGGCCTACGAAGCCCGGCAAGATTTCGCGCCCGGCAAGATTCAGCGCCCGGCAAGATTCTGCCACTGTGCCACCGCTTCAGCACAGCAACCAGCCTGGCATTCTGGGTCCTTCTCTGGATGCGTGGCAGGGCGCCAGTGGAGGAGAGCTTAAGCGGTGTTGATGGGATGGCCCCTTTTTCCATCGCCAAGAAAACGAGGACACCTAAACGGACACCTCACGGTGCATTAAATGCATTTGTCCTAAACCGTCAGTGGTTAGGTATGATGACCCTGTAGCTACTTTACACCTCAATGTATGTACATTTTGCCACTGTGGTGACCCCTTTGGACGTATAAAAGGAGGCCCAAGGCGACTGCTACAGGGGAGGAGGATCTTCTGGCCCATCCTGCATGCGTAGCTGCTCTTTGAACGTACTGTTCATCGCAAGCGCTCCTGGAGCCTGGGCTGAAGAACACTCTTAATAAAACAAGGCAGGAGTAGGGTTTTACGCTGATTGGCGGCCTGAACCTGGGTAAAACCACCCCGCGTCGATCATTGGTTTTTCTCTTTGCGCATACCTCTCTCCCTGCCGAATCGTAGAAGGGATCCACGCGGTCCCATAGGTGTCGCACGCCGACATCTTTGGCGCGCCAGGTAGAGGGAAAAGGTTGCGCGAACCTGATCCAGTGATCGGCGCCTTAGTTTCTTCGTCATCTTCATCATCATGCCACCCAAGAAGAAGAGTGCCGCAACGGCGCTACCATCTACATCCGTTTTGCCTGTGCCCTCGCGTACGGGTGATGGCGTGGATGCAGAAGGAAGAGGTTTAGAGCCTCCACGGCGTTCCGGTGATCCAAGCCAGACGAGCGGCGTCATTCGCAGCGGCAACGGCAACCCACACGCCGTTGGATCCAGAGATGGGGCTGTGCTGCCTACGGGCGGCACAACGAACTCCAGAGATCGGAGGACGCCTTCTAGGACTCCCGTGCCAGCGCACGCGTCACGGCCTTCCCAGGTCGTGTGCGATGAGCAGCGCCATGGCGCTGGTGGTTCAGGGCGTCGCCATGAAAAGACTTCTGCGCATCGATCCCAAGGTGCGCAGGCCCAGCATGCACGTCAAACTGCCGGTGGAAGTGGCGCGCGGTCGCGTGATCGTGACGGTGCTCCTTCTAACATTGTTAGGAGTCAGAGCACCTCACGTACCTCGCACCTGTTGCCGCCGCCTACACCAGCGCAAGCTTTGGCACGTGCGCAGCTGCTCCTCGATTTCCCTCCTGCTCCGGAGAAGATGGAGGAGTGGCGATCTACTATCCAGAGCCTCATTGGCTTCGTCAACAAGGATGGGCCGCAGCAGGCAGTGCCCTCGCAACGACGGTCCATCGATCCGGCGTGAGCCAATGGAGAGAAGACTGGAGGCGGTGCGACCACGGTGCACTCCCCTCCACGACACCAGCAGCGGTCGACAACCCGGTGGACTGATGGCCATGATGATGATTCCACGGCGTCGTCCGATCCGCGGATGCGCCGCGACCAGCGTCAAGTTCTTCGGGAACGAAGCAAAGAGGACGCTCGAACTACCATCGAGCGGCGACGGGAAGTGCGCCATCAATCTGATAAGCGCGCAGGACCCGCTGTCGACAAGCCTGCGCCAGGGGACGCAGGCGACTTGCCTTACGAGGTAGGTTGTCCAGCATTTACCCATGAGTTGCGGTGAGTCCAGTGGCCCAATTCCCGAACCTTCAAGCCAGAGGTCCCGGAGAAATATGACGGCAAGACCCACCCGTCGGAGTTCCTGAGCATCTACACCATTGCGGTGCAGGCTGCCGGGGGCCGAGACGACAAGATACTCGCCAACTACTTCCCGTTGGTGCTCAAACCCAACGTCAGGTCGTGGTTGATGCATCTGCCGGAGAATTCTATTTCTTCTTGGTCAGATCTGTGCCATCAGTTTGTTGGCGCCTTTGTTGGAGGCCATCAAACTCCTGGCCAGGAAAGTGATTTGCATCTCATCCCTCAAAAGGAGGGCGAATCCCTGCGCAAGTATATCCAAAGGTTTAGCCGTGTACAATACAGCATCCCGGATGTTCATCTTGCCGCTGTTATAGGCGCGTTTCGTCAGAACGTGCGTAACCGCAAAATGCGAGAGGAAATGGCAGTGAACAAGATCAAGGACATCGCCGAGCTTTATGCTCTGGCTGATAAATGTGCACGGGCTGAAGAGGGAAGGAGGCTCCCCGGCGAGGATGTTGGCGCGGGGGGCTGACTCTGAGGGCGAAGATGTTGCAACCCCGCCAAAGAAAGGCCAGCGGCGGAACAAGAAGCGCAGAGGCAAGGCCGTGCTTGCTGTCGAGGAATCCGGCAACCCCGGCACCGCCAAGAAGGCCAAAGTTGACGATCCCGGCAAGGAATTTGCAGGGTACGCCTCCTGTCAGGCCGTGGCGGTTGCCGACAAGCCGGAAGGCTCCAGCAAGCAGTATTGTAAGATCCATCGCACCAAGGGCCATGATCTCCAAAATTGCCGGCAAGTTGAACAACTTGTCGAGAAGCAGAGAGCTGAGTACGAGAGGCGAGACAAGGAGAAGGCCCAAGATAGTGCTGAGGGGTCCGGCAAGAAGCACGATGGCCGAGGGGGTCGCCGCGGCAAGGCCAAGCAACAGAGGAAGAGGCCCGCTCGAGGCCGTGACAAAGAAGAGGGTGATGATGATGATGAAGAAGATGATGAGTCCAGCGAGCATGAATTTCAGAAAAGCTACAGAGGCCATGTGTATCGACGGAGGCGCCTCGTTGCATTCTTCCCACCGTCGACTTAAACAGTGGGTGCGAGAGGTTAATGCAACGGAGCCATTGTTCGATGCACGTAAACCCCTGAAGTGGTCCAACACGCCTATCATTTTTGACGCCGAGGGTCACCCTGATCGCACAACCGCGGTCGGGTGCTTGCCATTGTTGGTCTCACCGATAATCCGCAACCACAAGGTGACGAAAATGCTAGTTGATGGTGGGGCCGGACTGAACCTAATCTCGCCGGACGTGCTCAAGATGCTCCAAATTCCTGATGAAGATCTCGAGGAAACGGGCACATTTCAAGGGGTCAATCCAGGAAGGACCCAGCCAAAAGGCAAGATTACGCTACCGGTGACATTTGGTAGCGAGCTCAACTACAGGACAGAGAAGGTAGTGTTTGATGTCGCCAAGATCCCTATGTCATACAATGGGATCCTTGGCCGCCCAGCGCTGGCTAAGTTCATGGCGGCATCGCACTATGCGTACAATGTGTTGAAGATGCCCGGGCCGATAAGTGTCATCACTATCCACTCCGACAAAAAGGATGCACTCATCTGTGCCGACCAACTCTACTAGGAAGCAGTTGCAGCACCTGCCGTCAAGGCATCTGCTCCTGCCGCCGAAACTCCCGGGGGGAAGAAGAAGACCGGCAAGAACCTTGGCGCAAACTCCAGCAAGCGCACCTCCTCGGAGTGCTGCGCTTCCGTTGAGGACACCAGAGAGTTCCACCGGCAAGAACAAGAAACCCAAGGCTGCTCCACCAGAGATCAAGAAGGTGCCTGTCAGGGAGGACGGAATGGGAGGAACTTTCACCATAAGTTCCACCCTAGATGACAAATAGGAAAGCGCGCTCATTGCCTTCCTGAGGGCGAATGTCGACGTGTTTGCATGGAAACCGTCTGACATCCCCGGTGTTCCCAGGGAGGTAATTGAGCACCACCTTGCTGTCTGTCCTCATGCGCGGCCCATCAAGCAGAGGGTCAGGAAGCAAGCCTTGGAGCGGCAAGAATTCATTGCCGAAGAAATCAGGAAGCTAGAAGCGGCAGGCTTGGTCAGGGGAGTGCTTCACCCAACGTGGTTGGCCAATCCGGTTGTAGTGCGCAAGGCGAATGGGAAATGGAGGCTGTGTATTGATTATACAGACATCAATAAAGCCTGTCCAAAAGATCCCTTTCCCTTGCCGCGCATCGACCAGATTGTGGACTCCAGTGCTGGTTGTGACCTACTGTCGTTCCTTGATGCCTACTCAGGGTATCATCAGATCTTCATGGCAAAAGAAGATGAAGAAAAGACCGCATTTATCACCCCATGTGGTACGTATTGTTTTATACGAATGCCTTTCGGGTTGAAAAGTATTGGTTCTATATTTGCGAGAGCGGTCCAAATTGGTTTTGAGCCTCAGCTCCATAGAAACATGGAAGCATACATGGATGACATAGTGGTCAAAACCAAGGACAAAGCGACGCTCATACAAGATCTAGAAGAAACATTTCCAAATCTGCGCAAGTTCAATTAAAAGCTCAATCCTGAGAAGTGCGTGTTTGGTATTCGTTCTGGCAAGCTTCTCGGGTTCTTTGTATCTCAGCGAGGGATCGAAGCGAACCCCGACAAGATCAAAGCTATTGAGCAGATTGAAGCGCCAAGACGCGTCAAGGATGTACGTCGTCTTGCCGGCTGCGTTGCTGCCCTAAGCAGGTTTATCTCCAAATCTGCTGAGCGCGCCCTGCCCTTTTTCAAAATTTTGAAGAAAGCAGGTCCAATGAAATGGACTCCGGAAGCGGAGGCTGAGCTGCAAGATTTGAAGAAATACATTTCTTCTCCGCCGACACTAGTCGCGCCTAGGCCACAAGAGCCGTTGCTGCTGTACCTGGCAGCGACAAATCAAGTGGTTAGTGCTGCATTAGTGGCACAGAGAGAAGCTGATGAGGAAGCAACACCAGCGGCAGGACCGCCAAGTGACGCGGTGGGATCTTCCCCGACAAGGATTGGTCCCGGCAAGACAGGATCTGTGCAGTTAGAAGAACCAGTGCAAAAGAAAAAGATGGTGCAGCGCCCAGTTTATTTTGTTAGCTCCCTTTTGCAGGGAGCTAGGTCAAGATACTCTGGTGTGTAGAAGTTGCTCTTCGGCCTCCTTATGGCCTCAAGGAAGCTGCGCCATTATTTTCAAGCACATGAAATTACCGTCGTCACTCGCTTTCCGTTGCAACAGATTTTGCGAAATCCAGAGGCAACCGGCAGGATCGTGGAGTGGGCGCTGGAATTGTCAAGCCTTGGTCTCAAGTTTGAAAGTACTTCGACAATTCAGAGCAGGGCCTTGGCAGAGTTCATCGCGGAATGGACCCCAACGACAGACGAAGAGGTTCAAGGAACGACTCTCCCCGGCAAGGAAATTGATCAAGAATGGGTTATGTACTTTGACGGGGCTTTCTCGCTGCAAGGCGCCGGTGCTGGCGTGCTGCTTGTCGCACCCACCGGAGAGCACCTCAAGTATGTAATCCAGATGCATTTCTCCCGGGAGAGTTCGACAAACAACACTGCGGAGTACGAGGGGTTGCTTGCCGGTCTCAGGATCGCGGCAGACCTTGGTATCAAGAAGCTCGTCATCAGAGGCGATTCGCAGCTTGTTGTCAGGCAAGTTAACAAGAATTATCGGAGTCCATTGATGCAAGCTTACGTGGATGAAGTGAGAAAAATGGAAGAGCGCTTTGATGGTCTGCAAATGAAGCACATTCCTCGTGCCGAAAACAGTATTGCTGACGACCTGTCAAAGTGCGCTGCCCTCAAGTTGCCTGTGGAACCAGGAACTTTTGTGCTCCATTTGACTCAACCACCTGTGGCACCATCAATGAGGCAAGAAAAGAGAAGAAAAGCTGAATTCTGGACAATACTTTCCGGCAGAGCTCCCTGGAACCGCCGGCAAGGAACTTGCCGGGATCAGCGACAAGCCTGCCGGGGAACAAAAGGCTCCGGCGGAGCCCCACGCTTTCGCTATCGAGACAAACGTTCCCCCGGCGGAAGAGATGCCTTTAGTCCTAGCTGTCGAGCCCCAGGCTCCATCATGGGCACAACACATTGTCCATTTCCTTCAGACAGGAGAACTCCCTGAGGAGCAGGAAGAAGCGGAAAAAGTAGCCCGTCAGTGTACTATGTACCAGTTCGTCGATGACGTCCTGTACAGAAAGAGACCTAACGGTGTGAAATTGAAGTGCATTCCTCGGGAGGATGGACTAGAGCTGTTGGCAGAGATACATGGAGGCATATGTGGCTCTCACATAGGGTCAAGAGCGCTTGTCGGAAATGCATTCCGACAAGGTTTCATTTGGCCCACCGCTCTCCAGGATGCAATTGCACTAGTAACCAAGTGTGAAGCGTGCCAGTTTCATTCGAAGAAACCACATCAGCCAGCTCAAGCTCTTCAGACGATCCCTCTCTCCTGGCCATTTTCGGTCTGGGGGCTCGACATACTGGCCCCTTCCCCCGTGCTACCGGGGGCTTTGAGTACTTGTACGTTGCGATCGACAAGTTCACAAAGTGGCCGGAGGTGGAAGCGGTGAGAAAGGTGACAGCACAATCAGCTGTCAAGTTCTTTAAAGGAATAGTTTGCCATTTCGGTGTGCCCAACAGGATCATCACCGACAACGGCACGCAATTCACAAGTCGCACCTTCATGCAGTACGTCCAGGACCTTGGCGGCAAAATTTGTTTTGCCTCTCTTGCTCACCCGAGAAGCAATGACCAAGCAGAGAGGGCTAATGCTGAAGTGCTGCGCGGTCTCAGGACCAGAACCTTTGACAAGATGAGAAAGTGCAGAAGACGCTGGATTGATGAGTTGCCGGCGGTTCTTTGGTCAATCAGAACGACACCAAATCGAGCCACCGGCCAGACGCCCTTCGCTCTAGTCTACGGAGTGGAAGCAGTTCTCCCCACGGAACTCATATACGGATCACCTCGAGTGCTCGCTTATGATGAGCTTGAGCAAGAGCAACTGCAGCAAGATGACACTGTGCTCCTTCAGGAGAATCGTCTTCAGGCTGCTGTGCGAGCTGCACGCTACCAGCAAGCTTTGCGCCGCTACCATAGCCGCAAAGTTCATGCCCGAAGTCTTGAGGAAGGCGACCTTGTTCTTCGACGGATTCAGTCCGCCAAGAATTCAAACAAGTTGACGCCGAAGTGGGAAGGCCCTTATCGGGTAGTACGAGTCACCAGGCCCGGCGCTGTCCGCCTGGAGATCGAGGATAGCGTTCCAGTGAGCAACTCCTGGAATATCGAGCATCTTCGCAAGTTCTACCCATAAGGCGTGGTTGCCGGGGGCCCCCAGCAACCACCTTTTTGTACAAGTCTTGCCGGCAAGGCATGTAATCCTTTGTACAAAGCCAGGCGCAGACCCTGTGCCCAGATGACTAAGTTTAAGTGTTGTGCATTTCCTTATCGATTTCCATGTTTATATATATATGCATGCTTGTCTAAGACGTTGTATGACACTTGTTCCCGATAAGTATTAATGGACCGCCAAGGTTCCATATCTTTATTTTCTCTTCTTTCTTTTTCTCAAAAGATAGAAGGATTCCTCGCGCGCACGTTTGCCGGGGGGGAAGGAAGATATGGGTACCAGTGGGCGACGTTCAGAATTGACGTCTTACCCGAGGAAGTACAGCGACAAAAAGCTAAGTTACAAAACTTTAAGCAAGTTTCTTTTATTATGAAGCTATTTTCCTTAGACGATTTCGACTTTTGTATGGAAAACCTGCACGCGAAGGAACCCTAGTCGTAATTGGTTGCGCCCGTATTTTGTTTCGAGTCCGCTCAACAATTTAAGTGGCAGCACTGAGAACGCCAAAGTGTCTTGCCGGCCGCTGCACCTCCAGCAGGCTGCTGAAGTCCCGCACCCAGCGCTCGCGGCAGGTTGCGCGCCGGCAAGTTTTCAGTAAGCGTAGGGTGTACTCCGTACATAAAGGAATCAGACAAGGGAAATAGCATGCATATACCCAAACATACGCAAGTTATATTACATCAATAAGTTGCCACAGTTCTAACACAAGACTTGATTGTCTTTTGGCATGGAATGGTGGCGACAAGGAAAAATGAGGCGGCTAGTCCCTGCGTTAGCCCTCGACCCTCTTGATTGAATCTACCTTCTCAAGGATGGGCGCGACAAGCTCCTCAAGTGCCTTGAGATCTGCATCCTTCGTCAAGCGGTCGAGCACATTGGTGAGGTCAACGCTAGGGTTCTTATGCACCACCTTGACGAGTACCTTGCGGAGGACGGCCCGGCAAAGTTTGCGGGATTCATTGGCCAGTCCGGTTGCTCGGTTGGACTGTAGCAGCTTCAAAGCGTCAATGATGCTTTCAAAGAACATGGTCAACCTGGCGCTCGAAGATATCCTTTCTTTGGAGGAATACCTGAAGTTTTGCAGGCCATCCTGGCCCATGGTTGACAATTGTGCTGTGAGCCTCTCCGCGGTGTCGACAAGGCGATCAGTCCAGATTTTCACACCCTTCTCATAGTCAATTTGGGCGGCGGCAGCGCTCTTAAGCAAGTTCTTCTCATCCTGAAGATCTTTGCTTAGGGCCTTCTCGCGGGCCCTGCCATCCTTAAGAGACTTCTCCAGCGTGGTCAGCTTTAGCCTCAGATTGGCAATGGCATCGTTGGCTGAAGAGAGCTGCTTGGTCTTGTCGGACATGGCAACTTGCATCTCCGCCAGGTTGTGGAGAGTTTTCTCCCTGTCCCCCTTGAGCGTCGAGAGCTCCTTGCCGTGTTCTTCAAGATCCACCTCCAGCTTCTTCACTTTGTCGCTCAGCTCGTTCTTGGAGGCCTCTGCAGCCTCGGCAGCATCGACGGCCTCCTTGAGCTTGCCGGCGTGATCTACAGTTAGAGCTTCGAGCGCCTCCTTGTGCTTTTGCTCCAGCTGCTGGATCCGCTGCGCGACAAGCTTATCGATCTCCTCATCTTTGCCGCGAAGCTTGGCGGCAAGCGCCTACTCACGTGCGGCAAGATCTTCCTCCTGGGCATCAAGTGCAATGCGACGCTCCGTTAGGAGCGCATCTTCAGCAGCAGTTCTTTGTGCAGCTTCCTCTTGCGCCTTCTCCATGTCAGATTGTTTCAAGAGGAGCTCTGTCCAGCTTTGGCTCACTTGTTCCCGGCTGGCAGTCAACTCCTGAATGGCCTCAGCGTACCAGATCTGCATCTGCTCAACGCGCTTCTAAAAACCTGCTTCGGCTGCTTCAACAACTGCAATTCTAGAATTTGCTTTCTCTTTTCGAGCACGGTGGAGTGCTTGGAGCTTGCGGAAATTTTCGCCCATAGCCTAAAGGAGCTGATCCTCTTCAGATTTGCCACTGCTGGCGCTTGGATCATCAACGATTTCGAGCCCGGCAGCGGCGATGATTTCTTCATCAAAGGTTTCCCCTTCAGTCGGCGTTCCAATATTTGCCATGCCCGGCAAGTTGATGAATAGGTTGTCGCCAACCTTGAGATATTTGCTCGATGAGGGAGCTTCGGATGTTGATGGTTGATCCTCGACGTTCATCTCGTCGGTGGCTGGGGGCTCTGTGGCCGATGTAGCGCCTGGCGCTCCTGCAACAGGAATGCCGTCAGTGTGGTCATTAGTCTCCTCGCCGGCCCTCTCGGCAGATTCCTTGGCGGCTTCCTCGGCAACAGTTTCGCCGACCTCGACAGTGGCGTCTTTGGCGGCCTCACTAGCGGCGATACTGTCAGCTTCGGCGGCAGCATCTCTGGCTGTCTCCTCGATGACAACATCGACATCCATGTGTTCCATCACAGGGAATTCTGGAGGATGAAGGAAGGAAACAAAATAAGATCAAGATTGAAGTTCAAGAAGACAAAAAGAAAGAGAGATAAAGAAAAGGATAGCAAGCGTTCTAAGGCAAACAGTTACCTGCGTCGAGTTGTTGAGAGGTGGCCTCGCCCCTCCCGGCAACGTTGGCTGCTGGGGAAATGTTGCCGGTACCCATGCGTACCGGCTCCTCCTCAACCAAGATAGGCTCGTCGGTGGTAACTCTTGCCGGGGATGCGCTTGTGGGCGGCGTGGTTGACGGAGGCGGCCCGACGGGGGCGGTTTCCACCTCTCCCTGTTGCTGTTCTTCTCCTGGAAGCCCGAAGATATCAGCGGCAAGGGTAGAAACCTCAGCACCCGCCAGCGGAAAACGAGTGGAGAACTCACGCTGGGGGCTGCGCTGGGGGCTGCGTTGAGGGCTGAGCCCTGGGCTGATGACGACAATTTCCGGCAGGCTCGTAGAGCCAGCCGGGGGCTCATCGCCCGTGGAAGTCCTCGACCTCTTAGCCACCCTTTCCGCCAAGGTTTCTGCATCGCTGCAGAGACAAGACGAAGCAAGGCTATGAGATTACTCCAAAATTTGGGAGATAAAGGCTATGACAGGATACTTACTCTTCCTCTTCTCGTTCCGGGCTGAAGCTGGAGATGTCAAAATCGACCACCGTTACAGTGTCCGTGTGAGGGGGCGGAGGAGGGGTCCTGGGTCACTTGGCTGTAGTAGGTGCAGGGGATTGGCGTGGTTCCGCCACCTCAGCCTCCGGTGCGGTTGTGTGAGACGCCCCTGCCGCCTCAGTAGTTGCCGCAGGTGTGTGTCTCGCACGCCGCGCAGGTTGCTGTCAAACTCCTTGCCGTGGCGCAGTCTTGCCAGCCGCCTTCTTGTCGGGAGCCTCGCTGCTCGAAGAGGGTTGGCTTGTCGTGATGCCAGAAGCGGCCTTTCGAAGAACGCGCTTGGTCTTTTCCGGAGCTGGGGGCTCCTCCTGCGGCTCTTCTTCGGCTACGTCTTCGTCGGACGAGCCCTCGGCGGCCGCGCTGCTCTGTTCCCCGGCAAGATTTTCTTCCATCACAACCTCCACGTCACTGGTTTCCCATTCTGTGAAACTGATGCTGCCGGCCTCCGCGGCAAGATTCGCCTCTTCCGCCCTAGTGGCAATATACGCCACTTCTTCGTCAGTGGTGGCGCGAATGATGTCCATCTCTTCCTGCATGGCCCTCTCCGACAAGTTGTCGAAGAACTTTTGTGCTTCCTCCTCGGTTGGCTAGGCACAAGTCGCGTCAAGACCATGGGCGTTGAACAATGGCATGATGGCGATGATTGACCCCAGGGCGGAGTTGTTGCACAAAGGGATAATTCTTGCCGGCAACCGATGTTTGTCATCGCGCTGGAATAGTTTGTGGCGGAGAGCACCGAGCTGCATGGCCGTCAAATTGTTGTTCAATCCAGGGCGCAGCCTCATGATGTCTGCTGCGTTCAGGTACTCCCAAGCTGGTCTTCCCTTGCTCTGTAAGGGGGCGATGCGGTGGCGGAGGTAATCGAAGCCAATCATATCCATTGTGAGCCCGGCAGCTTTCAGGCGAAGGATCCTGGTGGTGGCGATCGTGAGCCTCTCATCCTCCGCGGTGAAATCGCTCCAGTCGCTGCCGCGGACCGCCTTCTGCTGTCGAGGCAAACAGAACGGATGGGGATCTGCTTCCCTGATCCAGCACCTCTCAGACCGCCATTCATCCCACTTCTCGCGGTAGACCCCATCTAGGTATATCTCCTTATTCCAAGCCCATGGAATCCAGGCGATAGAACCGGAAAGGGCCTCCCCTTTTTGGATGCGAGGAATAAAGTAATGGCGGAAGAGGGCAGTGTTGGGAACTACTCCGGCAAAGTTTTCGCAAAGATGAGCGAAGACGGACATGCACATTACGGCGTTCGGCGTGAAATCAAGAAGATGGAAGCCGTATGTGTACATAATGTCGTTGAAGAAGTCAGAGAATGGAGGACAGAGTCCGCAATAGAAATAAGCGGCGAAGAAGGGATATCTGTCAGGTCCGCTCTCGGAACAAGAACCTGGAATCACGCGAGTTGCGGGGTGAGCTTGCGTCTCCTTCGCCCACATGCACTGGTACCGGTTCTTCAAGGCCCTCGCATCGAGTGTCAGAGTGAAGACGATGTACTTCTTCCGCATCTTCGCCAGCTTGCTCTCCGGGACATTGGCCTTCGTCTTCTTGCTGTTGCCTTTGCCCTGGCTAGCCTTGGGCGGCATGGCGATTGCGAAGGCGGAAGCTGAGGATAGAGCGGGTGCGGAAGCGAAGAGCGGATAAGGAGAAGTCTGGCTTTGAGCTCGAGAAGGGGAAGATAATTGCGGAGTCCAGATTGAGAAGAAGGGGGGGGGGGGGGTAAATAGGCTGCGCCTCTGCAGTTTCCCTTTTTTATGGGGAAGGAGCGAGCCCGCCTCTTCTACTCCCCAATGTAAATACGCCTCTGCAGGCGCGCTGCAGCTGCAGCCTTTCAGCGCACGCTTCCCACGTCGCGCATTCAGCGCGCGTAGTGAGGGGGCACAGTAAGCGGGATATTTACGAGCAGTTAATCCCCTGCCACGCATGCCCGTGCACTGTTTGGTCCTAGCCCAACAACGCCTCGCACTCGTGTGTGGCCTAGGCCCGGGGGCTCCTGTCGGTGTACTAACAATTGGGCCATTAGTACTCCGTACTTGTGCACGGGCAGTTGTAGCCATACCCGCGGCCAGGCTTGTCGGGGAACAGTTGAAGGTTAACTCAAGTTATCAAACAAACACCCAAGCCAAGGATCAGAGGATCAGCATATAAGAAGAGCTGAAGGCCGAAAACCAGCCTCCCCGGCAAGATCTTGCCGGGGTGGCCTGCGAAGCCTGGCAAGATTTCGCGCCCGGCAAGATTCTGCCACTGTGCCACCACTTTAGCACAGCAACCAGCCTGGCATTCTGGGTCCTTCTCTGGATGCGTGGCAGGGCGCCAGTGGAGGAGAGCTTAAGCGGTGCTGATGGGATGGCCCCTTTTTCCATCCCCAAGAAAACGAGGACACCTAAACGGACACCTCATGGTGCATTAAATGCATTCGTCCTAAACCGTCAGTGGTTAGGTATGATGACCCTATAGCTACTTTACACCTCAATGTATGTACATTTTGCCACTGTGGTGACCCCTTTGGACATATAAAAGGAGGCCCAAGGCGACTGCTACAGGGGAGGAGGATCTTCTAGCCCATCCTGCATGCGTAGCTTCTCTTTGAACGTACTGTTCATCGCAAGCGCTCCTGGAGCCTGGGCTCAAGAACACTCTTAATAAAACAAGGCAGGAGTAGGGTTTTACACTGATTAACGGCCCGAACCTGGGTAAAACCACCCCGCGTCGATCGTTGGTTCTGCTCTTTGCGCATACCTCTCTCCCTGCCGAATCGTAGAAGGGATCCACGCGGTCCCATAGGTGTCGCACGCCGACACTGTGGTTTTTTGACGGAAAAGTTGACAACGCAGCACTTTCATTGATAAAAGGGAAAGGGGTGTGGGCCGGGCTTGGGGGGAGGGGGGGGTGTTACAAACACAAAGAGTTTAGAGCTACTCTAGCAGACCCCTTATAACGCGGACTCTTATAACGCGTTTTGCGGGCTGGCGCGGGCTATGGCCGAACAGAACCTGCATAGCGGAACTGTTCGCGTGGTTTTTTCCAAACTGCACTAAGAGTACCGTGGCCCCCATCAGATGTGCCAATGTGGACCTAGATGATGTTCTCCAGTCATTCCCGGCTTGTCGCTCCTCCTTCCCGATCCACTACCTCGGGCTCCCCCTCGCGATCAAAAGATTAAGGAGGGTGCATCTCCAACTACTAGAAGACAAGGCTGTGGGCAAATTGGCGCCTTGGAAAGGAAGGCATGTTGCTATTGTGGGTCGTATGACCTTGGTGAAGGCAGTCCTTACGGCGGTGGCCATTTATCACATCACGCCGCTTGACATCCCGATGGAGGTTCTAAAAGCGATTGACAAGTTGCGGCGTGCCTACCTCTGGGCAGGATCTTACACGGTTAGTGGCAGCAAGTGCAAGATTAACTGGGAGCACGTCTGCAAGCCAAAGGAATATGGGGGCCTTGGCATTTTGCACCTTCGCAGGTTTGCTACCGCCCTCCGACTGAGGTGGCTATGGCTTGAGTGGGATGACCCACCCCGTGCGTGGTGTGGATTGGGGATGCCTTGCACGACATCTGACCACGACCTTTCCGCGGACTTGACTGAGGTTACGATCAGCGATGGGCAGAAGGCTTCCTTCTGGGAATCTTCTTGGCTTCAGGGCGTTAGGCCCAAAGACATTGCACCAAAGTTTTTTGATATTTCACGCAAGAAAGGTGTTACGGTCGCCACGGCCTTAAGGGATGGGCACTGGATAGAACAAATCAACATTGACACTGGCCTCACTCTAGAGCATCTTCAACAATAATTGGCCCTTTGGGAGAAGCTAGCGACCGTGACCATTTAGCCTGGTGTCCAGGACACTATAGTGTGAAGTGAACCAATGACGGGAAGTACTCAACAAAGTCTGCTTACTTGGCGTAGTTTCATGACCTCCCGCACTCAAGCTTGGCTGCTACGGTCTGGAAGGCGTGCCCCCGCCCCCCCAAATGCAAATTTTTCACCTAGCTTGTTACCCAAAACAGAGTTTGGACGGCTGATAGGCTTCAGAGAAGAGGATGGCCAAATTGCGACAAATGCCTACTCTGCAGTCAGGTGCAAGACTCTGTAGCACACCTGATCTTCAAGTGCCGCTTCTCTGTTTGGATTTGGAATGCGGTCTTCTCATGGCTTGGGCTCGCTATTCCCACGGCCCCGTGGCTCCTATTCGATTCGGTGAAATCTTGGTGGGATGCGGTCCTTTCTGATAACACACACCCGACGAAGGCCCTGTCTTCTCTGTTAATACTTGTGGGATGGGAGATCTGGAATGAAAGGAATGCTCGTGTCTTTAGGAACAAAGCGGCGCCGGTGGTGACTGTCGTGCGACGCAACAAAGAGGAAGTTTCTATTTGGGCCACTATGGGTGCTAAGCATTTGCGTAATGTAATGCCGCGCGAGTAATTGTATTGTTTTTCCGCCGCTTGGCGATGTCTATTCTGAAACCTCTTCTTAATCAATGAAAATGGCAAGTCTTTTGCCTTGTTTAAAAAAAATGTGAATATTATGAATTCAAATTACAATAATTATTCAAATCACTGAATTAAACTAATAATTCAATACAACAAATGTCCTGAATACAACAATGATACCGATCACAAATAGAAGTGAATGTAAAATTGGCCGGTGCATTTGCCAATGGTGCTCAATACCTTTGGCCATGCCTTTGCCAATGGTGCTCAATGAGGTCCTCCTAAAGCTGATTGTGGCGTCTTCAATCTGTCGGTATGTCTAAAGGAATGCTTGTACGTGGTCAGGGTCTCTAGCTGGCTTCACACGGCTACCGACATTGTTGTAGAAGAACTCCAAGTTCATGTCCCTCTCATCTTCAATGATCATGTTGTGAGCACCATTGGCAAAGGCATGGGAGGGGTTACAAACACAAAGAGTTTAGAGCAACTCTAGCAGACCCCTTATAATTTAGACCCTTATAACGCGTTTACAGTTCACGGAAAACACGTTTTGCGGGCTGGCGCGGGTTGCGGCCGAACAGACCCCGCATAGCAGAACTGTTCGCCTAGTTTTTTTCGAATTTGACAAATATCACATGTTACACAGAATTACGAATTCAATATAACATAAAATGTGAATATTATGAATTCAAATTACAATAATTATTCAAATCACCGAATTAAACTAATAATTCAATACAATAATTGTCCAGAATACAACAATGATACCGATCACAAATAGAAGTGAATGTAAAATTGGCCGGTGCATTTGCCAATGGTGATCAATGCCTTTGGCCATGCCTTTGCCAATGGTGCTCAATGAGGTCCTCCTGAAGCTGATTGTGGCGTCTTCAATCTGCCGGTATGTCTGAAGGAATGCTTGTATGCGGTCAGGGTCTCTAGCTGGCTTCACACGGCTACCGACATTGTCGTAGAATAAGTCCAAGTTCATGTCCCTCTCATCTTCAATGATCATGTTGTGAAGAATCACATAACATGTCATGATGTTGTTTAATGTTTTCTTGTCCCCAAAACAAGCAGGACCACGAACAATGGCAAATCTAGTTTGCAAAACCCCAAAGACTCTTTCAATATCTTTTCAGGTAGCCTCTTGTACCTTTACAAATTCAATATGCTTCTTGGTTTTGGGTTTTTGATGCTCTTGACAAATGTACACCAAGAAGGGTAAATACCATCTGCAAGATAGTACCCCTTTGTGTACTCATGCCCATTCACCATGAAGTTGCAAGCAGGAGCATCACCACTAGCAAGTCTAGCAAACAAATGAGACCGTTGCAACACATTGATATCATTGAGAGTACCCGGCATCCCAAAAAAAATGCCAAATCCATAAATCCTCGGATGCTACGGCCTCTAGCACATTTGTTGCCTTACGAGACTTGCCACAAAACTGCCCGTGCCATGCCTTCGTGTAGTTTTTGCAAGTCCAATGCATGCAGTCAATGCTTCCTAGCATGCCGGGCCAACCTCGCTTCTCATTTGCTACCATCAACTTTTTAGTGTCTTCCTCGTTGGGTGCACGAAGATAGGCAGGACCAAAAACACGGATGATCAATTTGGCGAACCTATGCACTGACTCAATTGTAGTATCTTCGCCAATGTGAAGATACTCGTCGGCATAGTCAGCCGAAATGCCATATGCAATCACCCGCATAGCAGCCGAGATTTTTTGATATGCGCTAAAACCCAACAAGCCCGCGACATTTCTCCTTTGAGTAAAAAGCCGACTATTGGCCTCCAAAGCTTGCACAATTTTTACGAAGAGGGATCAGTGCATTCGATACCTTCTCTGGAAGAGGTGCGGCGGATAGGTAGGATTTTCCGCGAAGTAGTCTTGCATCAACATCGTGTTCCCGAGCAGGCGGTTCCGAGGGTGCAAAGATGGCCGGCGGTAGATCCGTGCCTTCTCTTGCGGTTTTGATCGTCGGCCTCCTTCATGGCTAGGACCGCCACCACCATTTGCTGCCGATGGCGCTCGAGCATCGACTCAACCTCCGAGTCGTCGGACGAGGAAGAATCCTCGAGCAAAAATTGCGCGCAAGGGCTCATCAAATACATCTACAAAACCGGATTCGAGCTCGCATCAATGAAATTTGAACACGTACGGGCGAGCTACAAATGGGAGAAAAGGTGCTCACTGGTTGCGGTCGATTCAGGGTGGCAGCGACTCGGTGGAGGTGGATCCGGGCGGCGGCGACCCTGGGGCGGCTCGGCTCAGCGGATCCGGGGCACCGGTGAGTGGACCCGGGTGTAGTGTGCCCCAGCGGCACGATTTCGCAGGCGGAAGTGGCCGGAAATGCAGGTGCGGGGCGGCGGCGATGGTGGCGTGCGGCCGCGGGAGGGGATGTGTGGAAGGCGCGCACTAAAATGTCCCTCCCGCCAACCGCTTTCGCGGGATACAGGGCCCCGATGGGGCGCGGGGGAACCTGGGTTTTCGCAGGTTGGAGGGGGGAATTTACCGCGCCCCGCAAAATTTTTTAAGGGTCGGACGCGTTTACAGATTCTATTTGGGACACTTTTTCCATGCAAAACTGGATAATGGCGGTTTTTTACGGGTCGAGGCGATATAAGGGGTCTGCTAGAGTTGCTCTTACATGCGGAAAACCACCACTGGACAACTACATCACATCATTAGCTTAGTCCGGTTCTCTAGGTCTACCGATCAGCGAGATGGCCCTCCGACTGCCCGCAGTGTTCCATACTCGAGCTTCCTCAACGATCCTGCCAATCAATATTGTGCCCGAAGATTTTTGAACATTCTTGCATTCCGTTCGTTCCAAGTGATCAACCATACGAGCTGCGCCGGGGAGCTCCGTGATTTCCTACCCTTTCTCGGGAACATGTAAGTGGTGTGATTGGGCCATTCTAGCAGGGAGGTGGTGGTAACCGAGGGTACAAGATTGTTGGAATATTGCATTGTCGAATAACGCCATGCTAGATGGCGATAGAGAACGGGCATGAAGCAAGCAGGTGCAGGGCGTACTCCATTGGGCCAGCACAAAGGGCATGTGCTGGGTCGTGCGGCCACCTCTTTTTGGCGAGCATGTCGGCTGTCGGTGTACATAAACAAGGGTATTTGTTTCCCCCTGACTTGTGCACAGACCGATGAGGCTCTCGGGGCAGACAGACCTTGTCGGGGTATCCTAAGCTCAAGAACTGGAAGGCCGAGCAACCAGAAGAATTCCAGGGTAAAACTCCCTTGACGGACAAGTGAGTCCGGCAAAGTCAAGGCAATGCTTGGAGGCTGGACCTTGGCTCTCCCTCCCGCCAGCTATTCCGAGACCGCCCTGGTAAAAGCAAATCTACAGGATGCAAGCCGGCAGGCTCCATGCTGGTAGATCCCTGTAAAGGCCCCACCGCTCCACCTCATCGCACGTACGTCATTAATCAATGCGGTGTCAACCTCTCAAATGGCTAGGTGGATCTTGTCAGATACGTCGCAACCTGCTGGGGAGGAAATTAGCTTTATCGACACCCGTCCAGATGGCGTGTCACACTAACAAGGAGAAGATGGATAAGCGGCACAGCAGGCTTGCCGGGCTTCAACCTCTGCAGGACACCTAATAGGTGCAATTAATGCAATTTGTCTTAACTGCCAGAGTTAGGTATGATAGCACTGTTAGCTATCTAATCATACTAAAATGACGGTTTTGCCACTATGGTCGCCCCTTATCCTATAAAAGGAGGCCCGAGGCAACGTAGCAAAGGGTTCGAACTCTTGACCCCTCAACACTTGTATGCGTCCACTGCTCCCCCCGAGGTGCACATGCCGGGCTTGAGCACGGCGTGTCTTCGTGTTCCTCCAAATCAATCCATCATAGCAGGAGTAGGGTTTGATGCTGCAAAGCGGCCTGAACCTGGCTAAAAGAGAGTTCTCCATCGCCGTGCTGCCCTGCTGCTTTTGCTCTTTGTGCAATGTGACCTGATAACCCGCAAGTATAGGGGATCACAACAGTTTCCGAGGGTGCAGTATTCAACCCAAATTGATAGATTCGACACAAGGGGAGCCAAAGAATATTTGTAGGTATTAGCAGTTGAGTTGTCAATTCAACCACACCTGGAGATTAAATATCTGCAGCAAAGTGATCAGTAGCACAGTAATATGATAGCTTGATAGTAGTACTGATGATAGTAGTGGTAGTGGTAACAGCAGTAACATTTTTGTAGCAGTTGTAACAGTAGCAATAGCAATAGTAACTTAGCAAGAACCATATGTGGAAAACTCGTAGGCATTGGATCGGTGATTACATTGGATAATATTCATCATATAACAGTCATAACCTATGGTGACACAGAACTAGCTCCAGTTCATAAATCTAATGTAGGCATGTATTCCGTAAATAGTAATACGTGCTTATGGAAAAGAACTTGCATGCCATCTTTTGTCCTACCCTCCCGTGGCAGCAGGCTCCATAAGGAAACTAAGGGATATTAAGGCCTCCTTTTAATAGAGAACCGGAACAAAGCAATAACACATAATGAATACATGAACTCCTCAAACTACGGTCATCACCGGAAAGTATTCCAATTACTGTCACACTGGGGTTTACGGATCATAACACATAATAGGTGCATATGACTTGCAAGATCGGATCTAGAACATAGATATAATGGTGAAAACATAAACGGTTCAGATCTGAAATCATGGCACCCGGGCGCTAGTGACAAGCATTAAGCATAGCAAAGTCATAGCAACATCAATCTCAGAACATAGTGGATACTAGGGATCAAGCCCTAACAAAACTAACTCGATTACATGATGAAGCTCATCCAACTCCTCACCGACCAGTGAGCCCACGAAGGAATTACTCACTCCCGGTGTGGAGCATCATGGAATTGGTGATGAATGAGGGTTGGTGATGACGAAGACCGAAGATTCCCCTCTCCGGAGCCCCGAATGGGTTCTAGATCTGGCCTCCCGATGAACAACAGTAGGTGGCGGCGGCGGCGGCTCCGTATCGTGAAACATGATGAACCTTCCTCTCTTATTTTTTTCTCCGAAAATAGGAATTTATAGTGTTGGAATTAGGGTCAGCGGAGCCCCGAGGGCCCCACAACCCACCAGGGCACGCATGGGGCCCGGGGGGGGGGGGGTTATACGTCTCCAACGTATCTATAATTTTTTATTGTTCCATGCTTTTATATTACCATTCTTGGATGTTTTACAATCATTTTATAGCAACTTTATATCATTTTTTTGGACTAACCTATTGACATAGTGCCCAGTGCCACTTGTTGTTTTTTACTTCGCAGAATATCAGTACCAAACGAAGTGCAAACACATCGAAACTTTTTGGAGATGTTTTCTAGACCAAAAGACACCTAGTGGGCCAAAGAAGTACCAGAGGGGAGGCCCGAGGTGGGCACAACGCACCAGGGCGCGCCAGGAGGCCCAGGCGCGCCCACGGGTGTTGTGCCCCCCTTGTTGACCTCCCGCACCGCCTCTTCGCCCTATAAATTCCCAAATATTCCAGAAACCCTAGGGGAGTCGACAAAAACACAATTCCAGCCGCCGCAAGTTCCAGAACCACGAGATCCAATCTAGACACCATCACGGAGGGGTTCATCATCCTCATTGGTGCCTCTCCGATGATGCATGAGTAGTTCATCATAGACCAACGGGTCCGTAGGTAGTAGCTAGATGGCTTCCTCTCTCTCTTTTGATTCTCAATACAATGGTCTGTTGGAGATCTATTTGACGTAACTCTTTTTTTGCGGTGTGTTTGTTGGTATCCGATGAACTTTGAGTTTATGATCAAATCTATATCCATGAATATTATTTGAGTCTTCTTTTGATCTCTTATATGCATGATTATTTATAGCCTCGTATTTCTTCTTCAAATCTTTGGTTTAGTTAGGCCAACTAGATCGATTTTTCTTGCCATGGGAAGAGGTGCTTTGTGATGGGTTCGATCTTGCGGTATTCTTTACCAGTAACAGAAGGGGCAGCAAAACACGCATGTATCATTGCTATTAAGGATAACAAGATGGGGGCTATTCCTACATGAATAGATCTCGTCTACATCATGTCATCGTTCTTATTGCATTACTCCATTTCTCCATGAACTTAATACACTAGATGCATGCTGGATAGCGGTCGATGTGTGGAGTAATAGTAGTAGATGCAGGCAGGAGTCGGTCTACTACTCTTGGACGTGATGCCTATATATTGATCATTGCCTTGGATATTGTCACAATTATTCGATCTTCGATCAATTGCCCAACAGTAATTTGTTTACCCACTGTGTGCTATTTCTTGAGAGAAGCCACTAGTGAAATCTATGGCCCCCGGGTCTATTCTTTATCATATTTGCTTTGGGATCTATTTTTATTTGCTTTTGTTTTTAGATCTATTATTCCAAAAACCCAAAAATACCTTGCTGCACTTTTTATTTGCATCTTTTATTTCGTGTTTTATCGAGATCTATTTATCCAATCTACCATAATTTTTATCCCGTCAACTTGACAATTTCTAGCCCCGTTACCCGAAGAGGGATTGACAACCCCTCATACGCGTCGGGTTGCAAGTATTTGTTCTTTGTGTGCAGGTACCATTTACATAGTGTTGCTTGGTTCTCCTACTGGATTGATACCTTGGTTTCACAACTGAGGGAAATACCTACCGTAGCTGTACTGCATCATCCCTTCCTCTTTGGGGAAATACCGACGCAGTTTCAAGCGACATCAAAAGGAATTTCTGGCGCCGTTCCCGGGGAGACACCATCAACATCTATCACGTTCCTTATCACAAATCTCGTCTCCTTGCAATTTACATTATTTGCCATTTGCCTCTTGTTTTCATATCCCCCATTTCATAAAAATTTACCGTTTTATTCGCCCTTTTTTTCGTTCACCGTTTTCTCGTCAGATCTCTTATTTGCTTGAACTTGTCACTAGCAGTGATTTTGGTATGGTAGAAACAGATGATGGCCTAACTCCTAAAATTGGATGATCTGGCAATCTGGATGCTAAAACTTTTGTTTTGGGGCAAGGGAATGTTATGGGAAAAGAACATATCCAAGAATTTTTCAATTGTGTTGGAAATTTGACTCTTGATGATGCTCCTATACTTAAAAGAACTAAATCTTATGTGGAAGCTATTTCAGCACTAGTTCTGAAACTTGAAAATAGATTTATCCGTACCCATCCTACTTTGCAAAGATTGTTTTATGAGCTACCCACTATAAAGGATCCTAACGCTAAAAAGTTAGCCACCCTTGTTCTTATGAATGAATTTGATTACATAGTACGGGAAGCTAGGGAAATTTTTTATTTTTATGATATGAGCCATGAAAAACTGGTGATAAATAAGATCCTTTATAATAGTGATTATATGTTGAGACATTTTCTTGGAAATAATCAAATTTTTGATGAGAACCTTAAAAAGGAAATCCCCGTTTTAGATATAATCCAACAAGTTTTCATTGATGTTAATCAACACTATTCTTGGATTGTAGCCGGAAACCAAAGGGGATACGTAGATGGGCAACTTGATAATGCTAAAATTTCTATGGATAATGTGTTTCAAGTTATTTTTGCAAAACCTCCTGACAATAACACATCTACGGAAAATAAGAAGAAAGATGATTATACTTGAATCTATGCATTATGCCTAGCTAGGGGCATAAAACGATAGCGCTTGTTGGGAGGCAACCCAATGAATAAAATTTATGTTTTGCCTTTTTCTTTCTGTTCTTGAGTGTTTCCAAAATTATGCCTCTGTTATGATTGTGTTTTTTATGATTAATTAGTGTTTGTGCCAAGTAAAGCCTTTGGGATAGCTTTGGTGATAGTTGATTTGATCCTGTTGAAAAACAGAAACTTTTGCGTCCAGTAAGAGAATTCTTTAAATTCACAGAAGCTACTAAAAATTCTGAATTTTTTAAAAAAGATTTATATACAAATTTCCTATGCTGTCCTAATGTTCAGAATTTTTGGAGCTAAATAAGTACGAGAACAATTCGCATCTTTACAGACTGTTCTGTTTTTGACAGATTCTGTTTTCTTTGCATTGTGTGCTTATTTTGATGAATCTATGGATTGTATCGGGGGGTATAAGCCATGTCAAAGTTATAATACAGTAGATATAATGCAATAACAAAACTTGAATGGGTTTTCAATAGTACTTAAAGTAAAGATTAGTTTTCTTATGCTAACGGATCTCACGAAGGTTTTGTTAAGTTTCGTGTGATTGAAGTTTTCAAGTTTTGGGTGAGATCGCGATGGATGAAGGAATAAGGAGTGAAAAGAGCCTAAGCTTGGGGATGCCCCATGGCACCCCAAGTTATTATTCAAAGAGAAACAAGAAACCTAGCTTGGGGATGCCCTAGAAGGCATCCCCTCTTTCTTCTAACGACCATCGGCATTTTATTTGGAGCTATATTTTTGCTCGTCACATATCATGAGTTTTGCTTGTAGCGTCTTGTATTATATGAGTCTTTGCTTGTTTTGCTTTCTAGTTTGTCACAAGTATCCTTGCTGGACACAACTATTCGAGAGAGTCAAAATTATGCTATGATTTGTTAGAATTGCTCTTTATGCTTCACTTAAATTCTTTTGAGCTATGGAATTGCTCTAGTGCTTCACTTATATCTTTTTGGGCATGGTGTGCTTTAATATTTTTGAAGAAATTCTCTCATGCTTCACTTATATTATTTTGAGAGACAAAATTTTCTATGCTCATGTTCTTCACTTAGATTTGTTTGAGCTTATCAAAAGCAATTGCAACATATGAAATTAGTCCCAAAGTGATAGATATTCAAGAGGGATATAATAAAAACTTTCATGAAGATCATTGGACAAAATAAACTTGATTTTTTGTAATAGTTTTGAGATATGATGATAGTGATATGTGAGTCATGTTGGTGAGTAATTATGCTTTAGTAAGAATATTGGTATTAAGGTTTGTGATTCCCTATGCAAGCACGAAAGACAATAGTTTGCAATGAAATTACATCCTACTTATGGTGCATTATTCGGTGTTAGTTATGCTTAATGCTCGCTTATGTGATTTTTCATTTCTTGGTTGGTTGCTTCTCAATCTATTTGCTAGCCTCCACTTGTACTAAGTAGAAATACTACTTGTGCATCCAAAATCTTTAAACCCAGTTTTGCCATATGAGTCCACCATACCTACCTATATGCAGTATTTTTGTGCCGTTCTAAGCAAATTTGTATGTGCCACCTCCAATCTTCAAAATAAATTTCCTTTTCGTGTGCTCGTACCACTCATGAAGCGGCAGGGGGTGGCCAATATTTTCCATGCTAGATGTGTTATTCTCAAGATGAGTGTTTATTCACTTGTCATTGCACGAGAGTACGGCGGTAATAGGGATGCCCAGTCCTGAAATGAAAAAGAAATTTACTTTATGTTGTCAAATAATAAATTCCTTGGAAAGTGTTGGTACGGACGGTACCCGTGGATGCGGCTAGCCGTGGAGTGTGAAAGTATGGTGTAAAAAGGAATAAACTTTATTTTCTGTTTGGGAACCGCCTATGATATATCTAGCATGGAGAGTGTTGGGAATTACTCGGTCCTTTTCATAGACGGGAAAAGTATGCCTCTCAAAAATTTTATGTCTCAATTTAAGCTTTGAGCTCTGGCACCTCTACAAATCCCTACTTCCCTCTGCGAAGGGCCTATCTATTTACTTTATGCAATTTTTATTTTTATTTGTGTCTCCATCTTCTCTTATAGAGCACCAACTAAGGGGCACTATGATTGTACTTGAGCATTGGATGTAGCTAGTATGCAAGTGTGTTTCATGAATGGATCAATGATTGAGCATGATGGGCTAGGGATAACTTTCTTTAGTGTTGATATTTTGAAAAACATGGTTGCTTATTGATATGCTTGAGTATTGAAATCTTCATGTCAAAACTAGACTATTGCTTTGAACCATATAAAAGTCCAAATGTCCATGCTACAAAAGAAAAGAATATGTGATCAACATGTTAGGCAGCATTCCACATTAAAAATTCTGTTTTTATCATTTACCTACTCGAGGACGAGTACGAATTAAGCTTAGGGATGCTGATATGTCTCCAACGTATCTCTAATTTTTGATTGTTCCATGCTGTTATATTATCATTCTTGGATGTTTTACAATCATTTTATAGCAACTTTATATCATTTTTTGGGACTAACCTATTGACATAGTGCCCAGTGCCAGTTGCTGTTTTTTGCTTGTTTTTTACTTCACAGAATATCAGTACCAAACGGAGTCCAAACACAGCGAAACTTTTTGGAGATTTTTTCTGGACAAGAAAACACCCATTGGGCCAAAGAAGTACCAGAGGGGAGGCCCGAGGTGGGCACAACCCACCAGGGTGCGCCAGGAGGCCCAGGCGCGCCCAGGGGGGTTGTGCCCCCCCTCGGTGACCTCCCGCACCGCCTCTTCGCCCTATAAATTCCCAAATACTTAGACTTTGAGGCCATGAAGCGTCATAAGTTCCTTAAGGGCACAATCACTAATTATACTTACAACTTGAGGTTCAATAAAGAAACCCTAGGGGAGTCGACAAAAACATAATTCCAGCCGCCGCAAGTTCCAAAACCACGAGATCCAATCTAGACACCATCACGGAGGGGTTCATCAAACTCATTGGTGCCTCTCCGATGATGCGTGAGTAGTTCATCATAGACCTACGGGTCCATAGACAGTAGCTAGATGGCTTCCTCTCTCTCTTTTGATTCTCAATACAATGGTCTCTTGCAGATCTATTTGATGTAACTCTTTTTTGTGGTGTGTTTGTTGGGATCCGATGAACTTTGAGTTTATGATCAGATCTATATCAATGAATATTATTTGAGCCTTCTTTTGATCTCTTATATGCATGATTATTTATAGCCTCATATTTCTTCTTCGAATCTTTGGTTTAGTTAGGCCAACTAGATCGATTTTTCTTGCCATGGGAAGAGGTGCTTTGTGATGGGTTCGATCTTGCGGTGTTCTTTACCAATGACAGAAGGGGCCGCAAGACACGCATGTATCGTTGCTATTAAGGATAACAAGATGGGGGCTATTCCTACATGAATAGATCTCGTCTACATCATGTCATCGTTCTTATTGCATTACTCCATTTTCCATGAACTTAATACACTAGATGCATGCTGGATAGCGGTCGATGTGTGGAGTAATAGTAGTAGATGCAGGTAGGAGTCGGTCTACTAATCTTGGACGTGATGCCTATATATTGATCATTGCCTTGGATATCGTCATAATTATTTGATCTTCTATCAATTGCCCAACAGTAATTTCTTTACCCACCTCGTGCTATTTCTTGAGAGAAGCCACTAGTGAAATCTACGGCCCCCGGGTCTATTCTTTATCATAGTTGCTTTGAGATCTATTTTTATTTGCTTTTGTTTTTAGATCCATTTTTCCAAAACCCCAAAAATACCTTGCTGCACTTTTTATTTGCATCTTTTATTTCGCGTTTTATCGAGATCCATTTATCCAATCTACCACAATTTTAATCCCGTCAACATGACAATTTCTGGCCCTGTTACCCGAAGAGGGATTGACAACCCCTCATACGCATCGGGTTGCAAGTATTTGTTCTTTGTGTGTAGGTACCGTTTACATAGTGTTGCTTGGTTCTCCTACTGGATTGATACCTTGGTTTCACAACTGAGGGAAATACCTACCGTAGCTGTACTGCATCATCCCTTCCTCTTTGGGGAAATACCGACACCGTTTCAAGCGACATTAGGGGGGTGGCGCGCCCTGGTGTCTTGTGGGCAGCTAGGGCCCCCCCCCCTCCGGTGGTTCCTGGTTCCAGTATTTTTTATTTATTCTAAAATAATTCTCTAAAAAGGTTCGTCCAATTCCGAGAACTTTTATTTCTGCACAACAACAACACCATGGTAGTTCTGCTGAAAACAGCGTCAGTCCGGGTTAGTTTCATTCGAATCATGCAAATTAGAGTCCAAAACAAGAGCAAAAGCATTATGAAAAGTAGATACGATGGAGACGTATCAACTCCCCCAAGCTTAACCCATTGCTTGTCCTCAAGCAATTCAGTTGACAAACTGAAAGGGATAAAGAAAAACTTTTACAAACTCTTTTGTTCTTGTTTACATATATATGCTTAAGTAGCACCCAGGTTTTCAGGAAAGATCATGACTAACCATGTCAACAATAACTCTTAAAAATTATATTAACTCATATCAATGGCATAATCAACTAGAGAGCAATAATAAGATATCTCAAATGCCAACAGTTTATCAAAACAATCATGATATAATATGACAACATTGGTATCTCACTAGCCCTTTATGAGACCGCAAAACATAAATGCAGAGCACCTTCAAAGTTCAAGCAGCAACTGTCGGGGTACACAAACAGGGGTGTATGTTTCCCCCTGACTTGTGCACGGACAGGCAAGTCTCCGGCGCGACAGCAACAAAGCGAGCTGCACCAAGTATCCAAGACAAGGCCAAGTAGAAGAGATAGCTCTTTGAGAAATCAAAGGGCGGATCAAGAAGACCAAGACAAGCCAAAGGAACAAGATACCACTAAGGAAAAAACCTCCCTTAATTGGCAGGTGGGCCTGGTCAGGTCGAGGTCACCCCAAGGGCAAGTCCCAAGACCTCCCCGACAAGGGTTGCCGGGGCGCTGATGGCCTGCTTCCCCGCCAAGGCTCCACCGCTCCACCTCACAGCGACGCAAGTCACTTATCAGTGCGGTGTCAAGCCCCCAAGTGGTTAAGTGGCTGTCATTTGGCACGTGGCAGCCATTTCTGAGGAAGATCACCCCTAAATGACACCCGTCCAGGGGCGTGTGACGCAGGCAGACGAAAAGGTGGTTGAATGGCGCGACAAGGCTTTCCGAGCTACATCCACGACATGACACTAAGCGGTCCATTTAATGCACCTTGTCCTGTCTATAGAGTTAGGTATGATAGCACTGTGGCTATCTAATCACTCGATAATGACTATTTTGCCATTGTAGTAACCCCTTGACCTATAAGAGGAGGGCCTCGAGGCAACCTTAGAAAGGATTCGGACCCTTGTACACTCTTACGCGCGTAGCTACTATCCCCAAGGCGACCTTGCCGGGATTGAGTACTGCGCGCCCATCATGGTCCTCCATCCAATCCACCAAAGCAGGAGTAGGGTTTTACACCTCGCGACGGCCCGAACCTGGGTAAAAACCACCCGCGTCACCATTGCCGTGCTGCTCTACAGCCTCCTCTCTTTGTGCAATGCGCCCTTCCCCCTTGCCGAACCACAAGGGGCCAATGGCCCCATAGGTGATCGTGTTGAACCACGACAGCGACTAAACATTGTAATTCATGGTAGAAAAGAACCAGTCATGATGCATTCAACATTAACTATACACAATGCATGAGGATGACAATAGTGCTCTCATGTCTGGCGCTTGTTTGAGAAGGTGATGACTCAACATAAAATTAAATAGATAGTCCCTTCACAGAGGGAAGCAGGGATTTGTAGAGGTGCCAGAGCTCAAAGCTTAAACCAGAGATAAATATAATTTTCGGAGGTGCACCCTTCCTATCAATGTTACGACCAAGAGTTATCAATATCTTCCATGCTAAACAAATTAGAGGCGGTTCCCAAGCGATAAAAGTAGAGTTTACTCCCCATCCACAAATAAACATACCCCACAACTAGCTGAATCCACGGGTACCGTCCATACCAACAACAATCCTGGCGGAGTTTTGTTTAATTATTTACAATTTTTGATTTTGGGAATGGGCATCCCTATTACCGGCCACTCTCGTACAAGGATGAGTGAATAAACAGTCATCATGAGAATAACCCGCTTAGCATGGAAGATACTGACCACCGCCTGTCGCTCCATGAGCGGTCCAGGCACACAAACAGATGTTCATTTGAAATTTTAGAGGTGGCACATGCAAATTTACTTGGAACGGCAGGGTAATACCGCATATAGGTAGATATAGTGGACTCATCTAGAATAACTTTGGTTTAAGGATTTTGATGCACAAGCAGTATTTTCGCTTAGTACAGGCGAAGGCTAGCAAATAGACTGAGAAGCGACCAGCCAGAGAGCAAAAACGGTCATGAACATGCTTTATGAATAATCAACATTGAATACTAGCATGAGTAGGATATAAACACCATGAACATAAATATCGTAGAGGCTATGTTGGTTTTGATTCAACTACATGCGTGAATATGTGCCAAGTCAAGCCACTCGAAACATTCAGAGGAGGATACCATATCATCATACTACATCACAACCATTTTAATGCATGTTGGTATCGAAGATAAATCATTATCCACTCCTAGCTACTTAAGCATGGCATGAGCAACTATAATCTCTAATTTTCATTGCAAACATGTTTGATCATAATAAGCTGAATCATGGATACTGAGTTAAACATATTTACAGAAACAAAAACAAGTTGATTTCATACCCGCTTCTCTCTGCCACAGTCACTTCATCAAGTATCGTCATTATTGCCTTTCACTTGCACGACCGAATAATATGGAAATAATAATTGTGCAAGAGTGCCGTGGACTAAGCTGGAATCCGCAAGCATTTTATTCAAAAGGAGAAGACGAGGTAATTTGGGCTCTTTGTTAGATCAATAGTAATGCATATGAGGGCGACTCAACATTTTCATCGTGGTCTTCTCCTTGGTATGACTCAACAAAAATAAAATAATTTCAGAGAAACACACTGAAATATTTTTGGAGTTTTTAGTTTTTCTTGAAGAAAGCAAATTAAAGAAGGAAAAACAAAAATGAGAAAAACTATTTACATGGGAAAGCTCCCAACAAGCAAAAGAAGAATCTAGAAATATTTTTGGGTTTTCTTTTAATACTACAACTAATTTAATCTAGAAAGAAAACTGAAAATAAGCAAGAAATATTTTTGGATTTTCTCATAGTTTTTCAAACAAACAAGAAGAAAGTGAGAAAATAAATCTAGCATGGATAATACAATGAAAACGTGTGGACGCCGACAACTGGAATGAAATGTGTGAACATGAATAAAATGTCAGTGGAAATATGTACTCCCCCAAGCTTAGGCTTTTGTCCTAGCTTTATAATCACCATTCGTAGCCTGGGTAATAGTTAGACTGATAGCTCACAGATGCCCTTGGTGCGCCTCCTCAGCCCGTCGAGCAGCCTCGACCGCCGCGTTGTACTCGCGGGCCTCACTCTCGAGAATGTTATGTCTTCCTTTGCTGTGATAATCAAAGAGAGCAGGCACAGGCAAAACAACCGGTACAATGGTTTCTTTATTGAACCTCAAGTTGTAAGTATAATTAGTGATTGTGCCCTTAAGGAACTTATGATGCTTCATGGCCTCAAAGTCTAAGTACTGGGTAGGTAGAATGGGATCGTTAGGCCAAGGTGATACACCTAGCACTTGACCTACACGTGAAGCATAAATCCCACCATAAAAGTGACCACTGACAGCGTTGTGTTGCACTGTATGTGCAACAATCGCTCCAAGGTTATAACATTTAATTCCTGTCAGAGCAGTATGTATGAGACTCAGATCCAGGGCACAAAGTGTACTGCAATCTTGTTTGCCCATGATGCATTTGCCATTAAAGAGTGCAAAGTAATGAATTGATGGAAAATGAATACTTTTTATTCTACCCTGTGCCACTCCTCTATCCTCACCGTAACACAGATTAGTCAAAAATAACTAGTACTCAGAATTTGGTGGTTCGTCTAGCGAACCCCAGTATGGAATTTTACATGCAACACATAAGGCTTTTAGAGGCATGGTATAAGCATTATTGTAAAGGCTAAATGAAACTCTAGACTCATGAGGATAAAATTTAAATTTCTTAGTAAATAACTCTGTGAGGTTGAGATGTTGGATGCACTTATCTTTGATGAAGGGAGCAAGATCGGTGTTTTGAACATACTCCTCAAATCCTTCCTTGATACCTGCACCAACCATGAACTCGTTACACGGCCATAGGCATGATTTGGTGTCAGCGTCCTGCGTCGAGCTTGCACTTGGTTCAACATAAGATTGTCGAACTGAGCTTCTGCTTGACGATGCCTCCGAGGACCTCCTCCTCGAAGAACTCCTAAAGAATTGCATTTTTATTTCTGAACAATTTCTGAATATTTTTGGGAGACAAAATTTTTGTCAATAAAACTTCACAAGATTGATAGAAACTACTCATAAGGATGCCTAGAGGCCATATTAAGCATTCACACTACTTAGAACTCTAAGAATTTAACATGCAAGCCTGTTTACAGCAGCACCAAGAGTAGCTAATTATTCAAAATATAAACCACTAGAGCAAAAACTAATTGGAGCAATGGAGGAGTCACATACCAAGTAGCAATCCACCAAAACAGTTTCAAAAACGGAGCTTCGAGCAAAGAGATCGAAATCTGCGGGTTTGAGAGAAAGAACACGAGAGAGGGAGCTATGGTGATTTTTTCTGGAGGTAGGAGATGACATGGGCTAAAGGGATAAGTGAGAGGGGCCACATGGGGCCCACAAGACACCAGGGCGCGCCTGGGGTTGCAGGCGCGCCCTGGTGTCTTGTGGGCACCAGGGACACCCCCCCCTCTGATGTTATTTGTACCAGAAATTCAGAAATATTCAGAAAAAATCGTATTAAAATTTCAGGGCATTCTGAGCACTTTTATTTTTGGGCACTTTTTTATTGCATAGAAAATTCAGAAAACAGCAAAAACATGGCATTTTATTTATTTAACTAAGAAAAACGAAAACAAAAGGTGGAGCAGAAGGTTATGCCTACTAAATTCATCAACTTCATACCTCTCAAAAATGATCTATTATAAGGTTGATCAAGTCTTATTAACAACCACTTTCGATTAGCATGAACCGAACACTTCGTAAAACTAAGTTACCTCAACGGGGATATGCATATCCCCACAGCAAGTATGTCATATTTTCTTTTTGGCAGTAGGTAGAGGTAGTTGAAAACTCCCAATAGTGAGTGTCGGAGATTTTTCAATAACATTAATCCCATTCCACTTGGAATTGTTTCTTCGGAAAGTGCACCGTATGCTCATTACCATTGATATGAAAGGTGACTTTGCTTTTATTGCAATCAATAATAGCCCCTGTAGTAATTCAAAAAGGTCTACCAAGGATAATCAACATTTTCTCGTCCTCGGGCATCTCAAGTATAACAAAGTTTGGTAAGATAGTAACATTTGCAACACAACAGGCACATCCTCACAATATCGATAGATATAGCATTTTATTTGTCAGCCAGTTGTCAAAGATATTCATTAGTGTGAGTTTTTGTTCAAATCAAGTATTTTATATAAGGAGAAAGGCATACACTAACACCAGCTCCTAAATCACACAAAGCAGTTTTGACATAATTTTTCTTTTGATGGAGCAAGGTATAGTTGGTATCCCCGGGTCTCCAAGTTTTTTAGGTACTCCATCCTTAAAGGAATAGTTAGCAAGCATGGTAAAGATTTCAGCTTCTAGTATTTTCCTTTTATTAGTGACAATCTCTTTCATGTATTTAGCATAAGGGGCCATCTTAAAATATCAGTCACGTTGGTGCGCAAAAGACTGGCCTAAGCGTTTCAGCAAAGCATTCAAATTCTTCATCATCCTTTTCTTAGATGGTTTAGGTGGAAAGGGCATGGGTTTCTAACCCATGGTTCTCTTTCTTTACCATGTTTTCTAGCGACAAAGTCTCTTTTATCATATCATTATTTTTAGGTTGTGGGTTATCAAGATCAACAATTGGTTCTATCTCAACATCATTATCTGGTTTCTTTTCATTGTCTGGTTGAGTGTCTACATGAACATCATCATTATCAGTAGATGAATGTTCATTCCAGATTGAGTTTCAGCATCAGAGATAAGACATCATTAGTATCCTCGGGAGTTTTTCTATTTCAGGTTCCTAAGGTATGCAAAGTCCTATCATTTTTCTTTTTCTTTCTTCTTTTAGATGGACTAGGTGCATCAGCATTACTCTTTGGAATCTTTGTTTACTTATTTTATGGTGTCCCTCAGGATAAGTGGTTCCTGAGTCATTTTGCCTCCTCTAGTTGCTACTCTAACACATAATCATTCATATTATTGTTCATTTCACTAAGTAGTTCTCTTTGAGATTTAGCAACTTGTTCTAGCCGAGTTTGAACCATAGAGGCATGTTTTCCTATACCTCTAACATCATTAATGATTTCTAATAACAAGTCACTCAACGCGAGCAATCATCAGAATTTGTTTTAATTGTTTCATAACATTTGCATTGAAGTGATCTTGCTTCTAATTAATTATAAAATTCATATAAGCATTGGCTAGGATGTTTACTATAAGGGATGTCACCTGCATCAAACTTTAATAAAGAATTTACCTCTACCACCTGTGGTGGTGGTGTATCAGGCCATGTATTTCTTCAATAAGTGGTAAATTCTTAACATCTTCAGCTTTAATACCTTTTCCGTTCATACATTTCTTTGCCTCTTGCATATCTTCAAGACTGAGAAATAAGATACCCGTCTTCTTCGGAGTGGGTTTAGGCGGTGGTTCGGAAGAGTCAAATCATCATAATTCTTCAATATATTGTTCAAAATTCCTCAGCTTGTTCAATAGTTCGTTCCCTGAAAACACATCCACAAACTATCTAGAAGCCCCAGATGCACGGTTAGTCCATTATAGAAGATATCAAGTATTTCATTTTTCTTAAGAGGATGATCAGGCAAAGCATTAAGTAATTGGAGAAGCCCCCCAAGCTTTTGGGAGACTCTCTTCTTCAATTTGCACAAAGTTAATATTTTACTATAAGGCAGCTGTTCTTATGAGTGGGAAAATATTTTCAGAGAAGTAGTAAATCATATCCTGGGGACTACGTACACAACTAGGAGCAAGAGTATTGTACCTATCTGAGCATCACCCTTTAATGAGAACGGAAATAACTTGAGAATATAATAGTAGCGAATTTTCTCATCATGAGAAAATAGGGTTGCTATATCATTTAATTTAGTAAGATGTGCCACAACAGTTTCAGTTTCATAGCCATGGAAAGGATGAGATTGAACCAAAGTAATTAACTCTGTTCGACAGAGAATTCATATTCCTTATCGGTAACAAAGATAGGTGAAGTAGCAAACTTAGGATCACATTTCATTCTAGCATTCAAAGATTTTTTTTTTCAGTTTGCATAATAGTTTCTTAAGACATCTCTATCATTGCAAGCAAGAAAGTCTCTAGCTATCTCCTCATCCATAACTAACCCTTAGGTTTCTTAGGCATTTCAAATCTAGGAGAGCTAGGTCTAATGGTGTTTCATAGTCACCAGTTTCAATAATTTCATCAGTTTCACAATTTCATTCTCTTTAGCTCTAGCAAGTTGTTCATCAAGAAATTCACCCAGTGGTACATTATCATCAAGCAAGCTACTACATCAGCATAATTATCATTCATAACAGAAGTAGCATCACATCAACAACTCGTGACATATCAAGATTAATAGCATGTGGTGGTGTTGCAAGTCTATTCAAAACGAGAGGTGAATCAAGTGCAGAGCTAGATGACATTTCCTTACCTCCCCTCGTCTTAGAGGGAATGATCTTAGTTCTTGGTCTCTGGATTCTTCATAGTGATAGATAGATAATAAACCCAAGTGACTCAACAAATATAGCTATGCTCCCTGGCAATGGCGCCAGAAAAAGTTCTTGATAACCCACAAGTATAGGGATCGCAACAGTTTTCGAGGTAAGTTATCAAACCCAA